>JAXCLR010000050.1:51580028-51601702 GCA_035584095.1 Annona squamosa | reverse complement strand
TCATATAAAAAAATTATTACATTGATGTCATATTTTTTTAAATAGGGTCATGCATATTTTTATTTAAATAAAGTTTTATATTTTAGTTAGATAAATTATTTTAATTGTAATTTATACAATATAGCAACTGATATTATAGTCAAGAATATTCATAATTCTCAAAATGTGGAAAGAATTATTTTAATTAATTTGAGTATATTAAATTTTGATTCATGATCAAGGTGGGGAAAAATATGCGTGGTACAATGAAATATTCGATAAGATTGAAGTATATTCCCTTAATTTTTTTAAAAATATTATACTCCCTTAAATTTAGTATAACAAATGGGTTGAATATTGCTAAGGTATTTTCTGAGTTCAAATTATTTATAATATTCATTCACATATATTTAATCATGATTTAAAATTCATATTTTTTAAAATGAGATGTTTAAGATGCTGCGGATTGTAAATCAGGCTTGCATGGATCATAAAATTAAAATTTACTAGTCTATAGGTGGATCACTTTCAAGTTTCAAAGCGTACATCACTAATACATTAAAAATAACGAATTATTTATAAAATCATCTAGCCAAACAGAACTGATGGTTTGGGCTATTTATATGTTGATAATATAATTTTAAATTCGGTAACTTAATCAAACCACTGTACATTGATTTTGCATTTCAGATGGAACCGTACACATGTTTTATTTTGATATCAATTGACCTTCTGTCAAAGTAAATGTATTTAAATACGATGAACTTGTTAGCTTAAAAAAAATACAATGAACTTGTTAATTTTCATGTTATCACTAATCTGAAGCCCATTTGACGTCATAGTATTTCTCTTTTAAAACTTTTATATAGGTGCGTTTGTTAATTTGGTTAGACAAAAGTTTTTAACTAATATGGTCCCATTTACTCGGTTTTAACATGGAATTGCAGTATTACGCACCTGGGTGTATCGAACTTCAAAACACCCTACGCATATACTTATTTTTTATATTTTTTTGAAAACTTTTTACACAATTGTTAATTTAAGTTTATTTAACATTTGTATTAATTTTTATCATTTTTGAAAATTTTTAAATATTTTTGGATTTTTAAAAAAATTACGAAAAATGCTATTCATTTTTAGAAATTCAAAAAAAAAATCTAAAAATCTCTAAAAAGGTAAAAATTGATATACATGTTAAATACACTTATATTAACAGTTTCATGAAAAAATTTTCAAGAAAATAAAAAAACCGAATGAAGTGCACAAAACTAGATCCGTTTAACATCTGCGCTAATCAGTTTTGACACAGGAATTCTCTGCTACGGTTGGTTCTGTTTCCCATTGGCTGAGGTTCCCCACTTGCATTAGTCGTCTTTCTCTAATGACAAAATTTCCAGCATCTAACCAACAGGGTTCGAACATATTTTCATTAGCTGGTTTACTAAGTACACTTTTATATATGCATTATAGCAAGGCATTGGAGAGTATATTCGGGAGGAAAATTCACCATAGTATTTTTGTAGAAGCATGGAAAGACATTTTGTTGTTGAATAACCATGGAGCTTTACCTCCTTTTAACTTGATAAAATCTTTGGGGAAAAGTAAACCCAGAATTTAGTAAACTCATAATTTTAATATAAAAAAGAATTTTTCATTTTTCACAATTATCCTATTTTTTAATTATTTTATATACTTATTTTATTTTTCAATCATTTATACACAGCAAACTGTAAAACTAACCGATTTGTTTTAACTTTATATTATTTACTTATCCTTATTACTCATATCATAACACATTATTTACTATTGTTTTTAAAACTTTTACACTAAAAATCTTTTATCCAAAATTTTATACTATTTTCCAAACACATTTATTATATATTTTTTATTCTAAAGTCAAAAAATTTTAACTCTTTGGTACATTCTATACATGTAAGTTTCCAATCAAAGTATTTTTGTTTTCGTAAATGTTTGAATTTTTAGATTAGGACAAAATCTTGTTTACAATGTGAAGCTAGGACTTTTCCAACGGATTGTTTCTATTTTTACCCTACATTTGGAAATTAAAAAGGTGATAGAATTTAAAGAAAGGATGGAGAGGAAAAGAGAATATTTTGGAAATTGTATATTGATATAAAATAATAGAAATAAAGTTGGAATAAATAAGACACTTACAAACGATTGAAATATAAGAATGAAATTAAAAGTTAAAAATTGGTGAATTGTTAAATCATCTATAAGAGAACATGTACATCATGATTTACTATCCAATCCCATAAATACAATTCTCCCTCTATGTTCTCGTGGCAGCACTATTAGCTCCATGAAGTACGATTTCGCTATGTTTTTTGGTAAATTTTGTAACTAGTAAGTACTTTCACATGGAATCACCATATAGCTTAAGGACGCATTTGGGAATATAAGATGGGGTAAGAGTGAAAAAAGAAAATATTTTGAAAAATGTGTGATTAATATAAAATAAATTGTATAGTTTAAAGAACAATGATTGGAATATAAAGATAAAATTGAAAAATATCGTGATTTTATTGTAAAATCAACTGTTGAAAAACGTATTTACCATGCCTTACTATCTCATCTCACATTTGTTAAATGCCAAATCGTGCCCTCAGCATTATAAATGAAGCAATTTCAAACAGTTTTTCGAATGTTGCTCAACTCAAATGCGTAAGAAGTCGGGCAAGCTTGGCCAAACGAAAGGTAACGTACGTTTGGGAATGTTGCAGTATGAGGTAGGATAGGAAACTCTGGGGTCCACATTCTTCCGCAAATAATTTTATTTTTCTAATTTTATCCTAATACTTTAATTTTTTTCCTTTTAGCTACTTTATATATTACAGTTTTATTCTAATCATTTCATAAATTATATAATTATTAAAATATTCTATTTTCCACTCTGCACTTCATCCCAAAATCTATATTACTAAAAAGTATCCTAAATCTTTGCGTGCAAATGCGAACGTGAAGGTACATTTCGCAAATACCAAACCATTAAGCAAAGTCATGGGCGTATTTGGCAAAAGCTCCATTATCAAAAAGGAGACCGCGAAAACCTTGATTTGATTCTCACTCTATTTGATTTAATATTTTTGCATATTCCTAACAATTTTTATTTTGAATATTATTTGGAAGTATATTGCTACTTTCAGGGTGTGTTTGGGAATGGATAAAACTTTTGATAAAAAGTTGCAGAGAGTAAAAATTGTCAAATAATGTGATATGATAGAAGTAACGATGAGAAGTAAATAAAATAAAGTTGAAATAGATAGATTAGTTGTATTGGTAATTGTGTAGAAATAGTTGAAAAGTAGAGTAGTTGTATAGAAAAATGCGAAGAAATGGTTAAAAAATATAATAGTTGTGGAAAGTAAAAAGTTTTAACTTGACAATTTTTACTCGTTACCAAAACATACCCTAGATAAATATAACCAACGTCAAGGCGTACCGGTTATCACTCCAGGCGCCCATGCCTATGATCCCATGTTCATGACCTAGTGACAGCATTATGTCTTAGGTCGTCGAACCATAATAGATAAAAAATAACAATAATAAATATGTTTATTTTTTGTGCTTTTTGCTACGAGTGTGTTTGGGAAGTGATAAAATTTTTTATGAAAATTTTTTAACATAAAAGTTTTTGAATTAGTAGAAAATTATGTGGTATGATAGGAGTAATGATGAGAAGTAATGAAATTAAAGTTAAAATAGATAATTTAGTTATAAGGTAGTTATATAAAAATTATTGAAAAAATAAGATAGTTGTATAGGAATATGTGAAAAAGATTTAAAAAATAAGATTATTATGGAATGTGAAAAGTTTTAGTTGAAAAAGTCTTGAAGTTTGCTAAACACCCCTTACATTTAAACTTTTCAACTAGGATGTATTTGGGAATTATAAAAATTTTGAAGAAAAGTTTTTTAAAATGTGAAAAAATAATATGGTATAATAGAGGTAATGATGAATAATAAAGATAATCAAGTTAAAATAAATATATTAGTTGTATGAATAATTGTATTAAAATGATTGAAAAGTAGGATAATTGTATAGGAGGATGTGAAAAAATGATTAAAAAATAAAATAGTCATGAAGACCGAAAAGTTTGAGATTAAAAAATTTTTGTTAAAATTTTTTTATCCTAGTCAAACAAGTCCTACAACTTTTAAGGTGCTCTTGAAAAGTGATAAAACTTTGAGTTGAAACGTTTTAGATATAAAAGTTTTTGAAATGTGAAAAATAATGTAATATAATTGGAGTAATGATGAAGAATAAAGAGAATAAAGTTAAAATAAATAGATTACTTTATGGGCAACTATGTAGAAATTATTAAAAAAATATGATAGTCGTATCAAAAGATATGAATAAATAATTAAACAATAGAATAATTTTGGAGAGTAAAAATTTTTAAATTGAAAAATTTTAATTTGAAAAGTTTTGTAGTTAAACAAATATTTTAGTTCAGCAAACACACCCTTAAGTGTTTAGAAAATGATAAAATTTTTGGAGTAAAAAATTATAAATTAGGGGAAAATGATGTAATATGATAGTGATAATGAGAAAAGTAAAGAGAATAAAATTAAAATAGATAGATTCGTTGTATGGATAGTTGTATAGAAATAATTAAAAAGTAAAATAATTGCATAGGAAAATGCAAAAAATGATTGAAAAATAAGGTAGTAGTTTTCAAATTGAAAAGTTTTAATATGAAATAAGCATGCCTATATTTAGGAAGTGATAAAACTTTTGAACATTTTTGAATTGGAAAAGTATGATATGATATAACAAAAATAATGAAATGATTGAAAAGTAAGGTAGTTATATGGAAAAATATAAAGAAATAATTAAAAAATAAGATAGCTATAGAGAGTGAAAATTTTAGATGAAAAAACTTTCACTTAACAATTTTTTATCTAAAATTTTTTACTTTCCACAACTATTATTTTTTAAACATTTTTTATATCTTTCTATATAATTAATTTATCTATTTTAACTAAAAGATGGTTTGAGAATGCATAAAACTAATATATATATATATATATATGTATGTATGTAAAACTTTTCAATACTAGGGGAGGACGCTCAAAGTTATCATTTCAACTGGCTACCATTTCCAAACAGCTACATCAATTGTGAGTGCTGCAACCGAGCAGGGTAGTAGCTCATAGCCCTACCTTATATGCGAAAATGTGGTGACCATTGGGAAGATGCATGCTTAGGATGGGAAGGGAGAAGGTGGGAGCATCATTCCCAAAGTCAATTATTTATCCACTCAATAATTTTATTTTTTAATTTTATCTCTATATTTAGATCATTTTTCTTACAAACTACCCTTTAATAACCCTATTTACTTCAATTTTATTCATATTATTTCATATCATTCACATATTTCTTAAAATATTTTCTTCCAGGCTTCCCACCATTTCCTACAAACTGTCACCTTATCAATTGTCCGCTGAGGCTTCTCATTCACGCATATTTTTACTTTTTCAACTAGATTATTACAGCTCTTCAAGCCTTCAGCTGTGAAGGAAGGGTGCATAGAGAGGAAGGGGCCAAATCCAGCCAATGAGAGCTGGTATCTGCTGCCAAGAACCTGATGCAAAATTTCTCGCTGGGTGACAACTGGGACACGGCTTATTACCCATTTCAGCTTTGGTGGTGGACTCCGTTAACTTGTCTGGAGCCAAGATTGCTTACAGTTCAGCCCTCAGCACTCATGCAAGGAGGCAGGTGGAGTTAAAAAGGCATCTCATACCAATCCTTATCACCAAACATATTTATCTTTTCCTCTTATTATTATTATTATTATTATTTTTATTGTTTCATTGAAAATGTACTTTCTTTTAAACAACGTAATCATTCCAACTAATTTTTTCAATTTTTTCTCAATGAATGATGCTCATACTTAGATCTATAGGAGACACCGTTTTCAACAAATAGGAGACAAAATGCTCACTTGAAAGGACCAAACTCGGGACTACTGGCACCGAGACAGCCTGTACACAAGTATGCTTATGCGCATTGGGACTTTCTTTGTCCGCAACTGATTTTTTACACCTAAGTGCACTAAGTTTGGGTGCATTTGGGTGAAAAAATTCATTTTTTATATTTTAATTTTTTTTATAAGACTGTTAATTTAAGTATGTTTAACATCTATGTCTAGTTTTACTATTTTTTCTATGAGCTCGTATTTTTCCCTTTTTCTCGTATCCCTTCTATCTTCTAATCCATGCTTTTTCTATTATGTTTGATTTTTTGAAATCTCTGAAACAGTTTCAATTGTTATCTCAGTATTATTACAGGTTTTTTGATAAGGGCGCGGATCCTATACAGCTGCTTGTATTGGGCAGAATTCCTTTTATAAAAAAAAATTTACATGTTGGGCCTTATCTAGATATTTCACCCCCTGAAATTTGATAATTTTTCAATTTGTTGGATATTTTAATTTTTTGAAAATAAAAAAGTACATACATATGCAAATACCTTTGCTATTTTAAAAATTAAAATAAAATATTAAAATGTTTCACACGGTGAAAGATGCGAGTGGAGCTCGTATATCTTTTTTAAAAAATAAAAGATATATTTCTTCCGGTCGCCAGTAATTTGCATGGCCTAATCAATCTTTTTCGTTCTTTTCCCAATCACACCTATCGCTAAATTATTGATTTGTAAAAATGTCTTTATTTTTTAATTTTATTTGGCAAACTACGTTGTCATTAATTTTAACTAAATTTGTGGCTTACCAGAACTCAATCAGAACAATATAATTAACGGCATCATAAAATGATGATTAGACTACTGCCAAAAATCTTGTGAGATATGTAACCACATGGTCTTAAAAATTGTAAATAGCTTCTGTACAGTGGGACTATAATTGCAAATATATCTACATTGTTATAATACTATTATTATAATGTCACGGATTAATATATGTGAAAAGATATGCGAAAAGATATGCCAATTTTGTGAGTATATTTATAAAAATTAAATACACCCATGTAATTTCTAAAATTATAAATTTCTTTATACAATCCGCATATCTTCATAAATATATCAAATGTCTTGGTAGCGTAGTAATAACATCATAATGACATAAGTACATTTGAGATTATAGTCAAATTATATAGGAGTTAGTTGTAATTTTTAAAACTATCCGCCTATATTTATAATTATGGCCAAATTACGTAGATATTTTTGTAATTTACTAGAGACAAAGACAGTTAAACCGCACTTTTTGTTGTTTTATTTTTGTCTTTTCCCTCACGATATCTATTGTGATATAAAATGGGAAAATAAGAAAAACAGTCGAAGTATTATGAGTATTACTAACAAAGGTAAATGAAAAAAACATAAATTCTTTAACGAGAACTATATTAGAGTATCCTTGAAACACATGAGAAATTTTCTATTTTATTTTAAATTTTAAAATAAAATATTAAAATATGTAAAATTTTAAAAACTATATATAAGACATTCATATTTAGGTGTAGATAAATATATAAAAATAAAAAAAAATTGTTTATTTTAGTAGGTGCACTGAATCCAATTCTATTTTTAAAATTGCATGAGTATATTTATAAATATGACTAAATTATATAGAAGTTATTTGAAATTTTTAAAATTGCATGAATATATTTGCAATTATGGTAAAACCATATGTAATATTAGTAA
Source organism: Annona squamosa (assembly GCA_035584095.1). Classification (NCBI taxonomy): domain Eukaryota; kingdom Viridiplantae; phylum Streptophyta; class Magnoliopsida; order Magnoliales; family Annonaceae; genus Annona; species Annona squamosa. Next base: position 51,594,036 of record JAXCLR010000050.1, on the reverse strand, counting down.
ATTAACTAAAATAAAAAATTATATTAAATTGAGAAAAATTTAGAGGGAATTGTGAAATCTTATTCTATTTATATTTCATTCCATAAGATATATTTCACTCCTTAAGACAAAAAGTTACGGAAGTTCACAAATGGCATGAGATGAAGATAAGATAAGAATTTGGGAAGACAATGTATTAGAAATAGATAAACATGTACTAAATTATATTGAGAATGAATAAAATGTAATATGGATAAATTTTTTGATAAAAAGTATTGAGGAGTAAAAATTGTAAAATAATATGAAATGACGGGGGCAATAATAAAAAGTAAGAATAATAAAATTAAAATAGATAAGTTAGTTGTGTGAGTAATCACGTAGTAATGATTGAAAAATAAGATAGTTATATATGAAAATATGAAAAAGTGATTAAAAATAAAATAATTCTTATAATTATGGAGTTTTATGTTGAAAAATTTTAATTTATATTTTTTATATGTTCCCACACACACTTTTTGATACCCAGTGAATTAGACTGTAATTCTAACAAATTATGAAAAACTGACATCATGCGGTGGAAAGGTGGCATCTATCCTCATCCTATCTCATCGGTTTTTAATTTTTAATTTTTATTATGCTCATCCCATCTCATCGTTGGACCAGCGGCAAAACGGAGGAACAGTTTTGTCGCCAGTTGCTTCTTTCACGCTGGCGCGAAAATTACGCGTGCAGCTACCATTCCTGAATTCTGACTTGTTGACTTCCGACATTAGCTGATAGCTCAGTGTAGCAGCCGGATAGACGTTGAAAACCGTCCTCTTCCTCTTCTATGCTACGACAGAGGATTGTAAGGCCGATCGAAAAGGAGTTAAGAAAGAAGGAAGAAGAAGAAGATGTGGGCAGCTTCTTGCCTTTCGTCATGCTGTGCAAGTGCCACCTGCGGCCTCTGCACGTCAGTGGCCTCTGGAATCTCCGGTCGCTCTGCTCGCCTCGGCTACTGCGGCCTCTTCGGCCTCGCCCTCGTCATCTCTTGGATTCTCAGGGAGGTTGCTGCTCCCCTATTGGAAAAAATTCCTTGTATGTCCCTCTTTCGTGTTCATGTCGTCGTTTCTTCAGTTGGGTTTCCTTGAATTTCTGTCTTTGGTGATTTGACAGTGCTATTTTATTGAAAAAAATTAAGTCGTTATTCTTTCTTTTCTTATTTCTTCAATTAAAGTTGCTCGGTTTTTTGTAATTTTGGGTATTAGGGTAAGCCAGGAGAATATTCCCCAAAGAGCTGTGGCTGACACCATATGCTGTTATCTAATTTTCTCTGAATTGAAAAATGCTCCACTATGATACCAAATTGGAAAAGCTCATGCTCTACTTCTTGGCTTCCAGGGATCAAAAGGAGAATGAGGGGCGTATGTTTCCTGAATATATGTAGCATGCACGCATATTGTGCCCTGATGATATCCTCAACAAATATTTGTACTTGTGTAGTAAGGAATTTCAATGGGCAAATTGGTTGATTCCTCAGATTTCCGTGTTTTTCACGCTTCTGTATGCTATAGGACCAGGATTTTCTGATATAAGTTACTAAGCAAAAATAACTCTTCCAAAGGTCCCCTGCTCATATGCCTCACGATTTCGTAAAATTGTTGTTGTTTGCTTCTACATCTCATTTCAGGGAATTCAATGCATTTCTTGTTTCTACTATAATTTAATTCAATTCCTAACATGACTATGTGCTTGGAAATATATATATAACATATGTGAATGGATCTAAGTATGTCCCTGGTTTACACATGAGTGTATCTATTTTTGAGCAAATGTAGCCTATACACATACTAGATTTGGATGAAACTTGGTTTTCTCGCTAAAAAAATGATGTTAAATATAATGAATGGATTGGATTTTGTATCAATTATCAACATCTCAAAAGTGGAGGGGGTTCCATGAAATCACTTCTATAAAACCCGGTTTCATAGAAGCATTCCCTTATGGATATTAAGCATTATGTTAGTTGCTATCAAACAACTTCTGAATGAAGTTTCGAGAATGCTGGAGCTTGTTTGGACTGCTACCTGTTATTTACGTCATATTACTTAATGCATCTTTTATGACATTGATTTTTCTCAGGAAGTTGTCTCTTTTGAGGTTTCTTTAAGGAAGTGAATATAATCTGATCTTTCATGTTTGCAGGGATAAATACATTTTCTCATACTCCTCCAAAAGAATGGTTTCAAGCTGATGCTGTTCTTCGTGTGAGCTTGGGAAATTTCTTGTTTTTCGCAATATTTGCCCTGGTGATGATTGGTGTCAAGGACCGGAATGACAGAAGAGATTCATGGCATCATGGAGGATGGATTGCAAAAATCGTGGTGTGGGCATTGCTTGTCATCCTCATGTTTTTCGTTCCCAATATAGTTATAACAATATACGGTAAGCTTCAATGACTGGGATGAGGTTTGAGAACTGTTCCTTCTTTCTATGAAATTAAGAAGCTTGAAATTGGCTGGTTTTTATTGGATTCTCAATTCAGTATGGAATATTTCTCCAATTTTTATGTTATCTTTCTAGAAGTTTCTACTTCAATACATACTTCTGACATCTTATTTCTTTCGTTTTCCTTTTTTATCTGGGTTACTAATCATAGAAGTTTCATGACTCCCTATGCAAAACAGTACAACAGAACTGCTATGCCCACAAGAAGTGCATTATGCTTGCAAATGTTATACATTATGACATCTGCTGGACATCCATACCTTTCATTATAGGAGCCCTGTTTCACTCATGATGTGGCCTGAAAGCTAGCTGCTAACTCTCAAATTAGTTAACAGCATTTTTGGCATCCTGTAACTTTGATTTTTTATCAGATTCATTTCAAGGACATTAGACATAATAAAGACTAAAAGAAGCCAAAAATTCTTCCAACTTCATAGGGTTGACATGCCAAAAGCGTGAGCTTGAAATCAAGGATTGAAAGCCCTGATCAACCTTGAGATTTGCAAGTTAACCTCAGCCTTGAGTTAGTTTTGTGGGCTTAGCTTGACTGGATATGGACTGTTCGAGCAGTTCAGCTCAAAAAGATTCTTTACAATTATCTTCCTTTTTTATTTCTCCAATAATCCAAAATTTATATTTAGGGACGTTTGGATGGAAGTCTATTTACTTTGACTCATGAATGGCTGACCTCAAATGATGATTTTTCTGCCATTGCAATCATCATTAACTATTTGGTGATTAGCTTATGCTGCCTTCTTTGAAATTAATGTGGTAGGCCTGATCCATGATGTTCTTTCCATCATAATTTGTAAATTGTGTCACCTTAATACTCAAGCAAAGGACAATAGCCAATGGTAAAATGATGCTATATGCATTGACAGTTTATAGCCTTGGTCTGTGTAGTCATTTGTGAATTATACCTGGAAAATAATTTTTTCGTTATATTGTCAGGCATTGGAGCATGTGTCTAGTTAGGTGCTGAGCATGTTTGTTAAACCTAACCTTAAAGCTCAACTGAAAATTCGAACATTTAATTTGTTTATTGTTTTTTTTTGAGCTTTAGTTCAAGTTTTATTAATTCAAAATTGGTTATGCATTTAGATAATCATTATCGAATATTTTTAAAGACTCTTATATACCTTGTTCAACCCTAATCCAACCCTATATCTAAATATGGTTGGGTTCAATCCTAATTTTAAAAAATCCGAAAAAAATGAACCCCAACGCTAAACTTTTTAGGTTGGTTATCTGGGTTTGGGTTCTACTTGACCTGAGTGTCACCTCCTAAATGTATGCACTAACATGAATCTGCGTTGTTAATATAGCATTCTTTACAGAATTTCTGCACTGTTTATGTCTTCTCACTTACTCGCGATGCTTATCACTCGACCAAAGATCATGCTGCTTGTTCAGAAACTACACCAGTATCTTCTGTCTCTTTTAACTTTTTCCCCCATTTATTGTTGCAAATCTTAGTATTCATGCACTTTGTGTCTTGGGAACTCATCTCCATGTCGATGTGCACATTCAAAAGTCTTCACAGTACGTCTGGGAATGCTTTCTACATCCTTTTCCAAAATTTCACTTGATTAACAATTAGAAATGATTCCTTGTTACATTGGGATACAGCTACCAAAGTATTCATAGAACTCCCTAGTTATGACTGATCCTTTTTTTTTTTTTTTTTGGACAAGTTATGACTGATTCTTTAAGCACTGGAATGCATGCATGAAAACCTTTCCTGGGATTTCTTTGAAGGTCATAATCTGATATTCACAAATTCTCCTTGTAGAGACAATGTCAAAATTTGGGTCAGGATTATTTTTGCTGGTCCAAGTGATCTTGCTTCTAGACTTCACATATACATGGAATGATGCATGGGTTGCAAAGGATGAGAGGAAATGGTATGTATAAATAAGACATGCATCATAACAGGATTATGAAAGTATCTATTTTCAGTAACTGGACTTTGGATTCTTTATTGTAGGTATGTTGCTCTACTGGTTGTATCAGCAGTGTGCTATATCGCAACTTATGCTTTCTCAGCAGTGCTTTTCATCTGGTTTAATCCTTCTGGCCATGACTGCGGCCTCAATGTCTTCTTCATTGTCATGACCATGATTCTTGCTTTTGCATTTGCTGTTATTGCATTGCATCCACGGGTAAGGAAATATGGTAAACTAGATGGGAAAATAAAATTTACTGTTACTGCATTGCTCCCAAAGTTGTCTATTTTTACTATCGACTTTACCAGAATCAACCAAGAAAATTGTTGGAAGTTTATAAATAACTTCTTTAGTGTTCAGAAATCTGGACCATTGTTGAAGCACTATTTGCACTTAACTGGATGAAAGATGCTAGAAGAAAAATTAACACCACCCTTTTTTACATGAACAGGTGAGTGGGAGCCTATTGCCTGCTTCAGTGATTTCTGTGTATTGTGCATATCTTTGCTACTCAGGACTCTCAAGTGAGCCTACAAATTATGAATGCAATGGTCTTCATAAGCATTCTAAAGGAGTTTCAACAGGCACTCTTATTCTTGGAATGCTGACTACAGTTCTGTCAGTTCTATATTCAGCCATTCGTGCAGGATCATCAAAATCATTCTTCTCACCTCCATCCTCACCTAAATCAGGTATTTTGAAATTCGAACTAATGAAGGTCCTATCTTGATACAAAAATTTGACAACTTCATTTTTATTCCTTTTATATGTTTTATAATAATCTCAGTGGCTGTTGCAATTTGGGTTCTTTTTGTCATGAGAATCAAGTTTCTTTAAATCTCACGTTTGGGTTGCTATCTGAAAACTACGTTTTTTTTGTTTTTGGGAAATTGAAAAACTGTGTTTTGACTAAGGGTGCATGTGAAAAGTGATAAAATTTTTGGATAAAAAATTTTTGATGTAAAATTTTTTTAAATGGAAGGAAATGATGTGATATGATAGGGGTAATGCTGAGGAGTAAAGAGAATCAAGTTAAAATCAATAGATTAGTTGTATGAGTAGTTGTGTATAAATAATTGAAAAATAGGGTAGTTGTATAGGGAGATTTGAAGAAATAGAGTAATTGTGGATAGTGAAAAATTTTAGATTGAAAAGTTTTCGTGTAGCCAAACATGTCCTAAATCAAAAAAAAAAAAAAAGAAAAAGAAAAAAAAAAGCCACAGTATACTTTTCCATGTGTATAAACTGAAACTGATAAAGTATGTGCTAATGGTGAGGCACATCACAAATTGATAACCTTCTCCATAGGTGACCCAAGAGGGGTGGTTACTAGGAGCTTGTCATGGTTTGAACCCTGCCACATTCTGCTCTTGTTCGATATAACAACATGCTGAGCTTGTGATGTGATGGTCACATTTGGGAGCACATGTAACTTTTTGTGATATTTTGCCAAGTTGGATTTTCTTTTACTGGATGGAACAATTACTAGAATTCCCAGTTATGTGGGCGGAGTATCTTTCTCTGTATTTCATCTCACCTAATTGTGAAGGTTTAACGATGAACTTGATAAAGCATTCTCCGGGTTTATAGGTGTGCTGAGATTAGGTTTGCTTTTCCTTATGCTAATGAGGCCATTCACAATGATCCTGAGGACTGGAATTATGCCAATTTGATGTAGCTGTGGTTTGATTGCGGTGTTTTATCTGATTTACTTAACTCAGGTCTGGGAAACACTGTCCATCTTATGCATTTGTTTCTGTGTTTGTAGGCGGAAAAAAACCCCTGCTGGAATCAAATGATGCAGAGGCAGGAAAAGAGGACAAGAAAGAGAGTGAAGGCCAGCCTGTTACTTACTCATACACATTTTTCCACCTGATATTTGCCCTTGCAAGTATGTATTCTGCCATGCTTCTGACAGGGTGGACAAGCACGAGTCCAGGTAGCTCGGAGCTGATCGATGTGGGCTGGACATCTGTGTGGGTTCGCATTTGTACTGAGTGGGTCACTGCAGGGCTTTATGTTTGGTCACTTGTTGCACCTCTTATTTTGCCAGACCGCGAGTTCTCATAGATGTTGACATACTAGTTTAATAGGATTGTAAATATATCATACAGATACTGGCATGTCACCTTTCATGGTTTTCTGTTGCAGTTTCTAGGAGATGCGTGGATGTGTTCCATCAGTTTTTAGTAAAGAAAAAACTGCTTTGTTGCTGATAATTCAAACTCAAGATGCTGATCTTTGCCTTTTCATGTTGTTCCAAGGAACCTGTGTTGTTGCCTGGGCTCATTGATTTCACCTGCAAAAGGTGGCTTTGCATGTCTCTTGGCTGGCTATAAAAGCATGGGTGCAAATGTGGAACTCTGGACTGGCTAGGTCAAGAGCAAAATTGAAATTCTGGCAGCTGGATAAATGAAAACTGAATGGAACTTTCTTGTTAATATTATTTCTTTGAAATACAAGGCTCATTTTGCTCTTGATCAATGATTGCAGATACAGAAGCTTGAAGTTTAGGTCTATTGAAAACATGGTATCAGATCATACAGCCAATAAAAAACATGAATAATAGAAGTATGCTTCAACTATCCATTTTGGAAATCGGCAAAGGTGTCTTTTTCCCTTCAAATTTCTCGAGTACTCCTTTGTGTAATATCTGAACTACCATAGCAATCGTACTTTTTATCACTATTATGTGTATTTACAATTTTTTTTTTTAATGTTATGCTAAAAGTATTTGATTTCTCAATCATCCCGTTGGAAAGACACTTTCTCCATAAAATTAGGGTAAATTCCATGTTTACCAATGAATTTTATTCTTAATTACACTTATACCTACAAATTTTAAAAAATGCCATTCATACTTATGAATTTTTATTTTAATTTCGCATATAATAATTCCGTTCTGAATTTGTCAAATAGGCCGTTAATTCCCGTCTAAAATGATGAATATGTACAGGTCTTAATATAATTTGAAGTTGCTCTGTTTGAAATTAAAAATTAATATTAAAATAATATATTATTTTGTAGTTATATAATTACTAAAGGTTCATCATAATATAAATTTTTAGTCTTAAAATCATAATTAAGGATGGAAATATTTATCATTTTACTTGAGGTTAATAGCCTCTGCTTGTAACAAACACAACAGAAAATCCTCCTTCTTCACGTCTAATATTCTCTCTTTGAGCGAAAGTCTTCCCCCTAGTAGCTTCGGAAGGCATCTTGGACGTGCACGGAGCTGGGTAGAGGTTTGTGGGGGGAGTGTGTCTGTGGGCAAGTGGTGTTTATGCGGGCGTAGTGCTTTCTTCATCGCAGTCCCTGGACAGATAGTTGGCCGTCTGATAGCAGGGGAAGATGGACCTGACAATTAGTGATCTTCTAGGCGTGGAACTGCAGACGATGACAATTGCTAGGGAGAATGTTAAGACGATCATGCCGGGTGGGGACGCTGACGTTCTCTGCTCTGTTTGGGCGGCCAAATCCTACAACCGGGAGTTGTTCAAGGCTATGATGCGGCGCTCGTGGCGAACGACAGGAAACTTCCAGTTCATGGAAATGGGGGAGAATCTGTTCAGAATCTCGTTCGCCAGTTCCAGTGATAGGGACAGGATTCTTAATGGACGGCCATGGTTGTTTGAGTGCAATCTTGTGCTTCTTGTAGCGCTGACTGAGGAAACGGATCTTGCCCATCTGGTGCTTGTTAAAACTCCGTTGTGGGTTCACGTCACAGGAATCCCCTATCTCGTGGACAAACAGTCATTGGGGACAAGTATAGGCAGGTTGTTTGATGATGTGGAAACAATTGTGGCTACTGAAACTGAACTGAAGATCCGTGTCATGGTGGATTGTAGAGAACCTTCAAGACGAGGCATTTTTATTCAGGTTGGGGCGCAACAGAGAAGGTGGGTGTGCTTCCTATACGACAAATTGCCCATCTTCTGCTACTTCTGTGGTGTTATGGGACATGCATTCAAAGATTGTTCTTGTGTGCCGGAGGAGAAGAGGGAGCTAGCTGAAGCTGAATTACCATATGGAAGTGGGTTGAGAATGGGGACGAGACCAATGCGTCTCCGGGTTGAGAAGGAAAATGGGAATAGGGTCAACCCAGTGAGATACGTGGGTGACCTTCCTCTCCCAAACAGGTCCAAACCAGCGCCGGGGAGGGAGCTGGGTGATGAACTGGAGGCTGGGTCCAATGGAAGGGGGGCAGCAGAAGCTATTCCACCTGATCCAGTTCGTTGCTGCAGTGTTTCTGGTATGCAAATTGCGGCACTTGAAGAATCAAGTTGGGATCTGCAATGCCCAAAATCTGAAGCGCCTTCTTCTCATCTGGATGTTGTAAGAGGGAAGCACGGGTGGGATGCGATGCAGGCTGAGAATGATCCTGTGAATGATCTGGTGGGCAGTAGTGGTGGGAGCAGCAGTGAGGACGAGGGGAGGCATTGCGAGGAGACGTGTGGAAGGATGGTGAACACGGGACAGCGGGGCATTAATGTTTCTGTTGCTGGTCCATTGACGTCAGTTAGCAATCAATGGGCAACCAGTCCGCCTATCTGTCGGACAAAGGAAAAGGTTGGGGATGTGGTGGGTGAGCTGATCACTCAGAATGGCAGAATGGGCTCCGCGTGTTGCTCTCCTGGTTTGGGAAAGAAGATGACTGATGGCGACGAATGTTGGAGGATGGCCAAAGGGGCTGTGGATCACGATGGGCAACAGGATGTGGGTGCGGGGGCTAGCTCATTGGGGGTGGTTATGGATAATATTGCTGCCCAGTTGGAATGGTCAACAAAAGGTGATACCCAAGCCGGTTCTTTAAGGTCTAGTGAAGGGGAACCCCCAAGGAAGTCCAAAGGAAGGTGGAAATGAAATGCTAGAAGGGGGGAGGAGGCTATTGGTGGGAACGAAAGGGTGGACGGGCGTATGGCAAAAAGGGGATTGATTGAGGATCCGGAAGGTGTCTCTCCAACATTAAAAAGAAGGAAGGAAACAGGGCCTAAGGAGTGCATGGAGGTGGAGGCTGAGGGGGGACCCCAGCCCCACCTCATCTAAAATGGCAATCATGGCCTGGAATTGCCGTGGGCTTGGGAACCCACGGGCAATTCGATGTCTTCTTGACTTGGTCAGGAAACAAGATCCCAAACTAATCTTCATCTGTGAAACAAAGCGCACTTCAAAGGAAATGGAGGGGATTAGGCGCAAACTAAGGTTTGATTGTTGCTTTTCAGTCGAACCGGAGGCGAGAAGGGGCGGTCTGGCCCTGTTATGGAACAACATGGATCCAGCAAACATACAAAGTTACTCTAAACACCATATTGATGCTTCCTTTCTGGGTTGGCGATTCACGAGATTCTATGGCCACCCGGAAGCAAACTGTCGTCACCAGAGCTGGAGTACTCTCCGTCATTTATGTGAACAAAGTCTCTTTCCGTGGCTTGTTATAGGCGACTTCAACGAAGTTTTGGGACCAACTGAATATCTTAGCCAGAGGACAAGGACGCAGAGTCAAATGGACCAATTTTGTGAGACTATGGATAGATGCAACCTGATCGATTTGGGTTTTGTCGGTCCAACCATGACTTGGAGTAACCATCGTCGGGGTTCTCAAAGGGTGGAGGCTAGACTTGACAGAGGGTTATCGACGCCCGATTGGCTCACACGCTTTCCATTCGCAAAGGTTTTCCACATACCGGCCTCTTCTTCCGATCATTGCCCACTATCATTGGTTCTTGACTCCAGAAGCCAAAAGAGAAAGCCCCCTCGGGAGTTTAGGTACGAGTTGTTCTGGGCACGGGATAGGGAATCTCATTCTATTGTTCATCAAGCATGGTCCACGATTCCCCATGGGAACTTGCCCATCTCAGCTTTGCTTAAGCGGAAGATCCAGGCATGCGGCAAAGAGCTCACAAGATGGAATAGAACGAAAAGAGGCAATTTAAGAAGTGTTATTGATCGAAAACAGCAGGAGCTCGAGTCCCTTCTGAATCATGAGCCTTCGGATTGTAGGGATGAGGCGGTGAGGAAACTAAAGTATCAGATCAATCTTCTCTTAGAAGATGAGGAGCAACTATGGAGGCAGCTGGCCATGACCCATTGGTTCCATGAGGGGGATAGGAATACGGAGTTTTTCCACCGAATGGCATCAAACCGAAGGAGAACAAATTGTATTGAGGCTCTGCAAGACTCCGAAGGAAACTGGGTCCGTGATCAGGACATGATGCTTCACACTGCAGTAACTCATTTCTCGTCCTTGTTCTCTTCATCAGGGCTGACTGATATTGGTTGGGTTTCAAATCTTATCACCAGGAAAATTTCAGTTGAGCAAAGAAGGACTATGACTCGACCTCTCCAATTTTGCGAGGTGGTGAATGCTGTTAAAGCAAGGCGCCCGACAAAAGCCCCGGGGCCGGATGGAATGTTAGCAGGTTTCTTCCGCACTCATTGGTCAACGGTTGGACAGGATGTTTTCAAGTGGTGCAAAGCTTTTATGGAGGAGCCTGACCCGTCTTTGTGCGAAGCCCACCTCCGCGGTCTAAATGCAACCACACTGATACTGATCCCAAAGATGGCGGGGGCCCAAAATTTATCTCAGTACCGACCTATAAGCCTGTGCAATGTAGCTTACAAAATTCTGGCAAAGGTTCTGGCAAATAGACTCAAAGTGGTGCTTGAGGATATCATTGGTGAACAGCAGAGTGCTTTTGTCCCAGGTCGGCTAATCACTGATAACATGCTTGTGGCCTACGAGGCCATTCCCTCCCTCAGAAGGAGACAGAAGGGGAAGAGGCATGAGGTTGCTATCAAACTTGATATGTCTAAAGCCTATGATCGGGTGGAACGGAACTTCCTGAAGCACATCTTGAGTGCGATGAACTTCGGCCCGTGATGGATTGGCTGGATTTTGAGCTGTTTATCAATGGTGCAGTACAGGATCAACATCAATGGGTTCAAATTTGTTTATTTCCACCCATCCAGAGGCCTAAGGCAAGGGGACCCACTATCTCCATATCTATTCATTTTGTGTGCCGAGGGACTGTCTGCGCTTATTTCGGATGCTACTGGTCATGGTTGCTTAAGGGGAATAAAACCCATTCCGCGGGGACCCCTTCTCACTCATCTCCTCTTTGCGGATGATGCCCTCATCTTCCTTCGGGCTACAGATCAGGTGATCCGCAACTTTTTGGAAATCTTACAGGTGTATTCTGAGTCTTCAGGCCAGGTGGTAAATGTGGACAAGACGGCGACTTTTTTTTAGCTCTAATATGGACTGCAACTCCAGAAGAAATGTTACCCAATTGTTAGGGGCTGGGGGTAATGTGTTTCACAACTACCTCGGTCTTCCTGCATGGCTGGGTAGAGCCAAGAAGGGGATGTTCAAGAACTTAAAGGAGCGCATATGGAAACGGGTTCAAGGATGGAAGGGTAGACTCCTGTCATGGGGTGGCAAGGAGGTTCTGATTAAAGCGGTGGCCCAGGCCATCCCGTCTTACACGATGAGTATCTTCCTCTTGCAAAAGACATTCTGCCAGGAACTCAATGGCATGCTTAGCAGGTTCTGGTGGGGCGAACAGGGGAACAAACGTAAAATGAGTTGGATTGCCTGGCGTGATATGTGCAAGTCAAAGCTGTCTGGCGGGCTTGGATTCAGAGATATTTTCAACTTCAACCTGGCGCTCCTTGCAAAACAAGTCTGGAGGCTAACAACTAACACAGGGTCGCTGTGCTACAGGTTGCTGAAGGCTCGCTACTTCCCAAATGTGGACATTTGGCAATGTCAGGAGAAAGCTGCTGACTCGTTCACATGGAAGAGTATTCTCAAAGCTAGGGATGCAATCCAAACTGGATGCAGGTGGCGAATCGGAAATGGTAGACGGGTCCGATTTTTTGAGGACTGCTGGTTAGAATCAAGGATATCCAAGGCTGGCCCGCTCCCAAGCTCGATTCCGGAGGACGTGTTGGTGTGCCAATTCATTAATGAGGCTACAAACTCGTGGAACAGGGACCTCATACTGGCGGCAGTGGGTGAATCTGGCTGGCTACAAATCAACCCTATTCCTCTTCCCCATATGGGTGAGGAGGATGTCCCGTTTTGGACGCTTGAACCTTCTGGTGCTTTCACTGTCAAATCTGCATACAGATTTCTCACTTCGACCGCTGAAGCACCACCAAATGCTGCGGTTTTTCAGGCCATATGGAGGACAAATCTACCTAGCAAAGTCCTTATTTTTGGGTGGAGACTATTCAGAAATGCTCTTCCAACTCTGCTTAATCTCCAGTGAAGAGGTATTTCTGTGGATCCTGTTTGTCTGTTTTGCAGATCCAATGTGGAGGATGTTAACCACTTATTTTTGGAGTGTTCGCGCACTAGGAGTTTATGGCCCGGGATGGCAAAGATCATCTCCATGGGTGCTACCATACAGGATTTGCTAATTTCTGTAGCAAATCAAAACAGATTGAAGGACATGGCTATGTGGATTGCGAGATGCTGGAGGGTATGGTTTATGCGCAACAGATTGAGGGAGGATGGGATCCAACCGGATTTTGATGGAATCGTAGATTGGTGTTTGGACTTTCTAGAACAACACAAGCATGCAAAACTGCTTTATCAGGACGGTATGATTGACCAACCCCTGATTCCTAGGTGGACTATGCCGCCTCCCGGTGTGTTCAAGGTCAATGTCGATGCCAAGAATCAGGTTGGAAGAGCTGTCACAGGATATGCGGCGATCATTAGGGACTCTTGGGGGGCTTTTATTGCGGCTAAAGGATGGCGCCAATCTGGCGGGGCCGATCCTTTGCTCATGGAGGCCAATGCTTTCCTCATGGGTGTAAAATGGGCCATCCAACTTTGTCTATGCAATGTCCAAACGGAAACCGACTCTCTTCTCCTCTTCAATTACTTGACATTGCATTCTAGTATTTCTGCTCCTGCAGGCATCATCATCAAGGAGATCATCGCTATCCTGTCCGCTTCCCCCCACATTTCGTTTCATCATGTCCTTCGGACGGGTAACATGGCGGCTCACTCTTTAGCTGACTTTGTTTCAGTTTCTGTTTTGGATCAGTATGTCTGGTGGGGTAAGCCCCCCCATGTCATCTTGACAAACATTTGTACAGATAATTTTTTGGCAATGCATTTTCTGGACCGCTCGTCCCAACCTTCTTTTCAAACTGAAAGGGGTCTGGGATAGGGTGGGTCTTTCACATCAGAAAAAAAAAAAATAGCCTCTGCTTAGTTTTAAATTGGTTGCAGTCGTACCCAAGGCGCCCACTTTACCACACGGTACTGTGAGCTGCTGCTAAAATCAAAGATGGATTCCCATCGTGCATGGACTAGGGGTGCAACTTGGTACCGGGTCGGTCCGAACCCGCCCGACGCGACCCGGTACCAAAACCAAAAATGAGTTTTATTTAAAAGATTTTTTCCAAAATAGACCCGGTTTTAACTCGACCCGTAGAAACCCGAAACCAAACCTGGGTTCACACCAACCCGGTACCAAAACCCGACCCGGTCCGAACCCAGTGTAATTTATATATAATTTTTTCATAAATTATACATGTTTTTAAGTTTTTGGAAACTTTGGAGATATAAATTCATT
>JAXCLR010000050.1:51540184-51563207 GCA_035584095.1 Annona squamosa | reverse complement strand
TAAATTTTACATTTTTAGATATGTGTATATATATATATATATATATATTAGATTTTTAAAGATATGAGTATTTTAAATACATATATATACATAGATGTTTAAAAATCTCAAAAATATATATACACATCTAAAAATGGTAAAACTATATTTATATATTCAATATACTTAAATAAACAAGCATATAAAGAAAAAAGCAAAAAAAAAATTATTATAAATATACTCAAATGCAATTATCATAAAGTTTTGGATGCCCAACCAACTTGAATTGCTAATATATTAATTATAGTTTTCCAAGTAGAGTACTTTAGGGAAGATCTCAAATACGTTTACAAGTTTTTCATCTAAATACAAATATATTCATCAACTTTCAATAATTTCTTTTATACTCACATATTTGTCCAAAATTCAATTTACACCTACATAGTTAAAGAGGCATTAGCCTATATGCAAAATGGTAAAATTTTTCATGCTCTAATTCCTATCCTTATTTACAATTTTCACTTTACTTTTTATCGAGCCCTAATCTCTATATGAATATAAATTAGGGCTTAAATAAAAATTGGGACATGAGTTGTGAATTATGGTGCAAATTAGGGTTTGAGTAATTTTGTTATTTCACACATAGGCTAACAACTCATTTAACCAATTATTTTTTATTTAACCTCTAAACGGTTCTTGATAGTGTATATATAAATGAAATTTTGAGAAAAATAAATGACTATGAGAAGAATGATTAAAATTCAATGTTATATTTGAAATTTGATATAAAAATTAAGGATGTATCTGTGATTTGCTCTAAAATTTTTTGCAAAATTATAAATTTTTGGAAATAAGATAAAAGATAGAGATAACACCGATCACAAACTAAAGTAGTCAAGTGCCACCATTAGGATACCAGTTATGTATTTTAGAACAGTGTTCAGTTCAGTTTAAAAGATCATGCCCTTAGCGCAGGACCAGAAGAAAGAATAATTGTCCTTAAAAGATACAATTTATAAGTAAATACTACAATTTCAGAACTAACATCAGAGTGGCGCAGCGGAAGCGTGGTGGGCCCATAACCCACAGGTCCCAGGATCGAAACCTGGCTCTGATAAAATAGAGAAGCTTCGGCAACCGCTACCCTTTTACGCTATGTGCTTCTTTTCTGATAATTTCTATTTTCGCTTGTGACAAATTGCCCAGCAAATAATTTCTATTTTTAGGCCTGTCAATAGATGCTATTTTCTTAGTTGATATACTTATAATTTATATTTTTGCTTTTAACTCAACTCCATAATACTGAGTCATGACGTGATATAAAGTATTATCTTAAATATTAAAAGAGGTGCAACTTGTAACCTTACATTTCCATTTTTTTGAAAATTTTGTTTACTTCCAAGACATATATTGTATTCGAAACTATTTATTTATTCTGAAATATAAAATATCAGTTGAATTAAATGTTTTATAATCTATTATGTTGAAAATATGACTTTAAAGAAACTCAGGCACAATTGTATTCGCTGGATTATATACAGAGATGAGAAAAATATTTTTTTTATATTATATAAATATCTATGGACAAAAACATGATATGGGTTTTATTTAAATAAGTAGGAAAAGGAAAGTAATTTAATTTTTGAAATAAATTCCATTGCTAATTTTGCTTCCGCAGTAGTGCGACAAAACATTACTTGCGAAATTATAAACGAATTTTGTTGTCTGAAATTCTGTTAGAAAGCAACGTCATGTAGTTTTATCTTTTTAATTGAATTCCTGAGTTCTATTGTAAATTTTAGCAAAGTGAAATTAGACATGATAAAAGAAACTGTACAAATTTAACATAATTATTACAGGAATTTGATATCCGAAAGAAAATAATATTTCATATGAGTTGATGTACCAAAGGCCTGCTACAAGACTGTCAAGAGTTAATAATAGAACTTTTTTGTAATTAATATTGTATAATATGACATATAGGGTGTCTTTGTCAATTGGCAAAAGTTGTTAAGTTAAAACTTTTCAATTTAAAAATGTTCACTTTCCATGACTATTCCTTTTTTATTATTATTTTTTTTACACATCTTTCTGTACAATAACTCTACTTTTTAATCATTTCTATACAACTACAAATACAATTAGCCTATTTAGTTTAAATTTATTTTCTTTACTCCTCATCGTTACCCTTATAAATCACATTATTTTCTACTAATTTAACAAATTTTACATAAAAAATTTAAATTTATTTTCGTTACTCCTCATCATTACTCCTATAATATCACATTATTTTATACTAATTTAACAACTTTTACATAAAAAATTTAAATTTATTTTCTTTACTCCTTATCATTACCCCTATAATATCATATTATTTTCTACTAATTCAACAAATTTTACATAAAAAAAATTTTCATCAAAAGTTGTATAACTTCCCAAACACACCTATAATACTACAAATCAAGTCCTTGTTACATAAGAGACAATAAACTTCCATGTATCTTTTATTTTTATTACAATGGAGACTTTGCCTCCGGCCCGATCTGATCCACACACCCAATGTGTAAGACCAAATCCCTCACGGTCAGAGAAACCTCCCAAGGGAGATTAGAACTCACACCGCTGCCAAGGAGGGTAGCATGTGTACCAACGGAGCAGACGCCCACTTGTCAGCAATAGAACTTATTCACTGTTAAAAACAATTAAATTTTCATTACTAAATAATTTTAGTAACAACACATTTTGGTTGTCTACTGCAAAAGAGACTAGTAACTGAAAATTATACTTTATTGCTAAATATAAAATTTGACAATGAAAATCGAAGCTTTTAGCAATAATAAAAAAATCATCGTTAAAAATATGAATCATTAGCAATAAATTAGGTTCTTTGCTAAATTTTGTTGCTAATGCTCGAAAATTCTTATAGTGTTTAGTGCATTAGATTGAGTTGGGGTCTTAAAGCTTTAACTTTGCTAAATTGAATTGCTAGTGCTCAAAATTCTCATATTGTTTAGGATATTAGATTGAGTTAGAGGCTTAAACCTTTAATTACAAAATATTCATTATGTTATTTGAATATAATGAGTCAAAGATGGGAGGTGTTTGGTAATTTAAGAATAAGAGAAATGAAATGAATATAATCGGGGTAAAGTAAGAATAAATAAAAAATACATAGGAAAGTTAAATGAAAAGATATAAAAAATTATTAAAATATAAGAGTAAAATAAAAAAGTATAAGAATAAATAAAAAATATATAGGAAAGTTAAATGAAAAGATATAAAAAATTATTAAAATATAAGAGTAAAATAAAAAAGTAAAGTAATTGGATAATTAATAATATTGACTTTTGTCATTCTCCATCTCCTATATATCTCATTCTTAAATTTCTGACAACTCCTAATAAATGTATTTTTTAAAAAGAAGGCTTATGGTTAAATAGTGGCCCTTATTGTAAAGTAACTCAGATGTACACTAATGCAGCTATATACAATTGTTACTTATGGGCTACGCTTGTATAAAACCCCTCTTCTGCATTCCCTTTATTTTTGATCTTTTTAATAATTGATAAAAATTTATTTCATCTATTATATTTAGCATTACTTATATTATCACGAATTTATTTAGTAACATTGCGCATGACGCTTCTTACAAGCGTGTAAAATTAACGTAATAAAATGGTTTAAGGTTAGATATCGATTTTAAAGTAGTATTTTAAATATCTAAACTATATAAAATATCATTATTATATGAATAAATGATTCTATGAAATATATTATATTCTAATATATCTATAAATGGATATAATCATTCTTCCTATTTTACCCACAAATATATCTATTTTTAAACAAATATGGGTCATACACATACTTGATTTGGATGAAACTTGATCTCCTAGCTAAACAAGTAATGTTAATATAATGAACAGATTGGATTTTCTATCAATCATCAATATCTTAAAAATTAGGAAATGATTTTGTAAAATATTATTATATTCTGATTATATGTAAATTCGTTTAAGCATTTTTCATAATTTATACATGAATATATATATATATATTTCAACAAATATGACCCATAAATATACTTGATTGCAACAAAAGTTAACCTCCTAGATAAAAAAAATAATGTTAAATATAATGCATGGGTTGGATTTCCTATCAATGTTTAAAATTTTAAAAATTAAAGGGTTACATGACTCTACTTCTATAGAATCTAGTTACATAAAAGCGGAGCCCTTATATCGTAAATTAGTAATAGAAGTTTATAAAATTTTTACTATTAGAAATATCGTCTTATGTTGTATTCTACATAAAATCGACCATAGAGTCAAGTGAAGTTGAGTTGTAAAAATTCTTCAAGTTTACTTCAACAAAGAGTTTTCTGCCTTATATCCTCTCCTCTTTTCTTCTTCTAATTTTTCCTAATTTACTTACCTATGGGCTTATATTGATAGCCGAACCACATTTTTCACCAATGATCTTGAAGCTTATTGTTGATTAAAGGCATTGTGATGAGAAAATTGGCTAGATCGTGCAATATAATTAAATGGAGTTTAAGAAGAGAGATTAGTGAAAAAAATAGTAACATCTTGCAAAGTGAAAGTATAATTGAACGCGAATTGCAAGGGCATTTAGATCCGCTGACTACAATAAAAGCAGTTACCAATTTAGTGAGAGTTTAAACATTGCCTTAGCAGACCCAAATAGGACTACTGAAGTGACCAATAAGCAGAAATTGTAACTATTTCACCTGCATCCCATCTATCTTGGTGAGTAGGGGGCCTTGGGGTTTTAATTATATTAATTTGAATCGATGTTAACTAATATATTTGGTGGCTGCAGCCAAATATAGTATGTACAGTTTCTTGGCATGAAAATGTTTATTTAAAAACAAAATCGGCTATTTTCAACAGCGGGCCCTACTTAAACTTATCCATAGCACTCCGAATGCTAGTACATCTAGGCTATCTTCTTCCAATCCGTCAAGAACTTTTATACATTACGAAGAACTAAAACAATGGAATTTTAATTTCATAATCTAAATTTTAAAGACGTAAACAAATAGAAATATTTATTGTGTTTTATATGAACATAACATAAAGAAGGAAAATATCTATATGTAGAGAACACTGATATATAAACATGAAAGTGATAATTATATATGGTAGAATTATTCTCCTAGGACAAAGAGTAATCTATCTACACGTAAATGGGGTGCCTTGATCGTTCTATGCTCTCCGTTCCACTTTAAAAAAGCAGGGGAGGTGATTACTGATGCCCATCTTAATTACCATACAAAAGGAAAAGTTTGCTTTAAAATATACATTCACGTATAAATTATGAAAAATATTTAGATATGTTTTGTATGCATTAAAATGTAATAATATTTTATAAAATTATTTATCCACATATTAATGATATTTTAAACAGTTTAGATATTGTTAATATAACTTTAAAATTAATATTTAGTATGAAATCATTTAAATGTATTAATTTTATACACTTATAGATGAAGTCATGCATAAGTGATAAAGTTTCCATGACAGCATAAACAATGATAGATGCAATAGACGAAATGAATTTCTCATTAATTGTTAAGAGAAATAGTTTAAATTATATTATAAAAGTGGAGTTTCCATAGAAAGGAAAACTTGTTAAAAATTGCACAAGTATTTTCAAATGACAAAAAGTCGGCTAATTGGCTTCCATTTTCCAATCCGATTGCCGTTTCTGTCTCAAGTTCTCAACAGTTTGTATATCAAAAATTTTCTTCTCGGAAAGAATATGTTCAAAGTGTCTAATTAATTATAGAGGTTCCTTTAGCAACATTTCAAAGCCTGATGAGAGCTGTTTCTCCAACAAAAAAAAAAAAAAAAGCCTGATGGGAGCTTCGAAAATGTGTAATGAGGGGCTCACATGAAAATGAATGAATAAATAAAACATTCTGGTGCAATTGTGCAAATTAACTAGGCCAGGTTGGTTATAGTTCTGTTTTGCAAAAAATATAAACTCTTCCTTGATTTTAATTCTATTCTTTAAAACTTGAGCCAATTAACTTTAATCCACTCCTAACCAAATCAAATTGATTCTGTTTAAATTGTGGTTTACAATTGGAATAAAATGTAGAGTATTTCCATCTTAAACTACTGAAATTGTATTTTTAATTTTTCTATATAAACTTTTTATATCAACTGATCAAGTGTGTTTTGAGTAATTTAAGTGTTCTTAAAATTCGTCTGGATCTTGAGGCATTTGAAAGGAAGGATTCCTGCAATTAATTTCCTCCGTATCATATACAGCAAAACAAGATTTTAATGGGGAGAGGGATAAAATCGTGTTACCCTACGAATATGACCAAAGTATACTCTAAGTGCATCCTAATGAGGCCATTTTATCTATCTGATATTTGAATCCCGAATCTCCCATTTTTACTATTTTGCACACTCATATCAGCCACTTAAACCATTGGGCATCCAAGTGATAACATCTTTTAAAATAAAGGCTTTTCGTATATCCTATGTACAACTCTACAAGGTTATCACGACTTGCATGCGATTTGAATAAAAAACTGGTGGCGTGTCAAAATTTTTATAAAAAGACGGAAGTGCCCTGTACTGTATGTACTTTTGCTATATGGATGTATCGTGTCAATAAGCCGGATGAATGTATGTATTATTACGAAATTTACAATTAATTGAGATAAGAAAAAATCCAATATTGAAAAGGACAAATTTTATATATGCCTAAGAATTTCTTTTTTTTTTTTTTTTTTTTGAATTCCACATGTATCTTCTAATTTTAAAATTTTCAAATATACGTGCTTTTTTGTATAAAATTTCATTTGTATTTTGGTTGTTAGGGATCTATTAGAATGACTAGTAGCCTCTTGTAAAATGGTAAATATATCGTGGTAATAAATATGCTATGATTTAAATTGGGTAGTTGAAGTATTCAATTAAATATTTAGGCCCCGTGCACTTTCAAAACGATCCAAAATTTTACGTCCCCAAACTTACTATTACTATGTGAGCATAAATCATTGCAAATGATCCAGAAATTTATATATCAATGACCAAATATGACTTAATACATTAGAATTACATTGCAATGCATTGTTGCAGCTAATTAAAAAATAAAGCCAACAAAAATCCAACTACAGACATGCATCCCAACTATAATATTTCTCATGACTGGATCTATACATATATCGACACATATGTGACACTGAGAACAGCAACGTTGGATCACAACCCCGGTAGAGAAAAAATCAAAATATATAATATTCATCCACTATCTTAATTAGTTGGAAGAGATAATGGATTGATTAATTCATTAGGATCAGGACGTTGCCTCTTGATCTTGACCTTGATCTGGATCCTTATCTTGATCTTCGTGAGGCTGGGGCTGGGGCGGGCGGCAGTGGATGAGAAGCCCTAGCTGCTGGTGGGATTGCCGGTCGTCACAAAAGCGGAAGTAGGAGAGCTGTATGATGTCGTGCTCGAGAAGGTGGTTGTCGTCCACGAACTCTGTCCAGCCGCTGACGAGCGCAAACTGCTTGGGGGCCGGCCACCACACCATCTTCATCTTATACCTCTTCTTCTCACACCGCCCTTCCACCACCACCAACACCACAACCGGCAACTTCTTCTTTTTGTGGTACACCTGCTTCACCTCCTTCTTCGTCAGCGCCGGCACCAACACCTCCAACATCTCCCGCCGGTTGAGTATGCAGCGCGCCAGGTCCCTCCTCACGTCGCTGTTCGTCAGCTTCCGGTTGAACACCACTGTCGGCTTCCCTGCCCCCTTCATCATCTCCTCCCACATTGAATTCGGCTCCTCATTCAGGTCCAAGAACAGACGCTCCGCCGGCGGCGGCGGTGGCGGCGGTGCCGGTTGCGTGCTTCCTCCGCTGCCGCCTCCTCCTTTCTTGGCCATCTTTTCTTTCCTGGCCTTTTTCGCTACTTTCTTCTCCTTCTTCTCTTCCTCTCCTTCCGCAGCATACGATCTTTTATGCTTCTTGCTCTCCGTCATCAGCGGGAGCAGCTCATTCCTCTCCTTCTTCCATCTCTTGGAGGAGATCTTTAGCAAGAGCTGGAAAAGCGACGTGGTCGACATCTATCCTTCTTTCTTTCCCAGTTCTCCTGGAGAGCTAGAATTATAGAACAGAAAACTTACGTATTTCTACGTAGACATACGCAGATTATACGCAAAACGGCCGTGTTCCATCTTTTATAACCGGTTCGTAAAAGGCTTAGTTTTCGACCGCCTATTCTATGCACTTGGATCGTGGAAGACGAATGTGGAGCGTCAGATTGACTTTTGCAGAAATTTGAATTAAACCATTGCGGAGAGCATATTTTCAGAAAAGTCCCTCCTTTGCGCCACGTCACATCTTCCTTCTCATTCCTTCTCTCTCCCTTTTGCTATGACATTCGTCCCACAAATCAGTGGCGGATCAGGACCTATGGTGGGGGAGGGCAAAGTTTACGCCTGTTTTTAAAATTTTTATATGTTTACTAATAATTTTTATCATATTTTATTACGTAAAAATTTTAAAAATGTTTTTTAGCCATTTTCCTCCATCTCAGTTTACGTAAATGAGATTATAACACTTAAGGGTGTGTTTGGTTGGGGATAAAATTTTTGATGAAAAGTTTTTGGAGTAAAACTTGTCAAATCAAAAGAAAGTGATGTGATATAATAGGAGTAATGATAAAGAGTAAAGAGAATAAAGTTAAAATAGATAGGTTAGTTGTATGGATAGTTGTGTAAAAATGATTGAAAAGTATGATAGTTTGTATAGAAAAAAGTGAAAAAATAATTAAAAATAGAATAATTATGGAAAGTGAAAAGTTTTAGTTGACACTTTTTTACCCTAAACAAACGCACCCTAAATACAAAGGTGCGAAAAGTTAATTTGCATTATCATTAATTTGAAAGTAGAAAATTGTGATTTTTTATCTTGTGTTTTTAATTATTTTTCTACGTAGAGAAATTAATTTGATTGAAAACTTCATAATATAGTACTTAAAAAATATGATTTTAAAGAATCTCATGCATTTAAACCTATTATGGATTCTACCTATGGCTACACCATTATCTAATTATAATAATTTTTAACACGTCCACATTCATTGAGAAGATATGATCCGAGACTTAGATTTTTTAAAAAATAAATTAAAGAAAAGGAAAACCAAAGGGGGGACAAGTTTTACAGCTGTATGAAAGACATCAGAAAATTTCTTACCGGAAATTAAAAATAATCATTAAAGATATTGAAAACAATAAAAATTAGAATCTTTGAAAATGATTATAATATAATGTTTAATAGTATAACACATGATATATATTCATCTACTTTAAATATTTTTCCTTACTTTCTAGTCTTGGAACTTTAAATAATAGATTAAAAATTAATTTAACATTTATGAAGTTTGTTTATTAGCTGTCGATGGCTAAATTAGACTATCATCTACAAATGTGATTCAATGACTCATTAGATGCAAGTAAGTTATGATGTTAAATTAGAAAATTATCTTAATCTTGTGGAATCAATTCAAGGAATTCAAATTCATGAAATTTCTCCATTTGATGCTTACTTTTAAATAGTATTCAAGTGTTTTTCAACATATACAATATAAGTACCAAAACAAAGACACTTCTTCCAATGATTGTTTGAATTAATGATGACAAAATTAATATGAGAAATACATATATTGAGATGAATGGTGATGTTATTAATATAGTATAGTCCTATATTAATATTCGTTTATCGTTTGTTTTACCATGGCATTATAATCTTTCTTCTAAAATTTTTTTTTCCAAATATAAATTATTTGTATTATAATACTTTAGGCCAATAGCTTAATTTATATATATCTTTTTTATTTGTTTCTATTCCTTCACTTATACAATTTTAAGGTGATTGGTGCATATTTAAAGCATCTTCCATTCGTAAAAGGCAAAGTTAATATTACATGCTATTAGTCTGCATCCATTATATTTAAAAACTTAAATTTAAAATAAAGAAAAATAACATATCTTTTTAATATTAATATGTCAAAAACTTATTTTCAAATTATAGAAAAAAAGGAGAAGTTAAACTATAAAAGAGAGGAAGCTGGAAAAAGGAGGAGTCTAGCTTAAGAAGGAAGTCGGAAATAGTAATATCCATCCTAAAGCACTATTGAATAAAATTTATAAGTTCTGAAAATTAATTATAAGAAAGAAAAACATGCATATTGTAAAGAGAATATTATTGTTAGAATCAATAAAAAACTAAATTTAAGAAGAATATGGCTAAAATTAATATCACGATGGAATATTATTAGAACTAATAGCAAAACCTTCAAGAAAAACAGTTGTGAAAGTATATATGGCTGCTTTAAATTGTAAGTTTTTAATAAGAGTCTGGGCAATAGAGGTTTAGAAATTGCCGGAACATCTATTATTGCATTTTGAAACCTGTCACTAACTCGCTTAGGTTATTCTCAGGATTTTCTATTTTCTTTGGAAGAATCATCCTGAAGACCTTTTTTTTTTTTTTTTTCTGAAGTAATATCCTGGAGACCAATTTAATTACAACCCAATGCACTAATTTATTTCAGTACTCTGATCTAATTTTAGCACTCATCTTAATAATTTTGTCAAATCCAATTCATTTATTATATTTACTACTATTTTTTATTGTTCTATTAAGGAATTATACTGTACCAAAAAAAACTCTCTTTCTTACAACACATCCAATCATCCCAACTAATTTGTCCAAACTTTTGCTTAATGAATAGATAATACTTATACTTGTAGAAGCAGAAGTTAACACTACTATACCGTAGATAATTGCACCCCCTTACTCTCGGGAGTGGAATTTGGAAGCTTCAGCACAGAAGTCTGGAATAAGCACCAAGTACGTTATGCGCTTGAGCTCTTAGCACTATTTTTTTTTTCCCTGAAGTAGGGCTCTTAGCGATATTAATTGTATTTAGATACCAAAAATTATGTTATCACTCGGATGACCAATTGGTTCACATGGGCTGTGTGTAAGAGTGTGTAGGGTGAGAAGTAAAATAATACTTGAATTTGGGTAGAGACGCTTGCGCTTATGATGAAAAAATCATTTTTAATTATTTTTTTAATGTATTCTTACGTCACGTCTAATTTTTTTAATCTCACAATCAAGGCCGGAAGTTTCTATAATTAACGACGAAAATACTCTCATACTGAGGACGAATTTCAAATCCACATCCCCAAGTGCAAGCCAGTACCCTTACCAGTCAGGCACGTTTTTTAATATATTTAAAGTACTCTTAAGTGGTCACCCAAGACATCTACGTGCTAAGTGAGATCCCAATATTGAGCTCAAGCTTCAGCAATAATTTCCGTTCACATTTTTTTTTCTAAAAAAATAAAATAAAATAAAATAAAATAAAATAAAGAAAAGCCCCTCTTAAGCGATTGTTAATTTTGACCAGCCCAATACACCTATTTTTAAATGGAGGGGGATAGAGGATAATATTTCTTTCATCAGCCTAACAAATTCATCAGTTAGCCCAACCTGATTCATATTATTTCTTATTTTTTCTGTTTTTCGTGAAAATGTTGAATATACTAAATTTTACAATTTTTGAATATATATGAGCTCCGCTTCTATGTAACACGAGTAGACCCATATAACTCCTTTAAAATATAAGATTTTGACACTTGATAAAAAATCTAATTTATTCATTATATTTAACATAATTTGTTTATCTGGGAAATCAAATTTTATCTCAGTTAAATATGATTATGGACCACATTTGTTAGAAAATACATATATTCATGTGTAAATTATGAAAAATGCTAAAATATCAATTTTAAAATAATATTTTCGATATCTAAATTATCCAAAATATCATTTTTATGTGAATGAATAATTATATAAATTATTATTATATTCTAATACGTAAGTAAATAAATCTAAATATTTTTCATAATTTACATATAAATATATATATATATATGACCAAATATGACCTATAAACATACTTAATTGGGATAAAACTTGATCTCCTTGATACACAAATGATGTTAAATACAATGAATAAATTAAATGTTTTGTTATGGATCAAAATCTTAAATTTTGAAAGAGTTATATAAATCCACTTGTATATAACATAGAAACCATGTTACATAAAAGCGCGACCAACGTTGGAATCCAAAGATAAATCATAAAGGTGCAGGAGTAAAATCGCAAAACTCCATCTTTACAACCATAAGCTCCGTTGGCCGGTTGTAGGACGCCACAAAACCTTGTGGTTGTAGCCATGTGGGTATCAGGTAGAACTGCCGCTCAGTCCCCTGCTTAAAAAGAATTTCCATATGATCAACAAGCAAGGAGAAACATAGGAAATTTGAAAATATAGGTAATCATTAAAAAAAAAAATCAGATTTTATAAATGAATCAAATATCATATCAATCTAAAAAGGTTCATAAAAAAGTTACTAATGTACACACTTTCTTATACAAACACCATGCAACTGAATCCAGACCTATTTTTGCTTGTAGAGCACCACAATTCAAAGTGATTAACCTTTTTCTCTTTTAATATGTGTCATGTATGGAATCCTGACTCTATAAAGGGACATCAGTTCAGTCTTCTCTTTCAAAATAAACTGATCATCTGTGCATAACAGATCCATTAATTTCAGAATTCAGGAAAGAGTCTTGACTCTGACGAATAATTTTTCTGTAGATGGAATTGCATGCCTCTTGTACAGGTGATGAACTATGTGTTATGCGCCATTCTCTCCAAGCATAAATAACCCACCGCAACTCTTTCATCAGGCTCATCAGGAGTACGTGGCTGCTTAATAAAATATGAGTTCCATGAACTTGCACATTAATCCTCCGACCATCTCGGGTTGTCCTTGTCCTGATTCAGGACCATCCTCTCAACATTGTTGATCACTGAAAGGTCAGCCAATAACAGATGTTATGCACGCCCTCATCAGGAGCGAATTTCTGTAACTCCATGTACATTAGCTGCTGATGTACTGTCAGTTGAGATTAAAAAAAGCATAACAGCCTCATTATGTACCTTTCCGTTTGAATGAATTCTCTATGAGAATCAGCACAGCATGTTCGTTTGCATTCTAGACTTCTAGTCAGATTTCTGCAACCATCCAAGCTGTGGACCAGTGACAAATTACAATTCGATGTAAGATTGGCTGGTAAATTGATACTGAGAAAGATGATAGCTTAGTTGGCATGCACCAGAAAGAATGTTTACATGGCATGGACCTGACAAGTTTAAGAACTTGTCTTTCTCTTCTTCTACTTTTTTTTTTTTTTTTTTCTTTTGGTTAATTTAGACTGCCCCAGATACATTAATTGTCCTTCTCTTTGACAGTTCTTCTAGCAGATTGCACTAGAAGGACATCTGGGGCATCTAAAGGATTGCCGGGTATCACTTTCTGTAAAGATAAGAGGAAGGCTTGCAAAGCTCATACAGAAAATAATAATAATACAAACAAATTATAAAAAATGCCATACCTTCCAAGCATACATCGCAAAGAAGGCAACTGTATCTGCCGACCAGACAATAGAGAAGGACTTCCAGAAGAATGGTATTAAAACATTGAGTAATGGGATGAGAAGAAAGAGATAGTTCAATGCTTCCTTTTCATTCTTTGAGCAGTCACGGGCTCGAAGGGAGGGAATTGCTGCAAAAATGATTCTTAAATACAAATGAAGCATGCTATATGACGAAACTTGCCAGGACAGAATCCAAATTCAATATTTGCAATATAAAAAATGCAGTCTTTTAAAACAGATTTTGATTTCATTTTGGGAAAAGGAATCTATTGAAGCAGGATTCCTGATATGCTAGAACAATGCCGCAAGTGGTCCCGCACCATGCATGTGCAATCGCCTACAGCTCAAGCTGGTACAGAACTCACATACTGTGCAAAATTAACTATCAGAACAAAGTTCGCATATGCATCTGGTCTGCCTGATCAAATCAGTAGCCAGACACTTTTGGCCATGGCGCACAGAAGTTGAAGCTCATGTAATAAATTTAAATCATATGGCAAATATATGATACAAGGGTTGGACTACGATTTTGATAGGAAATTTGGAACAAGAGAGTCAGCTTGAGAAGAGGTTAAAAAAATGGTTGGGAAAGTATTTGTGAGAAAATTTTTGAAAAATTGAGAGTGATGTAATACAATAGGGGAAACAATTAAGAGTAACGAGAATAAATATAAAATAGATACAGCATTGCATGGAAATATATGAAAAAAGTATTGGAATGTAAAGGTAATAATAAAAAAGTAAGTTAATTAGGTAATTAAGATATAAAATTATATCAAAAAGTGTGTAAAAGGACAAGGAAAGTCTTTTTTACAACTTACCAGATGAACCTGTAGGTTATTATGGTAGGTACATGACAAATCTCGTATTGGAAAATGAAAAATATTAGTAATAATGACGAAAGATAAGGTTGTAACATATTGAAAAAAGAGATGTTGAATTGGGAAGTGAAAAAAAAAAAAAAAAAAAAATTCCAATTCCAATTCCGTTGGATTCAATCAAAGAGGCCATGGCACAAGTAACCTTAGCAACAAATAACTATTCAACAACATTAAGCATAACCCACAGCCACCACCATACTCAAAAAAGACCAAATGCCAAGCCCTAACAATCCTTGTGCTTCACATCAATTTTTAGCACAACATTCCTTTAAGAATCTTCGCTGGCCAAAAAGTACTAAATAGGGGTGCACTAGCTCTCTCAAGAAATCCTTGATACCCCATGGCTGAGGTATGAAGCATGAACAATGAACAATCAGTTATAGGTGCATAGAAAAAGGAAGACAGACAAATGGCCAGTGAAAAGAGGACGTTGAAACCAAAGAATGATCAAGTTATGACCACAAAATACCAAATGTGCCAGCACTGAACTAAAACCTAGAAAAAACCTGGTCCAGTTACATTAAAATGCCTAAGCCCACAAGCAAAGGAAAATGATAATTTTGATACAACTAATAGTATAGTACCTTCCACATGTTTGTTGTGTTTGCTTCCATTTGAGGAAATGAAGGCTGAAAGAACAATGTGGAAAAAGCTAAAAGTCACTTTTTTTTCTCCTTTCTAGACTGGTGTGACATCTAACTACCTATAACTAACCTCCTTTTTCACATTTACATACCTTGCTTTCAAAAATTCCGATTTATTTTGTTTTTATTTACTTTATGACTGCCATCTTTGTTTACCATGTCCCACCTTTTTTTTTTAGTTTACTTTTCCACCTATTTTTCATCAAATTGGACACACTTGAGAGGGAGAAAAGTAAAAATGATGTAACAAAGGTAGCAATGATGGATGGTGCCATCAGTACAACAATAATGTTAACCATAAAGTGAATGAAGACAAAAGAAATAGGCTTTTCTGGAAAAAAGGTACACAATGATTTTAAAAAAAGGTAAAGTAATTATAAGTAGTTAAATGTTACATCAATATAGAAAGAATAAAAAAAGAAGTTTATACACCTCTCACTAAAAAGGGTCTGGTAACCCTTTTTAATTGACTAGGTCTAGGTATTCAAATGGCATATGCTTTCAAACGTGCTACCCACTACAAATGGATAAAGCTGCTTTGATAATGCTTTCCTGACAAGATCAGCCAAATTCAATCATTGACTAAGACATATTTCTCATGCACAAATTGGAGTCAAGAAGCATTTGGTAATGTGTAATTGGTGGGAATGGATTTTTTCCACTTCTTCATACCCACCTTTTGCTATGATTTGAAATCTTAACTACCAAACTAACCTACTTTTTCTTATTTTTAACCCTACATTTTGATCATTTTCTCATATCTTTGCATACAACTATCTTATCTATTCCCTATCATATCACATGACATTACTCTCTCACTTTTCAAAATTTATTTCATTCCCACAAAATTACCAATTCCCAAAAGCTCCCTCAAGGGACCTCTTAGACCAATTTACACTGGAAAATGAAGCTGTGTTAGTCAGGAAAGGGAGGAAATCTGTTTCCTCCTTCCCCCACACTTTTTTCATTGATATAACATTCATTTATCCCTACAACAAACCTTTCTTTACCTGTTTTTACCTATATTTGCAACTATTACTCCCTATGTTTCATCCAAGGAAATACCTTTTACTCTATTTACTTCTTTTTAAATTTTAATCATACTACATTTCCTCAATTTTCCAACCCTCCTACCTTTTTTAGATTCATTTCTTCATTTTTTCCCTCTTCATTCCATACATATGAAGGGGGGGAAAAAAAAATACCTATCTCGAATTGGATACTGAAATCTGGGATTTGTAAAAGGAAAAAACAGAAAATGATAATATCAGCAATAAAGTTAATAAAGACAACTAGATACAGATTGTACTGGGGGAAGTTAAAATTATTCATTAGGACTGTGTATTTGATTGTGGAGAGACTAAATTTATATCGCATCAACAGAGAGGGGACATGACCTTACGGGTTTGTTTGTTTGGATGTAAAAGAAGAGAGTAAAGAGGAAAATTTCCTTTCCTCCCTTTTTCAAAGTGATCAAAGACATTTAATTACCTATAATCGAACTACTTTTTTATGTAATTATTATTAACTTACATTTTAAACTCTTTATAGAAAATAGAGTCTATCCAAGTAGAAAGTGGTAGGAGAATGAGAGAAAGACCCAAAAAAATATAGATAGAAGTAATTAAACAAGATTTAAAAATATTACAAATTACAGAGAATTTAGTCTTAAATCGCCAAGAATGGCGTAACAGAATCTATGCAGCCAACCCCACCTAGGTGGGAAATGGCTTATGATGATAATGATGATGATGATTTTCTCCCCCATAACATCCATTTTACCCAAAACCAAAGACACTCTAAGACCAAAAAACAAAAAAGTTAGCATTAAAATTTTTTTTAAAAAAAAGATGTTATTCAAACGCAAATGCATGAAAATTAAAAACACCAACTTACTAAACATCCAAATTGACCACATCCCCATCAGCCTCCAGATGTCTGGTTCATTTGAGGGGAATATAAGGTTAAAAGATAGCGCTCCACCCAGTAGCATAGATGCATAACCTTGAAGTTCAAAAACCGTGTATAGAGCAGTTCCAGGTACTGCAGGATTCTTGGTGGCTGTTGAAGCCCTTGGTGCAAATGTGCCGGCAGTCTTTTGGACAACCTATAGGAAAGAAAGCTTAGATAAATGCACAAAAGCTGCTTGTGTGATTTAATAAGGCATTATAAACAACAAAAGAACATGATGACAAGATAGCAAGAGTCAATGCATAAGTGGATGGAAAAAAGGGACGAACACCATAAACATATTAAAAGGAATAAATTTTGATTCAAAAACGTAAACAGCAGGATGATAACTTTCCATTTAATTTTCTTTTTTCCATCCTTTTTCATGGAAGTGGGAACATATAAACTACAAAGATCAAATATTCACATTACACAACAATCTTAATTTTTAGGATAGCATTAAAAGAGAATAACTCCTTAGACATCATTTTGATAAATATCCCCCAAAAAAAAAAAAAAAAACATGATACTTAAAGAGGGGTTTATGTTCATTCCTATAATTTTTCACTCAAATTGCATTTATGCCTATAATTTGAAACTTATTGCAAATATGCCTATAAATTTTTAAATATTTGTGGCAATGCCTATGAAAAGTATCAACTCTTTTATTTTTTAAAAAGACAAGTGTTTTATTGATAAATCCAAACCAATCATTGTGTTTATACCAATCAAAAAAAAAATCATTGTGTTTATTAATTTGAATGTAGTTAATATACAAAAAATAACCTTGATTATAGAGGAAAAAATAACCTTGATTATAGAGAGCCCTAATAAATATAAATTGTTTTAAAATTAAGTATGGCCCACTAAGGCATCCAATCATAGTGATTTTGTATACTAACTAACTTAATGTTAATAAACACAATCGGTAGATTGGATTTATCAAAAACTAACTATTTTTCTTAAACAAAGAGATTGGAACTTATCATAGGCATAACCACAAATATTTTTAAAATTATAGGCATATTTGCAATAAGTTTTAAAATCATAGACATAAACACAATTTGTGTAAAAAACATTGGTATGGAAGCAAATCCTTCCAAATAAATAAATAAGAAATAAAACCAGATCATGATATTATGCAATGGCATCACATGAATGCCAACATGGTTTGCCATCTTCTATTTTTTATTTTTTCATAAACACATTTTCCTATGTGTATTTAACTCATATACCAAGTTTTACCATTTTGCAATACTTTTATATATTTAGGTGAAAATTGACTCATATGCCCCTGAAATTGGTGATTTTTAAAAATTAGAAACTAATATATAAAAGTGTTGTAGAATATAAAACTTGGTATATGGGCAAAATACACCTAAGAAAATGTGTTTATAAAAAAATAAAAAATAAAAAATGGCATCATGTGTTGGGATACATTCAATGCCATCACATAATATCATGATCCATAAAAACCAATACATTCAAAGATTCTCATTAGGTTTAGTACCATTACGAGGAAGTGTAAAGTCAATAATGTTGCTAATACACCTCGGGCGGATCTGGTGATTTTGATTTCTCCAAGAGGAAGTGGTAAAGTCAAAACTCTTGTCCATACAGACCTAGCCCTTAAATTTCAAATTGCAGAGAACCATATCCGTTGTAAGATCAACTCCACAGATATGCAACCATAATGCACGTAAAAAAGCAGAGAAATCCTCCACAAAGGAAGCACACAGTTATTTTCATGTATGCCAAGTCCCAACAAAAGTAAGAATAACAGGACAAAAATGAATGAATGAATAGTGATGATGATGACGCCGACAATGATGATGATAACAACATCAACAACAATAATAATGATAAGAATACCCATTCAGCATGATTCCTATTTATTCTTTGTAATTTTACTTCTGTCAACAGAATAGGCGAGGAAAAGCATCAAGATCTATCTAGTTGTCATTTGAAGCTTTCCAACAACTTCCCAGTTATGATATAAAAAATAAATAAATAAAAATTTTGAGCATATAGATTCAAATGCGTTTGTGGGAAGACAGGAACCTATTAAAGAAAGAACGGAGCAGAAAGTAATATAGACCCTTTTTATGTCCTTGTCAATTGCAGAAGCCGAGGCCGGAGAAGAAGGATTGATTTCGGTGCTGGATTCCTCACGTTCCTGCCCTTCTTCGCGCCCTTCTTCTTCTTCTTCAACAGCTGGGGCGTCGAAACTGTTAGCATTTGCCCTAATTCGGATTCTTTGTCGTCGTCGTTGGAAATTGTAGCAGCAGCTGGAGCACTTGCTTGCGAGAGCAATTGAAGTGGCGGGAATTTTTGAAATCCCGGACATTGAAATTAGCGCGGACATTTTCCTGTGTATTAGAAATTCAAATGCTTTTTCGAATGAGAGAGAGGGAGGCGGGGATAGAGAGGGAGGCGGGGATAGACGGACAGATAAGGGATGAACGGCCTGGGCTGCTCTCTCCTCCTTGACACGACGGAGGGTTTTTATAGCACATTTTGGCAGAACAAAAAATTTTTCGTATCAAAAATTTTGAATTTAAAATTTTTTATTAACTTTAATAATTTGTAATTATTTATTCACATCTTCCTCTACAATTTTTAAAATTTTAATTATTTTTATATAGTTAACATATCTATTTTAACTTTATTTTTTTACAGCTCACAGTTACTCATACCATATTATATTATTTTCTTTCCTAGGAAAAATTTTTACACCAAAATCTTTGACATTCGATTAAATGCACCCGAGTATACAAAATTGCAATGCCTTGGGCGAAAAAATCCATTTTTATTTTTTTGAACAATTTTTTATAAAACCTTTAATTTAAGTATATTTAACATATATAATAAGCTAAGACTCACTTCTATATAGCGGTTTTATATTACCTCTCAAATTTTAAGTTTTTAATGTTTTATGGAAAATTAAATCTATTCATCGTATTTAATATCATTATTTAACTAGGAGACCAAGCTTCATCTAAATTTAATATATTCATAGGTCACATTTACTCAAAAATAGGTACATTCATTTATAAATTAGATAAAATATTTACATTCATTCACATATGTATTAGAATATAGTAATACTTTATAAAATCATTTATCCACATAGTAGTGATATTTTAGATGGTTTAAACATTGAAAATACTAATTAAAAGTTGATATTTAGCATTAAATTATTTTATTACCTTGATTTTATATATTTGTAGGTTGGGTCATATACAGTGATACTAAACAGATAAAAAGGTTTCATAATAATATAAACAATGTAAACATAATAGATAAAGATGATTTTTCGTCAACTATTTAGATGTTAAAAATAGATGATGTCACATAGAAGTAGAGTTTCATAAAATCATTTTGGTAATAAGTTTTACCATTCTAGAAATTTATAAATATTGTTTAATTTTTTACAATAGGAGTATTTTAGTCATTTTGAAATGTCTAAGTACTCGTATTTTGAATGTACAAATCTCTAAAATGTTAAAACTTAATATATATGTTAAATACACTTAGATTAACTATTGTATAAAAAAGTTTTAAAAATTTAAAATGAGTTTTTGCACGTAAGTGCACTAGATAAAACTCAAAATTTTTTCATCTAGAACTTTTATTACTTCTAAAACACATCCTAAATATAATGGCTTCCATTTGGTACAAAGGGAAGGTAAAAATAAAATTTTATTTTCTGCATAAAAATCGGATTGATAAGGAATGTAAGGTTCAATTTCTTTTTAAAAAATTCATTTCAAAAAATAATTACTTACTTTTTCATTTCCAATACACTTTTTCTCAAATCCAATGCACATTTTTCATTCTTAATATACAATAATACTTTTTTCATTTCATAGTTTTATCTCATCTAAATTGTTAATTGTGCTTAGAATAAGTTAAAATTTTTGAACGAAAATTTTTTGTGTAAAAATTTTTGAAACGAGAGAAGTTATGTGATATGATAGAATAATAATAGAAAGTAAAGTGACTAAAGTCAAACATTAATATTTTATGAAACCCGAGAAGTTATGTGATATGATAGAATAATAATAGAAAGTAAAGTGACTAAAGTCAAACCGTAATATTTTATGAAACCCCACCTCTTTGTAACTTCTTATGTTTTTAATATCTTAACGATTGATAGAAAATACAACTTATTTATCGTATTTAGCATTATTTATATTATCATAGAAACTCTTTCATTTGTATAATATCATTGTATATGACCCTATCTATAATAGATTCCTCTTTTATGTAACTAGATTACATAAAATCTATCTCATGCAACCCCTCGATTTTTAATATTTTGATTATTGATTTAAAATTCAATCCATTCTTTGCATTTAATATCACTTGTTTAATTAGAAGTCTAAGTTTCATTCAAATTGAGTATGTCACGGCCTCATGGGCTACATTTGCTCAAAAATATATATACATATATTCATGTGTAAATTATAAAAAATGCTTAGTTCTATTCGCACATGTATTAGAATATAATAATACCTAATATAATCTTTTATCTATATAATAATGATATTTCAAATAGTTTAGATGTTAAAAAACTACTCTAAATTTATATTTTAGCATTAAACTATTTTATTACGTTTATTTTACACATTTATAGATGAGACCCATATACAGTGATATTAAACAAATGAAAATGTTTTTATAGTAATATGAATGATGTGAAATATAACAGATAAAGTAAATTTTCTGTCAACCATCAACATATTAAAAATGAAAAAGGTTACATAGAAAAAGGGTTTCATAAAAGCGAGCTCGATTTATAATTGTGTAAAATCAATATAATAAAATAGTTTGCTATTAAATATCAATCTTAAAGTAAAATTTTGAACATTTAAACAATCTAAAATATTATTGTTATGTGAATAAATAATTATATAAAGTATTATTATATTATAATATATGTATGAATGGATCTAAGCATATTTCCTAATTTAAGTATGAATATATCTATTTTTAGCAAATGTGACCAAAGTACATATTTAATTTGGTTAAAACTTAAAACTTAGATCCTAGTCAAGTAAATTATATTAAATATAATGAATGGATTGAATCTTACTTCAATCATCAATTTCTTAAAAATGTGTGGAGTTATATGGAATTGCTTGAAGCTCAAAGTCGTAAAATAAATATGATAGTTGTATAGGTTATTATAAGGAAATGAATGAGAAGTATGATGGCTATATAAAAAGATGTGAAAAAACGATTAGGAAATCGAGCAATTGTAAAAAGTAAAATGTTTTAGCTTAATAACTTTCAATTGATGCTAAATACATCCTTAATGTGATAAGATATTATGTTATCATACTTTTAATCATTTTTACAACTTTTTATACAATTATTTTTGAAATTTAACTTTATTATATTTACTACTGCTTTATTTCTTAAAAAATAACAATATATTTTTCTTATTTCTCAAATTAATATTCTCAACTCTCATACGAATTTTGTCATTCATAATATATAGCAATACTTTTTCCATAACACATCTTCATCTTGCCTTCATTCTATCCAAGTCATGAACAATGTCTACACTAGATAATAATCTTAGTTGTGTAGAGAACAAAAGGTCTTGCATTAGAGTTGGGGGTGCAATTCAGGTTGAATGCTATCAAGTTTAAGTAAATTTAAATCTTAACTATAATAATAGAATTTGGATTGTGTTAGGCTCAGACTGAGTTAACATTAGTTTTAGATTGAAATTCAGGTTATTCTCAAATCAACCAAAGTTGAAATCTACCGATAAAAATAACGAACTCTTGGAAAATATGCATTTGCACAACTAATTCTAAAATATACTTTTAATCAATGTTGTCAGAACCGAACCGGTGATTGAACCGGTAAAGGGACTGGTCTGGTTCGAACCGGTTTGAAACCGGCGACGTCAGCATGACATATTTATGATGTCATTAATATTAATTTTTTTAAAATTTTAAATAAATATAATAATATATTGA
>JAXCLR010000050.1:51517668-51540084 GCA_035584095.1 Annona squamosa | reverse complement strand
AGGAGGAGGCAGGATTATGCAAAAAATTCAAATAATTTGATTTACGCACGCATGCACAAAATTAAGCAGAAAATTTTTAAAAATTTGATATTATAATTATTAATTACGTAATTACTGTTGCAGTGTTGCTAGGCCTGCCGGCGACAGTGAGTAGGCGACAGCAAGCTAGAGATGGTGAGATGGCTACAACGAGAGAGGAGACAGGCAGCTGCTGGCACGACGACGAGAGAGGAGGGATCGTCGGCGCAGGGAGCTGAGCTGCTGAGGAGGAGGAGGCGGGGCCACGGGAGCTGGCGGCCGAGAAGGAGAAGATGTCGACGGCTGCGATGAGGAGAACTGGAGAAGATGAATTGATGAAGACGTCTGCGAAGTGCTATGAGGTGCTGACTGCCGACTGCCGATCACGCTACGAGGTGAGGCGGCGACGACAGGAAAGGAGATCGACGACAGCAAAGAAGATCGCCGGATTTGGGGAAGACCAGAGAGCTGTATGCTGTGGCAGGTTGCGGGATGCGGGTTACGACGCTTAGGGTTTTCCGGTTTCGGCTTTCATTTTCCAGTTTTTTTTTAAAATATATATATTATTTAAGCTATGAAGCGAACCGGGTGAATCCGGTTGGATCGGAATATACGGTCCGACCGGCGGTGGGACGGTTCGCACGGTTTTATGCTGTTAAACCGAACCGGTAGTAATCGAATCGGAAACTGGACCGGTTCCCGGTCGGACCGGTCTGTCCGGTCCAGTTCTGATAACACTGCTTTTAATATGATAAATTGATAATTTATTTATTCATAATTTATATATAAATATATTTATATGACTTATGATATCATCGATTTTGATGAAAGTTAGTCTTCTAATTAAAAGATAATGCTAAATACAATGAATGTAAGAAATTTAGCATCAACAATCAAGGTAAAAAAATAAATAGGATTACATGAAGTCATTATGTAAAGAAGTTTAATAAAAATGAGACTCATATATATCTCATAATTAATTGGTATGTATGCAATAATTTTAAATAGTTGGTATATTTGTAATTATTTGTAAATTAAATTAATGTAGATATAATATATTCACCTTTTTGTGGATAAATGCAGAAGAGATTTAGGTTTTATTTTAAAAATATTTTACCGTTTAATTAGATTATGATTATATGTAAGAACTTTTATTATAATAATAATTAAAATGCTTAATACATAAACTAATATAATTCTTTTAATAAATTACAATAGATATTATATTCAAATTGGGTCGGGTTTTGACATGAGATTGATGTAAATTCTATATTAGTTTTGATTTCTCCTTGATCGAATTGAAATCGGATCAATTTTGAAAAAAAAATTCTCAAAAATAAAACTCAAATTTCATTTGGAAACTAAATTAGGTCGCATTTGGATCAATTCAGTACTAAGTTGCACTCCAAATTAGAGTGAGTGACTACCACTTTTAAGTAGTTATATAGTATCTATATATGTATGGGAAAATTCTTTAATGCATTCAGTTGTATTATGCAACAACTTGTTTTCCAAATTTTTATTACATCTAATCTATGTATTATTTTTAAAACTACTTATTTAGCCCAAATATGAAAAATCAATTAAATTGAAAACTTCTATTATAAATTATCTTTAAAATATAATTAGGAATAATTCCAACTATGACCATAACTTATATTTACCGCTCCCTCTTTTATGAAACCTATTTTTCCATGTAATTCCCTTTATTTTTAAACTCTAGATAGTTATAAAAAATATACTACATCCATTGTATTTAGCATTATTTATAGTATCTTGGAAACCCTTTTATTTTTTTAATTTCTTTGTATATGGGTCATATTTATAAATGTGTAAAATTAATGTAATAAAATGATCCAATGCTACAATATCAATTTTAAAGTAATTTTTTTAGCATCTAAACCATCTAAAACATCATTACTATATAGATAAATGATTTTATAAAACATAATTACATTCTAATATATATGTGAATGGATCTAAATATTTTTCACAATTTACATATAAGTATTTATTTTTGATCGAATGCAGCTCATGAACATACTTGATTTGGATGGAACTTTATCTTATAGATAAACAAGTAATATTAAATATAATAAATAGATTAAACCAATGTCTAAAAAAATAATGGAGGTACATGGAACTG
This sequence comes from Annona squamosa, assembly GCA_035584095.1. NCBI lineage: Eukaryota > Viridiplantae > Streptophyta > Magnoliopsida > Magnoliales > Annonaceae > Annona > Annona squamosa. The sequence goes on along the minus strand of JAXCLR010000050.1, from coordinate 51,537,920 downwards.
CTTCTCCGAAACCTAATTATATAAAAGCAAAGTCTCATATTTACATGTTTCCACATGTTCATAAAAATGATATAAATGTCCTTATCTTTTACCTTTAATTACAAATATAACTGTGCCATTAGATTCTGTCAAATAACTAATATGGATGAAATTGTCCTTATGGCTTACAATAGAGGCGCTCAACATACGAGTGCAAAAGTGGTTGATTCCCCTTAGTACTTTATTTTTTTATTATTACATTGAGTTTGCTCCACAAATGAATAAAAAAGGGTAATTTGCTTTCGTCGAGTCCATTTTTTTTATTCTCTGTATTTACAATTCAACCCAAATATATATTCTAATTCTAATTTTAGGGGTGCAAATCTAACAATCTTGTTAATAAAGTAGTTATGGATAGACTGTACTAAAAAATGAGAGATAAACTTCTCATGCTAGGTCTTGAAGATCGGATCTCCTGCACGCTAGGAAGGACTCTTTACCGACCTTGATATTCACTTATTGGCTTGTTGAGTCCATTTTGTAAATGAATAAAAAAGGTAATTCATTTTTACTTTTATTAGGGACAGTTTTATAACTTCATCTCATTTTTAGCGTTAATCTTAACAAAGTTGTCATGTTTGGAAGTAGGGGTAAAATCTATAAACACCCGTGCTATTTTTGTAAATGTATAATAATATCAGTGTAGCACTCGCCGCGAGCGCTACGATGGGCTCGGAATGGTTTCCCGGGCCTTGAAAATTTGGATTGTGTTAGACAGCAACATGGGCTTAGATTTCCTTCATTCACATGAGGTAAAAAGCATTATGCTTCATATTTTTCAAAAAAGTTGGCGTATGGGTGTTTTCTTGCAGGTTCGGCAACATAATGGCTAAGATCAGGGTTTCCGTACACGGATTAAGTCACAAATCCGGTAGCATAACGACAGCGTATTATGCTGGAATCTATGGACCAGCGTGCACCCGCCTTGCCGGAGCGTTAACTCAAACACGCACGCAAAAGTAAAGAAAAAACGGAGTCGCCACTGATCTTTAAAGGGAGATCAGCCCCTGTTTAATGAAATAAGGCACTAATCGTACAAAGTCCGGGTTCCGACCTTCGGATTGAAGCAAATATGACAATAATCTACCAACCTGAGGCGGTTTACACGGCGTGAAGGGGGAATAAAAAGATTTGAGAGAATGAAAGAGATGGAAAAGGAAAGCATGGAGGAGAAGTGCATTGCTTGGAGAGCGTGAAATGCCGGGATGCCAGGGTGTTGCTGCAGACTCCTGTCCTCCCCTTTGGGATGCCTCTCCAAGTGTGTCCCAAATGAGAGGAGTGCTCCTCCTTTTATAGGTATAGGAGTGGGCTTTTGGGCCACTTGGGGTCATGAACTTGGTCCATGGGCTTGGACTTGAGTTGGGATCATGGGTCTTGGTCCATTTGAAGGCTTGGACTTGATCCATATACTTGAGCTTAAGTTGAGATCATGGGCCTTGGGCCACTTGAAGGGTTTGGACTTGGTCCATATGCTTGAGTTTGGTGGACTTGAGCTTGGCTACGCCCCTTTTTTATGGGCCGTTGTAGAGGCCCAAAGTTGTAGAGAAGCCTACTTCTGAGGCTTGGTAGGCTGGATCTGGTGGGCTAGAGTTTGGCTAAGCCCGTTTGCTGAGTCTGGGCTGCATTGTGGAGCCCGTTGAGGTGCCCTATAGGAGCTTCGCTCTTTGTGGGCCGGATCTGGTTTGTTGAAAAGCCTGCTTCGAGGCTTGGTGGAGTGTCGCTCCTGTGGACTGAGTGCGGAAGGGCCTGCGTAGTTTGTTTGAACTTCCTTTTCGTCTTGGATTTGCTTGGGCTTGAATTTCATGTCCATTTTATCCATTTTTGTGGGCCCAATGGTGAGGTGTTAACAATCAGTAAATATCGATATATGTTGTAATTAAATTTATAATTGACACATATAATTATAAAGAACCTTGTGCATATACGCTTGTTGTGAAATATTTACAAATCCAGTTAACATGAATTTTCATATTATATAATATCAGTGGTGGAGAAATGATGAACGACTCGAATATATAATAAAATTCTAAAAATCAAAAAAGAGATTTATATATACGTCTATAAGATTTGACTAATATTTCATCTATATCCCTGAATTTACCTAAATTAAAAATATTCTTATAAGATTTATATAAAATTATAAGTTTGCTCCCTTCATTACGATGTTGTTAGAATTTTTTATAACTCTTACAAAAATTGCAAATATATTCCTTAACTTAAAAAACATATATTTTTTATTTTACGAAAAATTCTAATGACGTCTTAAAAAGGGGATACACTTGCAATTTTGTGCAAACTTATAGGATTTAATATCAACAAACTTAAAGACATAAATGCAATATTAATCAAACTTTAGAAGCACATGTACGAAAATCGTGAAAAAAATAAAAAACTCAACTAAGTGCATGGTACAATCGATTGAATAGAAGAAATTTTTATATATTTATGATAAAACTAATATGTATAGCTAAATAATCATTATGTGCAGTTAAAAAAGTAGTTACTTTTGATGAAATTTGTTGTAGCGATTTAAATTACACATGTTGAAATATAAACTATATTAGATTTAGCATAAATAGTTTTTAAAAATTTTCTTTTTTCTAATTAAAAATTTTAAACAAAATAATATTTTGTGAAGAATTTTAGATGAAAATGTTAAAATTATGAAAGTTAAATGATAAATTTATTATAATCTACTTTACCAAATATATTTCTATTTTAAATTATTATGATTATGAGACTTTTATAACAAGTAAAAAGATATGTATATTTATGTAACATTAAACATGTACCTTATAAAGTTCAGTATGCAATTGTGAAATCCATGTCATTTGAGACTTAGTGAAAGTAATATATATACCCTTAAGGTTTGTACCAAATACATGTTATTAATGTAAAGTTATAAAAAAGACTAAATTGTAATTTTAGAAAGTGGGATTAAATTGCAAATTTAGAAAAGAAGGATTGAATGGTAAATTTGTAAAGAGTAGAGACAAAAAGAGACCTCATCAAAATTTGAGAAGGTTTTGAGGAAGGAATTTTAAAATTCTGAATTACCGAATAAAACTATTTAAAATCAAAGACCTTTTAAAAAAATAAAAATAAATTAGAAAACATGGGCCAATAAGGATTCCTAATTAAGGGCCTATATTCACATACACTTATTTCATTAGATTTAAGGATGTATAACTTATATTGGCATGAAAATTTAATAAAAAAGTGTTAAATTATGTGTTTTTTAATCTAGATAGATTAGATTATGAAAAAAATTGGCTAAAGTGCTTAAATTAAGTGCATCAAAAAGTGTACATGAAAGTCGAACCATGCAAACTTCTCATTCAGATGTTCTTATCTTTAGTTAATTGTTTATTAAATTAATATCTTAATATATATATATATATACAATTTTATATGAAACTTAATTGGCAAGCCTATTTTAACATACCCTACATAGTGGATGGATTAGATCATACAAATTATGTTTGTAAGTTTTTTAAATAATTAAAATTAGATGAGATTTTATGAATTAAATTTGAATGCTAATATCATAATATATGCTAATTATTTTGATATAAAACTTAAAATCAATGGTTAAATTAATCTATTCTATAATATAAATGGAGTGGAGTATGAAAAAGATTAAATAAAGAATTTATCTAATTTCAAAGTTGGCATTGAAAAACTTGTTTTATGTAATATTTCTACTTTAACTAAATAATCCAAAACAACCTGTTTTAATGCAGATACAGAGGTTTTACAAAAATGTAAATTTTTTTTTGAAATTTGCTCTTTTCACTGTTAAAAATATGATTTTACTATAAACATATAAGAAAATTTTTGACTTATGAGGTAATTTTTATCCATATGGGAGTCTTGTACGGTTTTAGCTCCTCTAGCCACTTTGATTTAGTTAATTCGTTTATCAATATAAGATTCCTATGAAACAACCATCAACATCCCTCCAAGATTTATTTATTTGTCCCCAATAAATTAAATTGAAATCATATAAAGATTTTGTTCTCTGTCTACCATTGTTGCTTTCCGGCTACCTTCCATACCCACGTCAAGGTAGCTTTAAGGAGCTCCTTATTATAATCCTTTGTTCCACAAACCGAGCGGAGAATGGGTTTACTCCCCGGGTCCAAGAACTTTCGTTTTGCCGGGTTCAAGGCCAGAACTTGGAATTCCTCACCAAGAAGGGTAGCATCTAAAGTGGACATTATGCTAGCTTGAACGAGAGGGGTGAGATGCAGGGCTTACCCCTATTACAATCCCTGCCGATGCTTCTCTGTGCCTGAAGGAATTTCCTTTGAAGCTCTCCAATCTCCACACCCTGTAGCAAGCCATTGCCCTGCTCCTAATTTTGCTCGATGAACTAGCTATTCTTTACCCTCCCTGTCACACGATTTTCGTCGGACCGAGGCAACTTGGGGAAGAAGATAATAGGGCCTTCAATTGCCAGACAAAAAGGGGGGCTATTGATTTTATTTTAATTTTTTTTTTGAGTTGTGGGATGATGATCCCAATGCTATAAATGAATTAATGAAAATTTCCTTTTGGTGGGGTTTGATTTTTATGTTCTTTAGGATTAAGCTAGGGTGCTTATCCTAGAAGACTGGAAAAATTAAGGGGGTTTGTGAGAAAACCATGTTTGATGTATGTATAGTTGATATTAAATTAATCAAGTTCAGAATGTTATTGAGACCAATGTTTTAAAAACCGGACCGGTCACTGAACCAGTTTTGTGATCGATTCCCAGTTTTTCCGGTTCAACCGGACCAAATAGATGGTTGAACCACGGTCGAACGAAAAAAACCAACGAACGGAGACATGATAGGTTCACGGCCCGACTAGTCTGACCGCTCGGTTCAGTCCGATTTTTAAAACATTGACTGAGACAAGAATTATCCCGTATATACGTACATATGGAAAGGCGTGTGATAAACATGGAGGTTGTATGTCGTGGCTCATCGTAGTACAAAGCAGTGAGGTTGAATTTAGTTAAAGAGTCGTGGGATTTTAGTTGTTGATAGAATTTTGGCATGGTTGCCAGCTGTTGGAGCTGTGGGTTCATACATGATAGTGGCATCGTATGACATTCATGGCATTATTGCATAGCATGGTTATATGCTAAAAGGATTGGACACAATGAAGAAGATCTAAGGATGTTTTGGGTGACGAATTCGTCCATGCACCCAACTGTAACTAATCCAATTGGACTGCTGACTTGCAGGTGAGGTGATGATTGTACCCATTTTTTGTGCCACATGACCCAAGAGTAGCATTTTTTAAGTTGAAATGACATGGCCCAGGAGCATCATGCATGTAATTGGAGGCAGCCACCTACAGTAGGCCGATTAGCTTGAGGGGACGTTCGGTAATGTGTAAAATTGTCGGATCGTGGGAAATAGTGGGAAATGAAAAAGAGAATATTTTAAAAAATGTATGATTGATAGGAAATGATAGATATATAATTTGAATAAATAGGTTTGTTGTGATTGTTAGTAGGGAAAATGATTGGGACGTAAGGGTAAAAGTGAGAAAAATAGCGTGGTTAATGGAGTAATGATTGGTCTTGAGAAACCAAATACTATGGGAAAACCATAGTTCCCACACTCGCATGTTACCAAACGTCCCCTGAGGCAAAGAGGAAGCTCCCTCGGGGATTAGAAGATTGTATGAACAAATTTTCAATAAAGCATTTTGTTTGTACAGATGTGACATGATGTGACATTTGACATATTGACCGGTGAGGGGCGAATTGCATATGCACGAGGTAGTTCAAACACATTTGCCTAGGGTGGACTTAGAAACATATGAGTGATAGTTGAGTCATGTGGCGATGGATGAGCTACATATCTCATGTTTGCATTACACAGGGCTTGAGTGGAGTCACAAATGATGTTGTGGTTAGTGGACTAGTAAAGGTTTAATGGTCGAAGTAGGGCCAAGAATTTCTTTGAGGGATTAGTTAATGATAGTATTCATTGTGACATGGGGGAAGCTATGAATCGAATATTTGTATTAGACAAGTGGTCAAGGATGAGCCACAGTTATGGATCTTGTAATGTTATTTGTGGCTAGGAAAGAGTCTTAATATATTAGATATAGGAGTTATTTTGGTTGGGATGGATCTATGATCATTTCTTTTAGTATTAGATGTGACTTTGTCTCACTAGCAGCCATATTTTGATAATGTCCACTTAAAGTTTCCCATTTTGATTTTATTAATCAATTAGCTTGCTTACTAAATCTAAATGGATTTATTGTATCATTATTGATATTATTAGCAAGGCATGTAATTACAGATACTTAATGGCTGATTGGGTTATATTGGTTTAATATTGGAGCAAACTTTGGTAGGTATAAGTAAAGATAAAAGTTGGTTTGGTTTATTTAAAGCAAGATTTATATACAAAAGCTATAAATATGTGTATCTATGTAAAGTGCTAGGATGTATATTGGATTTTGGGCTGTAACCTTTAACGTATTCCTTGGTGAGACAATATTATTGATGTTTTGAATTATAAATGTATGTCTTACATCTGTTGTGGATTGTTTACATTGCTTCGATGCCTTGATGTTGTCATGATGATGGCATGTTGATTTAAAATGATATAAATTTAATTTTTTTTCCACTGTCGTATGTTTAATCGATATGCTAGTCATGGATCTTTGGACTGTATAAGTATTTCTCATTAATTATAGGTGGTCATTCATGTCCTAAACTATTATAGACGGTTCGAAGATATTGCTAAATTTCATGGTGATGATCAATAGTTTGAGGCTTCGGCTAGCAAAGTGTCCCAAAAATGAAACTTGATGTAGCTCCTTAAGCTTACCAAGACTTGCTAAAGAGGGTGTTGATCCTTTCCCTTAGAACTTGCAAGAGCAACAGTTTAGGTAACAATCACCAAAATAGATAAAAGTAAAATGCACTAAAGATGTATTTGGGGAATATTTGAGAGGGAAAAATTTTCACTACTCGGACACACGTGATGATATGATTTAATATCTTGATCATCTAACTACTTAACCTTTTTATTACATCTATATTTTAAGTATTTTTTTACATCTTTTCATAAAGCTACCATGTTTATTTTAATTTTATTCCCTTTAGTTCTAATCATTACCTCTATCAATTATATTGCTCTTCTTTTTATAATTTTTTTCATTTCTACTTTCCCTTTTACATTTCTAAAACACATCCTAATAGTAATGATATAATAGACACTTGCATCAAAATGTCTCTAGAATGTTACCTTACCTCTTCATCTAAGTTGCCCCAACTCTTACCTAAAGATGGCGGCCAAGAAGAAATTGGACAACTAACTTAGGTGTAGTATCTCGCCTAACAAGATGTTGGTTGTTGCCATGGCTAGCACTAAACTTGCATCCACAATTAGCTTATTACCTAGTAATGATCCATAGTTCATTAACAACACTTAGAAGGTAGGGCTTAATAACCATATTGACAATTCTCACTTAGTCAAATTTGACATAGCCGCTAAGTAAGGCTTAATAACCATATTGCCCCCTGTAGGCTCACACCCTTCCATCACCACCTATGTTACTAGTTGGGCATGATATGATTCATTGATCACCTTAATTTTGGGGTCTTAAGAAGGCTCCTTGGTAGGGCATGCTAATCCTACGACACCAGATGGATAAAAAAATTTTAATGAACACTTACAAGATTAATTCTTCCTTATGAGTGCCTTGAGGCTCACAAGATTAATCCTCTGGAGGGAACAATAAGGCCAAAGGTGCTGTAAGACTAACCATGGCCTCTAGATGACGAGGAGAACTATTGGTCCAACATCCAAGTCATTTGCTTTATGTAGTTCATGATTAAGAATATAAAATTTGCAACGTTAGGGATCATGCCCTTTGAGCCCCATGCTTAGAAACATGTAAGGGACCACAATCCAGCACGCCCATGTACATTAATGTTTAGGTCTTTCAAATCAAAATGAAATGTTACAAATTAAAAGATAAGTGATAGGTTATTAAGGAATCATGCTTTAAATGAAATATTTCACTAACAAAATGCCCTACATAAGGAATTCCTCACAAGATGATGTAAGATTGAAGCTTAGGGAGAGACTTGGGCACTTCCTTTTGACCTCCTACTTCGGCCTCCTGTACTTCCTTGGACACCATCCTTGATGACATTGTAATCAAAGTCATTCTCGCCCTCCGGATTAGTCTTTATCTTCACATCAATCTTAACCATCTTTTGTTGGGAGTCTCCAACTCGTTAGAGACAGGGGCACTAGTGGATTGTGTGATCAAATCCTTTCTTCATGGTCATCTTTAGTTTAGCAATTGCCTCATTGGCGAATTTGTGACTAAACCCTACCTAACTAGCCACTTTGTTTTAAAGGTAACATCATTGGCAACAAACCTATAAAAAAAATATGAGATCTTGTTTGATTCCCATTCTCTTAATTGCTTATGAAAAATTATGAAAGAGCAAGACTAGGTAGATTGGGTTTGAAGGAGGACCAAGCTAATTGAATTTAATGGGGATTAGGCAGCTTTAGTAAAGAAGTTGTGTTCTCTCACTTGCCCATGAAAAATTATGAAAGAGTAAGACCAAGCAAATTGGGTTTGGAAAAGGAGGTCCAAGCTTACTGGATTTAACAGGGACTATGACTATGAAAAGCTATGAAAAAGTGAGACCAAGGATTGGAATTAGAGAAGGACCAAGTTGATAGGATTTAATGGGATTCAAACAGGTAAGTAAAGAAGTCATGTTCCCTTAATTGCTTATAAGAAATTATCAAAAAGCAATACTAGGCTATTTGGGTTTGGAAGTTATGCTCTTAATTACCTATGAGAAATTGTGAAAAAATGGGACTAGGTTGGTTGGATTTGACTCAATGGACTTGACCCATTAAGAACTTCAGTTGAGTTGGGTTAGTAGGTAGAGATGGGCTTAACTAGGCTTAGCTAAGCTAACTGTAAAAACATGGGTTGGATTAGGTCCCATGGTTTCCAAATATGAGCTACATGAGGTTACATGTGTACAAATTTGAGAAGACTTTAGTCTTCTCTTAGCGAGAGACTATCCTATGATGATTCAATGCAAGACAACTTAACTTTGTTGAACTATAATGCCCACAGGTTGCTGCCCATTAGCAGACCCCCCTAATTTGATTTGTCAATGGAATTTGTTTGGTCCCATTTAGTTTAAAAAATAAAAGCAAAAAATGTACTACCTATCTAACCCTCAATCCCTCCCCCACCCCCACCCCAAAATCGATTTGTTTGATTTTCTCTCAACACCCTTCTTCCATTTTCAATTCTCTCTCAATAGTAGCCATAGACGAGTAGAGTAGCAACCCACCTTCACGACTTCACCTGTGAGCACGATTGTAGCATACTTGCATGTGTCTTCTCCGTCATTGGCCACTCTTGATAACAACCATCACTAGTTCATGTGTCTTCCCCACCTCACTCGCACACATCAATCGGTGCAATCTAGCTGTTGGTTGTTACCATTTTTGTTGCCGCTCGTGCTTGTCGGCCTTGCCCTACCTTTGTCATCGTCATCAACAATGTTGGTCGTGCTTTGTTGTGACGATGAGACCTCCCTACTCTTTCTACATGCTTCCTGTTGGCTACTATCGTAGGTATTTTTTTCATTTCTTCTTTATTTTCTTTCTTTCTTTTTCTTTTTGTTTACCAACTTAGTGGCACTGCATGACTTTTAACTTACTCTTTTCTAGTTTTTTTCCCTTCCTTTTTGTCTTCTTCTTCCTTAGATGACTCCCGATTGATGCTCCATTGCTCATGTTTTTATTTTTTGCCTCTTTCAAGTCGGTTCTCTTTATTCTAGTGCTCTCCTGATTTCTTTTTTCTTCTATGCTTGTTCTTTGATTCTCCTTATTTGGATGTGCTCTTTTTATTTTTTTTTCTTTTATGTATGCCTTTTATGCTTGTTCTCTCTATTCAGGTGCCTTTGTCTTTCTTTGGTACCCTCTTATGCCTGCTCTCTATAGTTTATCCTAAGATCCTTTTTGTCTACAGATGTCATATTGGTAGTTGTTGTTCTAAAATAATTTTTATTTAAAATTATATATACGCACTATTCATTTATGCATAGTTAAATGTTTTTAATGTTATATGCTTCTTGGAATTATATTTTGCTATTTGGAAGTTGGAATTTAGTGCTTTATGAGATTATATATTGTGTTGATTGGAATTTAATACACAAGTTGCTATTATAAAATTACAATAATTATACACATCTAAAAAAATTATAATAATTATGATGATCACATTTAAAATTTGGTAAGTTACTTGCTGACTTGTTGTTTAAACTATCGAAATATATGTGTTGTTTTTTTAAAATTAATGATCTTTCTCATTGAGTTATTGTTGCCATTAAAATGTTGTTTTTGGTTAAATAGATATTTTTTATAAATTGATTTTTTTATTCTTGATAATTATAGGTATATCTTTGACTATTAGAATGTTAATACTATTTTTACTCACTAGTTTTAGACACTATAATTTTTTAGATAAATTTTATATAATTAAATTTTTTTGATGATATATAATGAATTAAAAATAATTAAATATTATAACATCATAAGTATGTCATGTGGAGACAGGATGGGATTTAGTAAACCTCTACCCTTTATTTCTGCAAAGTAGAGATGACACTCGGTTTTGGATGCATAAGCAAGACGGTGCCTTTAAGGTTAGGTTTGCCTACAGGTTTTAGTGGAAGGAGTTTCAACTTATAGAGGAGATTAAATTGATGCCGTAATTTACAAGTCTATCTGAAAGACCAAACTTTCTAGCAAAGTGATGGTGTTTGGTTGGAGACTCTTCAAGGATGTCCTTCTTATGCAGTTGAATCTTCACATGCATGACATCTTGGTTGATTCAAATTGTCTATTTTCTAGGCAATAGGATGAGAATAATGACCACTTCTTCATTAATTGTGAGATGGTTTCTTAAGCCTTCAGAGGAATTTTGGGCAATCATGGGGCCAATCAATTTGAGCCGATGTCAGTGAGTGACACCATGTTCAAGTTAATTTTGGGGAAGAAGATGGATCTCCTTTCTCTTTTCTTGTTATACTTTTGGTGCATCTGACATATGAGGAATCACTTTAGGGAGGAGAGGATCCCACCATTGATCAGGAATATCAAGGATTGGTGCTTAAATTTTATGGATTAATTGTGCAGGGCTAAATGTCTTATAGGAACCAACCTTCTCTACCCTCAACTCGTTGCAAGATGGACTAAACCTCCTGCTAGTTCTTTTAAATTGAATGTGGATGGAAGATGGAACTCCGCCAAGGATTGTATAGGTTTTTCAGTAGTCATCAGAGATTTTTTATTACAGCAAAAGAATGGCACTACAGGGGTAGGATGGACTTGTTGCTTATGGAAGCCAAGGCTATTTTGCTTGCTACTATATAGGTGCTAGAAATCAAACTTCAACACATATAGGTGGAATTTGATTTACTTATTCTTATTGATTTTTTGAAAGCTGAAAGACGCATCTTTTCGTCAGTAGGGACAATCATTGAGGAGATTAGAGCTCTTGACGCTTCTACCACCTCTGTATTTTCTTCATGTCATGCGCTTGGGTAATGATGTTGCCCATACATTGGCTAATTTTGTTTCTTGCAATTCTTGTCAAACTCTGGAATGGTGGGATAACCCTCCACCTTGTCTTTTGGAGAAAAGTTGTATCAATAATTTTTTGGAAATGAAATATACAGACTACTCCATCTCTCCTCCCTCAATCCAACCTCTAGACTAGAAGGTGCTGGGATTGTGATGGTCAGTCTTTTTCTTATGAAAAAAAGTATGTTATGTTGACGTTATTGGTTCAAATCGGTTTGCTTAACTGGTTGAATTGGTTTGAACTAGACTAGTTCCCCTTTACCCATTTGATCACCGATTCAATTTTGATAACATCAGTGACAACATCCCCCTCTTCTCCATGGTATTTGTGCACTATATTTTATCCCTATATTTTAATCATTTTTCTTTCCTATTATACTCAAACTACCCTATTTATTCCATGTTTACCCCTATAATTTCATATCAATTACGTAATTCTGAAAATATTTCATTTGCTGTGTCTTCTCTCATCCCACAATTCCCACAACTTTAAAATTAGTAAACATTCCCTAACCATCCCATGCACGCCCGCACGTCTAATTAGTAATTACCATTAGTAATAGTAGAGTTACTATTTTTATTGAAGGATTCATGCAAATGCATATCTATGTGAATCAACATTCATATAAATGGATTGACATGGATTCAAAGTATAAGAAAAGGCAATGGGCAGAGGCGGATTACATTAGTTATTTACTGCTTTTAGATGACTGATTCAAATTGCGATAGTAGCAAAATGAAGAAGAAAATTTTGGGCCGGATAACAGAAAGGAAAAGGAAGCATGGGGCTTTTTTTAGACACAAGGAAGGAGACTTTGACGTAGAAGGGATCCTTGCGTGGCACTTTTGAGTTTACAACCACAAAACTAATCATTTGCAATAAGAAAATAGTTCAAAGGTTAGTCGCCATTTTAATACTAATCATTTGCAATAAGAAAATAGTTCAAAGGTTAGTCGCCATTTTTCTTTTTTGCACGTTGAGCCCTCGGATCGTTGTCTTTTGCGTGATTTTTTCTTCCTCATGGAAGTCGAGGGTTGCATATCTTCTTCAAACAGTGCATGCTTAGTTCACGCCCTTTGTCGCTTTGCATGTGGCCCCACAAGTCGACCATATTGAAAGCTTCTATAATCTATAATAGTAAAAAGTATGATCATAAGGAATTTCAGACATTTCATCTATTGTGGATTGTATACAAATTTAGTCAAAATAATTTTTCATCTTTCATCCTTTAAATAGGGTTTTTTCATTTGTAACTATGGGCTATGAGCAACATTGCAAGGGTATTATTATTTTTGTAAAATTTGGGTCCATAACCAGAAGGTTTGGTAGAAATTGCACATATACTTGATAATTCTAAGGGCAAATTCCTTATATACCCATAAATTTTACTCATAATTTCACTTATACTTATGAATTTTCAAAAATTTCTCTTATACTCTATAAATTTTCATCATAATTCCACTTATACTAACACTATTAGTAACCCTTTAGAAAGGCTGATAACTCTTTGGCAAATTATGAAAATGCCCATCCCTACTTATGATTTTATAACTAAAAGTATATATTATTTGAATATGAACTTTTAACTTTAAACAAAACAACCTTATATTATATCAAAGCTCGAGCATATTCGTCATTTTACAAAGGGGCTACTAGCCCATTTAACGAACCCTTAATGACATGAGTATAAGTGAGATTCAAAAGAAATCAAGTGAGTATGAGAAGAATTTTTAAAAATTCATGGGTATAAGTGGAATTAGGGGTAAATTCATGGGTGTATATGAAATTTTCCTCGTCCTAAATCTTTTTTAAAATAACTAAAATACCCCTGTAAACAATAAAATAAAAATATAAGAAAATGCCTTCAAAATATCAAAAAATTATTTAAAAAATATTTCTTGCATGAAATAACCTATTGGAAGTGAGGAATAGTTGTAAAACTTTTTTTTAGCATTTTAAAGATATTTTTTGTATTTAAAATACACGAAAATATCTTAATAATACCAAAAGAAATTTATTTGTTTCAAATGTTCCTCACATTAAATTGATTCATTTAGTGTAAGGAATTTTATAAAAAAATCTTTGGTACTTTAAAAGGATTTTTTAAATTTTATTTTATTTATTATAAGAGGTATTTTCATCATTTAAAAAAAGTTCAGGGTTGGTAGGTGCACTTGCAATTTCTGACAAATATTGCAGGGACGCAAATTTTACAAAAGTCATGGCATGCCTGAAAATTTGCCCTAATTTTGTAGGTAGGATGCAAAAGTTTTGTTCAAATATTCATGAAGAAAGACATGATACATAGCTCGAATTTAAGAAGAAATAAAAAATAGGGGCCAATGGGGTGCATATTACACTTAATGTGATAGTAGCAGCCTAGAAAAGTGCTTGAAATTTTGCCACAACTTTGTACGTATGGATGCAAACATTCCGTTCAAATATTCATGGAGAAAAAATATGACGCATATCTCGAATTTAAGAAAAAAAAATAAAAAATAGGAGCCCGATGGGGTGCATATTGCACCTAGTTTGATAGCAGCAAAGCCTTCGGATCGTTGCCTTTTGCGTGCCTTTTCCCACCTGGAAGTCTTTTGCAAGTTTGAATCAAGGGGTTGCATATCTTCTTCAAACAGTGCATGCTTGGTTCACGCCCCTTGTCGCTTTGCATATGGCCCCGCCCGTCTTATTACTATTCATTGGGATTATCCACCACATTGAAAGCTTCTATAATCTACAATATTAAAAATTACGGTCAGAAGGAATTTCAAACATTTCACCGGTTTCAGATTGTGTACAAATCTAGTCAAAATAATTTTTCATATCTTTCAATTAGGGTTTTCTTCATGCGTACCTATAGGCTATGAGCAAAATTACAGGGGTATTACAACTTTTCTAAAATTTGGGTTTACACCTGCAAAGTTTGCAGAAATTGCATATATTCTTAATAATTCTAAATCTTTTTTTTTTTTAAAATAACTAAGATACCCCTGTAAACAATAAGATAAAAATAGAAGAAAATGCCTTCAAAATATCAAAAAAAAATTTTTTTAAATATTTCTCGCATGAAATAAATCTATTAGAAATGAGGAATAGTTGTAAAATTTTTAGTGTCTAGAGATATTTTCTTGTACAAGAAAATATCTCTATAATACCAAAAGAAATTTACTTGTTGCAAATGTTCTTGTTTAGTGTGAGGATCATTTGTTAAAAAATAAATTTTTTGGTATTTTAAAGGGATTTTTATTTATTATAAGGGGTATTTTCATCATTTAAAAAAAGGTTTAGGGTTTATAGGTGCACTTGTAATTTGATACAAATACTGCAAGTACAGATGCAAAACTTACAAAAATCATGGCATGCCCGAAAGTTTGTCCTAACTTTGTAGGTACAAATGCAAAAATTCTGTTCAAATATTCATTGAGAAAAATATGATGCACAACTTAAATTTAAAAAACATAAACATAAGAGCCCAATGGGGTGCATATTGCACCCGGTTTGAAGCAGCAATTGTGTTCTTTTATTCACCTAGTACAAGGATGATCATACAAAATCTACTCCAAAGATAATTCTTGACGATGTTCATTTCACCAAACCACAAAAATCATCAATACATGAATTTTGAATTGGGATGATTTTTGGATTTCTAGGTATATACTATATTCTGATAAAAAGAAGAAGGGTAATTTGCAAAATACTCCCATAGTTTGACACTAATTGCATATATGCACTCATTGTTTCACGAGTTACATATTACTCTCATAAAATTTTGCAAAAATTACTCCCACACCACCGGCTGAAATTTAACGGCTGTTAAATAAATAATAATAATTTGCTAATATATATCAATAGTTTGATGCTAATTATTGATATACTCTCATAATTTGATACTAATTGCTGATATACTCCTGTTCTTTGATACTAATTGCTGATATACCTCTATAGTTTGATGCTAATTGCTGATATATCCCCATTGTTTCATAAATTGCATATTAACCCCACAAAGTTTTACCAAAATTGCTTGCATACCCATGACACCTTTATATTGCGAATCGTGCGTTAAAATTTTGGATAGTGACACAAATGTGGAAGGAGATAACATCTTAGCAACTAACATGAGTGTTTTACAAACCCCTTTCACCTGCATAATTGGATGTTTCATAAACTATTAGATTTTAATGTAACTTTAAATAGGGTCATTTTTTACATTATCCAAAATTTTAATGTATGTTTAGCGACATAAAGGTGTCTTGTGTACGCGAGCAATTTTGGTAAAACTTTATAGGGTAATATGCAATTTGTGAAACAATGAGGGTATATTAGCAATTAGCGTCAAACTATGGGAATATATCACAAATTACATTTTTATTTAACATTCACTAAATTTCAGTTGTTAACAGGGCTACACAAGCAATTTATGTGAAACTTTGTGAGATAATATGCAATTTATAAAATAATGGGGGCATATCTACAATTAGTGACAAATCATGAGGGCATATTTGTAAATTACCTAAAAAGAATGATTGGGTTAGATTTTGTAAGATCATCAGAACATAGGCCCAAACAAGAAAAGCTACAAATTCAATTACGTATGTTACACACCAACGAATCATTGTCCTAGTTTTGAAAAGGTGTAATTGGAATAGTTAAAATAAATAATTATCAAAATAAAATATGCTAGTTGGATGCGCCATACAGAACTGTTTAATTTGTATATTTATTAGGAAAGTTCTGTCATGATAAGATGAAGGAGAGGGCCCACTGGAGTCATGCTAACTTTTTCTTGCCATCACGCATGAAAATATCCGAGTGAGTTTCAAACTAGAACCACACGCACGAGGACTCGGTAATTAGTTGCATACATGCCCGGAAGTGCAAAGTGTAGTGCAATTGTTGGTCCACTGACCCTGCTTTCAAAACCAAGGGTGAGAAGATGACGACGACTTTGGATACAGTGCATGCTTGGTTCACGCCCGTTGTCGCTCCCACATGTCTTATTACTACGCACTTTGCATTGGGCTAATCCACCACATTGAAAGCTTCTATAATCTACAATATTAAAAATTTCGGTCAGAAGGAATTTCAAACATTTCACCGGTTTCAGATTGTGTACAAATCTAGTCAAAATAATTTTTCATATCTTTCAATTAGGGTTTTCTTCATGCGTACCTATAGGCTATGAACAAAATTACGGGGGTATTACAACTTTTCTAAAATTTGGGTTTACACCTGCAAAGTTTGCAGAAATTGCATATGTTCTTAATAATTCTAAATCTTTTTTTAAAATAACTAAAATACCCCAGTGAACGAGAAAATAAAAATAGAAGAAAATGCCTTCAAAATATCAAAAAATTATTTTTAAAAATATTTCTCGCATGAAATAAATCTATTAGAAGTGAGGAATAGTTCTAAAAAATTTTTAGTGTTTAGAGATATTTTCTTGTATTTAAAATACAAGAAAATATCTCTATAATACCAAAAGAAATTTACTTGTTGCAAATGTTCCTCACATTAAATTGATTTGTTTAGCGTGAGGATCATTTGTAAAAAAATAATTTTTTTGGTATTTTAAAGGGACTTTTATTAATTATAAGGGGTATTTTCATAATTTAAAAAAAGGTATAGGATTTATAGGCGCACGTGCAATTTTAGACAAATACTACGGGTACAGATGCAAAATTTATTAAAATCATGACATGTCTGAAAGTTGATCCTAACTTTGTAGTTACAGATGCAAAAATTCTGTCCAAATATTCATGAAGGAAAATGTGATGCATAGCTTAAATTTAAAAAACATAAAAAAAAATAGGAGCCCCGTTTGATAGCAGCAATTAAAGCCTAGCAATACGTTGTCCGTGCATGGTGCACCAACGTGTACCAGTAATTTTGTTCTTTGATTCCCCCAGTAAAGGATGATCATACAAAATCTACTCCAAACATTATTCTTGACAATGTTCGTTTCACCAAACCACAAAAGTCATCTGAATGTTGAATTGGGATGATTTTTGGATTTCTAGGTATATACAATATTCTGATAAAAAAGAAGGGTAATTTGCAAATATGCCTCTGTGGTTTGATGCTAATTGCATATATGCCCTCATCGTTTCATTAATTGCATATTACTCTTATAAAGTTTCACAAAAATTACTCGCATACTCCTGTTATCGGCTGAAATTTAACGGCTGTTAAATAAATAATATAATTTTTTGATATACCTCCATAGTTTGACGCTAATTACTGATATGCATTCATAGTTTGATGTTAATTGCTGATATACCCCTATAGTTTGATGCTAACTGCTGATATATCTTATTGTTTCATAAATTGCATATTACCCCACGCACAAAGTTTTGCCAAAATTGCTCGCGTATCCGTGATACATTTTTGTCTCCAAATGTGCATTAAAATTTTGGATAATGACAAAAATAACTACGTTGTGCAGGTGGAAGAAGATAACATCTTAGCAACTAACATGAGTGTTTATATAATCACGTGTATAATTAGATTTTTTTATAAACTTTTAGATGTTAATATAGCTTCAAGGTCATTTTTGTCATTATCAAAAATTTTAATGTACGTTGGCGACAAAAAAGTGTCATGTGTATGCAAGTAATTTCAGTGAAACTTTATAGGAGTAATATATAATTTGTAAAACAATAAGGGAATATCAGCAATTAGCATCAAACTATAAGGGTATATTGGTAAATTACATTTTTATTTAACAACCATTAATTTTAGTTGTTAACAGGGGTACACAAGTAATTTATGTGAAATTTTTAGGATAATATGCAATTTGTGAAATAATACAGGCATATCTGCAATTACTGTCAGACTGTGGGGGCATATTTGCAAATTACCTAAAAAAGAATGATTGGGTTAGATTTTTAATGATCATCAAAACATAGGCCCAAACATGAAAAATTACAAATTCAATTAGGTATGTTACATACCAACGAGTCATTGTCCTAATTTTGAAAAGGTATATTGGAATAGTTAAAATAAATAATTATCAAATTAAAATATGCTAATTGGCTGTGCCATACAAACTGTTTAATTTGTATGTTTATTAGGAAAGTTCTGTCATGATAAGATGAAGAAGAGGGCCCACTGGAGTCATGCTAACTTTTTCTTGCCATTACGTATGAAAATTTCCGAGTGAGTTATAAACTAGAACCACACGTACGACGACTTGGTAATTAGTTGCATACATCCCAAAAGTGCAAACTATAGTCCAAGTGTTGGTCCAATAACCCTGCTTACAAAACCAAGGGTGAGAAGATGACGACGACTTTGGTTTCAAATAATTATTTGGCCGCTTAAGAGTGATGAAATGCATTCAATTGCAACCAAATTTCATATTACTGTTGTTTACATTTAGTTAGAACAATATCATTATTTGATTGCCTATAGTCAAATACTTGTAATATTAAAATTTCACTTCATCACACCTTAGATGACTAAGTGGCCAACATGAGTATGTACTGGGTGTTTGAGTAGGGAAGTCTAGAATTTAAATTTAAAATTGGACAATGATAGTTGTTTTGTTACCTCTCTTTTTTGGAGTTTATAGCCATCAAATTCCTGATCATCCGAGATGGGTGACCTGATAAATAAAATTCTGTTAAACAAAAGTAGTATCAAAATTGGGGTTTGTTTTAATGCAATTGCATGCATTGAAATTTCAATACTTTTGGATGATTACGGTTCGGTTCAATGAGGTTCGGTTTGAAAGTGAAAAACCGTTTGAACCGGCGAACCGGCGGTCAAACCGGAATATCCAGTCCAACTTGGTTCGATCGGTCGGACGGGCTGACCCTCTAATAATATATATTAAAAAAAACGAATGAAAAAAAACCATTGAAAGCTCGAAATCGAATCGCCCCTGCTCGTCTTCCTCACCTCCCTTCTCAAACCCTAAGTCCCTAATCCGCCGCCCGCTCCCAATTCCGCCTCACCGTCCGCCCAAGCTTCGTCCTCAGCATCGGCACGTACCGCCGTAGCACACCCCTGCGCCCTCTGCCGCACCGGCCTTCATGTGTCTGCTTTGTCTTCAGCACCAGCACAGGCCACCACCGCACCGTCCGTCTCTGCACCGTCAGCCGCGTAATCCTCTGGTGCTGCCTGCCCGCCTAACACGCGCCCACGTCGTTCGCCCGCATTTCTTCCTCAGCATCGGCACGCGCCGCCGCCGCACGCCCAACATGCCCCTGCGTCGTCCGTCGCACTGTGCGCCCGCCGTCCACCAAGCTCGCCTCGAGCTGCCGTTCGCCGGCAGGCTGTTCGCCGTCTCTAGTAACTCCCACCGCCCACCGTCGCCTCGCGGTGGCCATCTCACCGTCGCCGACAAAGTGTTCGGATCATTGTGCAATATCCCAATCAAATGCCTAGTGGCATGTTCAAAGCCGATGATCGTAAGCTATGTCCTCCGTCACGACGTCGAATGTTGCTCAATACTCTCATACCATTTATTTATTTAGCAATTTATATTTAGGTATACATTAAATCATTAATACATAATTTTTTTGCCTAATTTTGTGCGTATTTAATTTTGTGTGTGCAAC
>JAXCLR010000050.1:51495753-51513626 GCA_035584095.1 Annona squamosa | reverse complement strand
ATTTTCACCTCAGATATTTTGTTTGCCCAGCGCTCATTCGCACGCCGAATCTTACTGCCTCGATCGCCCAATCATCCGCCGCCCGTCACCCGTTCAAACGACGATGCTCGCCAGATCGCAAGACGCTCGCCGCCCGTTCAAACGACGGTGCTTGCCAGATCGCACGATGCCCGCCTCCTGTTCGCACGACGACGCTCGCTGCCGCTCTCACCCGATCGCCGCCTCCTTTCGCACGACGACGCAGAAGTCAGAACTGCGAATGTTGTGTGTGAAGTGTGAACCGTGAAACTGACGCATTACACATTTTGCATTTTGTCTTTTTCTGTGAATCGGTGTTCGAGGCTGACGCATCGTTAAAACCAATGGGCAGCATTTAAGTACAAATACGATACAATGAAGTGTAATCTATGTTTTAGTTTAATTTTAAAATTTTTAATATAACTATTAATCTAAATATATTTAACATGTGTATTAAGTTTTACTAATTTTATATATTTTTAAATTTTTTAACATTTTAGTAATTTAAAATACTAAAATGCTACTAATTTTTAAAAATAAAAAAATTTAAAATTTCAAAAATAGTAAAACCCACTACATATATTAAATATACTTAGATTAATTTTTTCCTTCACGTTTTGTACTTATATTATGGTTCTTAAAATCTAACATATATATTTATGATTTATAAAAATATAATTTTATCAATATATTTATTTAAAATTAAAAAATAGTTTAATATTTATGACATCATAAATATGTCATGCTGACGTCACCGGTTCAAACCGGTTTATTTAACCGGTTAAACCGGTTCGAACCAGACCAGTTCTTTTACCGGTTCAATCACCGGTTCGGTTCTGACAACACTGGCTGCCAGTAGAAATATCATGAATTCCTGCCAAAATTTAAGCAGTACATAAATGATGCATCCCAGAAAACACGGGATAAAAGCAATTCTACACAAGATGTGATATAGAGGCATTTGCATTCCTGCATAGTGCCATACCTATGGATTAAAATATCAACCTAAAGTCTGCTATATGATTATGAGGTGTTTACAAAAAACTAAATGCATGATTTTTTGACTTACCTGCAAAACCTAGCATAGGCGTTTTCATCTTTACAGTTGTCAGAAGGGAAGCCCGGATCATGAGCAAGAATATGGACAAGGTATACAACAACATACTCAGGGTAATTTGTCATCATTTGACCAGAATCTTGAACTCTCAGGTTCTGGCTGATTTGAGCTTCTCGACCATAGTCCCTTATAAATTCAGCTAGGTACTTCATAGCCTGCAACAGACATTAAAGTCAACAAATCTTGAACCAGGGCCAATTTAACCACTGGAACAGAGAAAGAATGAGATCATGGAAGAAGAATAAGCCCCACATCTTCTCTTATTTCCTGCAGGCAATCTGAAGCAGCCAACGCAAAGGAACAGGCATATCTCATAGGGATAGCATGTTCCTTCAACAGCTTGTTTACTTTCTCAAGAAAAGATCTGCGCACATGAGATTTAGGATCCTGAAATTACAGAATAGAAGTTGAATGGTCATTGAAACTGCATATGTTAACTGCAAAATGTACCTACATGGAAAATAGCATAATCAAAAAGGATTTCATAACAGGACAAACTCCAGTGATTTGTTTGCTAAATGAACAATTTTATGGCATCTTTCCTTCTTAGTATCCATTCCACATACGAAGCATGAGAAATTTATCCAAAATATTGATTGTGTACATATGATCTAAGAAATTTAGGGATCAATAATTGATGACCTATTTATCAACAAACGAAAAGAAAAAGGAAATAATGAAAAAGTAAACTCTAAGGAAGCTGAGTAACAGGAAGGAAAAAATGTAACAAGATAAAGGAAACTGTTTGGATTGGTGATGATCCCATAAATTGGGCGATTTATGGGGGGACAAAAATATTAAGCATGCCCTTTTTAGTTTCAAAAATCCAAAAAATACCAAAAAATTAAAAATATTGCCAAATTTCACAGCGAGTGCATTCTAAGTGGGGTCCACACATCTAAAAAACTCAAAAAATAAAAAATATATATTTTCTGGCTGTCCACAAATCATGCAATTTACAGGCAGCCATATGGATACAGACCTTAGATAAAAATGAGTAAAAGGCAAGGTCTTAAGGTTAGAAGAGGATATATAAATCTCACATCAATTGAAAGGAAAAAGAACAAGGTGAAGGACAAAAAGCAATTTTATCTCCTTTACCTCATTACAAAAACAGGACCCACAATTTTGTCAATTTAAGGGAAAAAAAAAAAAATTTAAGTTTGGTGGACTACTTCTAATATGGTTCCCAATCTATTGGAGCCCATTTGACCAAATTGGATTGGTGGGACCTCTTAGTTTGACCCACCTCAAGGATTAAATTTTAAAATAATAATAATAATAATAATAATGTTAACTTGCATACCCTGGATTTCATAACTGTTAGACGAAAAAACTGTGGCGTTAAATATAGATCCCATCTTCTTGCTAGCCGGAGAACAGACTTTGCAGCAGCTAATCTAAGATGGCCTTTCTCACCTTCACTGCCAATAATAGAAAAGCTTATCAAGTTCCAAGAGTTAAAAGAAGCATGATAGTCCAATTTTAAAAACAAACAATAGAAGATGGATGAATTGGCTAGGAAACAGTCATAACAGCACCACTTGAAAAATAAAAAAGAAGAAAAAAGTTAGAACAGAACTGCAGTTTTCTAGTAAGGAATGTTCATTAACCAATCATAAAATTTCAACATGCCACGTCTATTAGAAATGGAGATGATACTTTTCCTTGTAGTTCAGAATTCAAACAAAAAATAGAATGTGATTTCAAGGTTAACTTGTCTATCTTTGAGGCATAGTACAATATTCGCGTTTTCTATCCAATGGATGTCTCACACCCCTTGTAGAAGGCAAATTTTGGGAACAATCAGTAGAAAATAGAAATATCAATGAATGCCCTCAAAACATAGGACATATCAGCAGAAACCTTAAGTGGATACAGGAGAATGAATGGTTACTTATTATAATTCAGAACATCACAAGAAATGATTATTCATGAATACTTGCAAACTTTAAATAGAAGACAATACAAATGCTTGTTCCACGTCCACAGCCACAGATACCCAGTACACCAGGATAAATGGAGTGTCAGAGTCCCTTGCATGCTATCCTACATCAAATTTTACTTTCATGAATTTACTATTTGTGCCTACAAGTGCATTGATTTACTTATCTATTTATTTGAATTTTACCCTGCTTCATCTCATGGAAACTACTCCTCATTGAAGCCTTCTGCTTGTTGAGAGTTGGTGAATGCAAACACCAAATAATAGTATCAGGAAATATTTGAAAGAAACTTGTTTTTTTTTTTTTTTTTTGGGGGGGGGGAGTAGGGAATGCACTATACAATAGTTAAATGCACAGCTAAGAGAGAAAGTAGGGAATGTATCATCCAATAGGCAAATGCACCATTAAGAGAGAGAATAGGGAATATAGTATCAAATAGTCAAATGCATAGCTAACAGAAACAAGGCATCCAAGCAGCCAATCACACACCTGGAGAAAAAGTCATCTGAAATGTCACCTCCTGGAAGAATCCTCAATAAAATATTCAGGAGATTTTCAATCTTAAGTTTAGAATGAGTTGCTTGGTGTGGCAAGTAAGTCCTAACAAGCATTTTTAGTCCATAAATCTGCAGGTGCAAGAGACCAAATACTTCAATGGCCAGACCAAATCATGCACTAAAAGAAATCGACAGTAAAATAGCAAATTACACTGAATAACCAACCACATTGCAAATGATCATGAAATATCTTTAAAGAATGCACAATCCATAAAATGCTAAAAGCAAATTTATCAAATAAAAATAACACAACAAGGACTTGAAAAACAGTAGTCTGTAAAAACGGATTTTGGACATTATCCTCCCCATCGTCTCTGTCTTTCCCAGCTGCATGAATATCGCAATATCACTCTATGCTAAATCATGCCTGGAATCATTGCCTTGTCCTCTATTCCTTTCTAATAAATTCCAAGCACAATTTTCAGTCTTTTCATTGTTCAACACGAACAAGTTCATGTCTGACCAATGTGGCACTCAGTGCTCACAGACGCAAACAAATCATCTCACATCAACTTTACCTCACCTAATAATCTCTCTATAGAATGTCAATTGAATTTTTCAAGGCATATTTAGAACGCTAGAATGCATAAGAATGGAAACTCAAACTTTACTAGTGCAACTCTGTAGATCCAACTACAACATCTTATAGTCATTATTTTCTTTTAATCACTTGAAATTGTCCTCCACAGTATCCTTCCAATAAAACTGGTCAAGCATTGGTTGTATCATGCATGCCATGCAGGATTTTCGATGCATGCAGAACATCCTCATCAATCTCCAGAGCTCTCATGAATTGAGGATCAAAATTGATCACCTTCTGTACCTTTTTGAGCAGCTATCTCAACTAATTTCTCGATTATGTCTTCCCAAGCTTTGAAAATTTTTAGATATGCAAGAACTATCATGAACTGCACAGGGAAGTGATTTAAATCTCCTTTTAATTTCTTCAATGCATAGATCTAAAACTCAGCATGGCAAAGCAAAGATTAGCGAGAATTAGACTTCATTTGGGCACAATGAGCAATCTAGGGGTGTTAATGGTCATAATCAATATGTCAACCCGCTTGTCCAACCTGTTTACAAATGGGTTTGGGTTGGAAATTTTGAATAAATAGGTTATGATCCGCCAACCCATTCAACCATTTAATTAATAAATGGATTGATGTTGAAATTTTATAACTCATCAACCCATTTAATAACCCATTTAACTCATTAAAGTCTAATATATATAAATGTAAATCTCGTGGTTATTTTCCCCCGCTAAGTCTTCCTTCCGTCACCTAATTTTCATTTTCTCACTGCCACCCTAATTCCATATTCTCATTACTACTCTATTTCCATTTCCCCTCTACTAAAAACTTTTTCTCACCTCTTCCTGCGAGATCATCGTCTGCTGGAGTCCACGACTTCAAGTCATCTGCTATTACAACCTATTAACAACTCGTTAAACCGTTTATTAAATGGGTTAGGGTTGAGATTTTTTAAATGGATTAGGATTAGGATTAGGCTACAACACGTCCGACCTGATCTGTTAACAGTCCTAGAGCATTCGGTGTTTAGCTGGTGGAATGGTACTTTTAGGGATGCAGTTTCTACCAGCTTCTGCAACTAGTAATTTTGAAGGAAAAAATTGTCTTGCAAACTATACAAAAGTGCTACGGAAGCCAATTACTTTCTTTTGTAACTACCAAATAGCACATGCTGCTACTGTAATATGCAGTTAACAAAGCATTCGACGTCTCAATAGGTGGGAAACAACTTTTTGATTATGACAACATGACCAAAGGAGAAATGTGAGAAGCAACAGAAGGAAGGACTACAATTTGGTTTGAAAATAACTGTGAACAATTAGCTGGGATATTTACCACTTGAGTTGATTATTTGAATCATTTCAATTGGAAATCCAGCAAAAAAGGGGCAACATTAATATAAGTCATCAATCACAAATTTTGAATTTTTTTATTTCCGGAAACAAGTGTGATGTGGATTGAAGAACATTTTCTTGCAGATGATGCAATTTACACCACCACAAAGTACAGACGTCATCTTTCATTCTGGATTTCATTACTGAGGTAATATTTACTTGTTTCCAAACAACTCCTAAAGTCCAGCGACATAAAGTAACAGCTCTGCAACTGTGACTTCTAATAACATGGAATAGTACAGGAAAGGAGTTAAAAGAAAAAAACAATAAACCAAATTACCAGAGTTTCAAGCAGACATAAAAGTGCAATTAATTCTGGAGAGAATTCAGCTAAAACATTTTCTACTTTTTACCTTTAATTTGCAAGTACTATATTCAAAATCATCATCAAAGTGAAGCTGCTCACTAGATGATTGAACCTATAAAAATAGAAAGTCGGCATTCAGTACCCTCAATTCAATGAAGTTAAAAACATGAAAATTAGACCAGGAAGGATTTCACTAGCCTAATAGTCAATCATGGGATAAAATCAGGTTGGACCCCGCCAGTTTAGCAATACACCATTCTATTTCATGCACAAGCCTTACCATAAATCATCCTGCTCCAGAACTTGGCTTCAAACTTTACACATAAAAGCCTTGCAGCAGCTTGTTGACAAGTCAAGTATACAATAAAATTATGACCAATCCGGGGCAAAGATTCAATGGTGCACTGCTTGCCCAACCAAAAGCTATGAAAAACATTCTAAAGATTTGAATGATAGTTGACAACTCACATCTGTGGTACGAAACAGCTTTTGAATGATAAATTGAGTGATCTCACCCTCCCGAGACTCATACAAAGCTCGACAATATTGTGCAACATATCCCAGAGACTGCAACACAGTTGAGACATTCCTTCCAGCAAAAAGGGAATCCAATAGTTTCTGGACAAAGGAATGGATGAAGTGACTCATTAGATAAAATGCATACAAGTGAATGAAAGCAACCATAGAACATTCTCATAAATAATGTAGCTACTATGAGCACATGTCTAATGCAACTAAATAAGAGAATTTATATAAGGTATCTAAAACAGAACATAATTACCAAAGATCAATCAACCCAAACCCAATAACTTGTGTTGCTCATCATTTCCTTACAAAATAGATTGGCAAGATAAGAGACGGTGAAAACGAAGCTAGAATTATAAAGGTCAATCAAGACTCTACATCTTAAAACTAATCATGCAGAACTGCTTAATATTAACTAAAAGCAAATTTGGGAAGCTTAACTTTGCCCTTCTCCCCACTCTCCTAACCTAATGTGCCATTTACTCTCTTTTTTTCCCTCATGACCTAAATTTCCATCATCACCCCTCTTTCCATCTAAAAAGCATAATTGTTTGTTATTTGTTCACTTTATGGCTAAAATTGTTCCTTTCCTAGAAACATCATTTTCTCCCAATTTTCACATTTTGCTTTTTTTCTCCTGTTGCCCTCCCTTTTTTACATCTTCAACAGAACAAGAAGCATGGAAAGTAGCCTAATCACCATTAAACTGAAACAGCTGACTTCTTTAGATAGTCAAAAGTCTGGCCATGCACCACACTAGAATTTTTGGTAGTCAAATAAAAGCACATTTACGGATACGGATAGCTAAAATAGTGTTGGAAAGTCTTCAGAAGATCAAAGTAGGACTCCAAAGCTCAAGAGTCAAAAGAAGAAACTAGTTAACCCACACAACCTTAGACCATTAACAGAAACCAGTAATGGATAAATCCACTCCATGTTACCAACAAAATCATAAATAACCATCATAGCTACAAGAGACATAATTAGACATCCACGATCAGTCACACATCACAGAGTATTGCCGTAATCAGTCTGAACAGACAGCCCATCCCAAAAAATGAATACGCAATTTTGTCCACGTAACAACATGACAGTTTTTACTTTGAACCAGGTTACTTTTTTGGCTTTTCCACAAGCAACTACTACTGGAATTTGAACTTTGAATGGCATCATACTGTAAAACAATGCTAAAGCAATTACAATAGGATTCCGAAGGCTCAAGAGCTCATTGCAGACTGCAAGGTTATTTTAGCAATAGGGAAAAGAGGTGGAAATCATTTCTCTTCCTTTCCTCAACCTTCTTAATTGATGCGCGTGTTTGTTTTGAGTAAAAGAGAAGAAAACAAAAGCTGTTAAAAAGGGGTAAAAAGAAAGAGAGACGATGATGTCAGTAACATAGGATTGATGTCAAGGATGAAATGAATAAGGATGAAATAAGCAGTTTTAAAAAATAGTCGATGATGCAAAACAACATAGTTAATGTTGCATCAATTAAGGAAAGGAAACAATATTCTATACCACTTTCACCTAAAAAACACATGAAATTTACCCATTTCAGCAACCCTATTATTTCGTGTTCATTACCAATTTCTGAATTACCAGTCCACATCTTTTCATCCCAAAGACCTTTTATTTTATCCTTATTCACTTGATTTCAAAGATAATAAAGAGGAATTAATAATAAAAACTTTGGAATAAATAGCTGAACTGAGGGTAAGATGAAACAAAAAGAAAAATGGCCAAACAAAATTGACATAGCCAACCTCACATAGTAGAGATGAGCCTTCTATGACTATGATGTTAGAAAAAATATGCTTAAATAAATGGCAACTATAGAAAAGGACAGCAAAACCCAACTTCAAATCAACACCAAATAAGTAAGGGTAAACAAGATTTTAAAGAGAGATTCCAATGTAATAAGTTCTTTAACCCCAGGAAATTATCCACCAAATGCTACCAAATATAATAGCAGCTGGAGAAGACAGAAGCATACCTCAAATAAATCTGATAGAGTTAATTGACTCGAAGCACTGGACAAAGCAGCAATTGCAGAAACAGAGTATTTTGATTGAACCCGTGTCCCGTTTAAACATATACTCTCCAGTGAAGGATAAATATCACTGCCAGATAAAATACTTAGTAAACGGGACATGAAAGAAGTACTAACAATGAATGAAACCTGAGATTTATGCGGCAAATATTGCGAAGTTAGCTTGGCTGAAAGCAACATAAACAGTTAACAGAAAAGCAAAACTAGTGTCGCTTTTTGACATCATAGAAAAAGAAATGTAATTCCAAAGATTTCTCATATGTTATAGCAATTACCCAAGAATTTTCTTGGCTGACAAGATTCAAAGTTACGGAAAGTAAATTGATAGAGAACAACAATAGTAGTGAGAGAACAAGCAGAAAAAATGCAATCAGTTTCTTCCTATTCTCACCAGTTGATTATGAAGATCCAAATCTGCAATTATTTAGTCTCAGTCTTCAAATATTTAAAGATTGCCCAGCAAACACCCTCAAAGAAAACTGCCAGTAAAAGGAAGGGTCTATGCTATGGAAAAAATAACAAGTTTGATAAACATGAAAAAAAAAATTAATAATAAAAATAGTTTGATAAACATGCAATCGCAGTCCTATTGGGTCGTCACCCACAAAAGGCTGCTATAGATAATTTCAATTCTGAGTTGGCATCAGCAGCAGAACCGGTCTAAATCAATATGCACGAGCAGAAAGTTTCATGAAGCATACCAAGCATAAACTCCTGAACAATTGGTTACAAAATAAAACCACGGCATTTTGACATCTCATCGTGGAAAAACAGTTCAGGAGGAAAACTGATGAATCTTCCATCAGATTCCTCAATCAACCTGATAAAACCAGCCAGCCCTGTACCCAATATTTTTACTGCAACATCCACTTAACACTGGTTCTTTCCTCTAGTACAATCAATTACCACACAGCAAGAGCCATGTCCATCGGCTCTCAAGATTTTCATGGCCTTGGCAACTCATTTCTGAGTCAGAACTGCCAAGGTAAATACAAATTTAGCAACGGTAATAAAAACGTAAATTTCGGGAGTTCCTTAGCTTCCATACCAGAACCATCCATTGGTCAACATATTCCAAATTCAAAGTTGCAAGTCCCAAAAACAGCATCAACTAAAGTTGTTAGTATCAGTCTCCAACCACATTCACTTATGCAAACGAGAAGATAGCAAGAACCACTCACTGGATAAAAATTCAGCATGTTTCACTGATTTTTGCCTAGAAAGGTAGCATGAAAATGCCAATGAATTTCAATTGAAAAGCATTTTTTAACTGGGCTCAGGAATACCATATGATTATTGGCAAAAATAATATTATATTCTTTAGATATGAACTGAACTAACTGGTTGTCAACACTTCTTGTTTTTCCATAGAACTCTAGATTATCAGTATAACAATTAATAAGTAACATTTACATTCACGGAACCTCTACCTAGGTAAACAAGAAAATAATTACCTGAGCTTGACAGAAATGTAAGGGCCTGCTTTAGCCAGTACCTGTAGAAGCTTTTCACTTTTAGCAATCCCCACATCTGAGAACAATCTCAGTAGAATTTCTTCTGATCCTCTCAACAATGATGGAAAAACATTTATGATTACCTGATTTGGGGAAATAGAAACAAAGGTAAAGAATTGAAATCAGCATGACAGTAAGCAAGCATCTCTTGCTTTTTTTTTTGTTCAAGGAATCAAGAAATCTATAGGTTAAAAAAATTCCTTTCAACGAAATTTTCAACAGCCTTCTTTTTTTTGTGGAATCAACTGCCTTCTTCAAAATGATATTACTGGCGAAATTATGGCAACAAGTTTTCGAATCCATTTGAATCAGAAAATATGACAGAGAAGAGAGGAGAAAAGTAGAAAGAAAAGTGGAGGAAAAAATGAGTGAAAATAGAATTGGTGGCTCAAGTGTCAAATCAATTAAAAGAGACCAGAAAAAGTAGGAAAAAAAGAAATTTCCATCTCTTTTCCCCTTTGCAAAACACACCAAGGGACTGATGTATTTTGTATAATATTTCTCTAAAAATGAAAAAGAATTCATTTGCACGCATGTGTTTTTGTGTATGTTACCTAAAATTAATGTTACAACAGGAAACACGGAAGCCAATCGTATGCACCTAGGTGCATGCAGCCTCAGCGCACCCGGGTGTACTACACCTATTTTTTTTTATTTTTTTTTGAAATTTTTTTTACACAATAGTTAATCTAGGTTTATTTAACATATGTATCAATTTTTACTATTTTTGGAGACTTTTAGATATATTTTTTCGACTTTTAAAAATCAGTGGCATTTACCGTAATTTAAAATTTCAAAAAAAAATAAAAAAAAATAGGTGTAGTACACCCGGGTGCGCTGAGGCTGCATGCACCCGGGTACATACGATTGGGTTCTGGAAAATCCTGACATAATTAGATGAAGGAGAAGGCCCATTGGAGTCATGCTAGCTTTTTCTTGCCATTTTATCATGTATGTGAACTTTTGGAGTGAGTTTCAAACAAAAGGCGGCCGCGTACAAAAGGCTGGGTAACTGATTGCATGTGTGGAAAATGTTGCAAATAACTATAGCCTACTTGTCGGTCCAATAACAATATTTGCAATACTGAGTGAGAAAGGAGGATGAGTGATGACGCAAAAATACGAATTAACCATGTTTCCGAAACTGTGAGAGAAGAAGAAGTCGGTTAATTAGTCTAGTCAATCGACTGATTAAGCATATATATATATATTTATATGAAAATAAAATATGGCAGTTGAACCACATAAAACTGGCTATTTGCATATTTGTTAAGAAAATCGTGTGGTAGTTAATGGAGGAGAGGGCCTACTGCCGCTTACGTACATGCCAACTTTCCGAGAGTTTCAAACAAGAAGAGCCCACATGCGTGGAGTCATTTACCAGCTGCCTGCGTGCCTGGAATTGCAAACTATAACCATGCTTGAAAAATTAGGAGAGAAAAGATGATGCCCACAAAGTTGGAAATAACCATGTCTGCGATGTCGGCAGACCATGGCTTGATCTGATTCAGCCATGCAGGTGTCTTTCAGGAAATTACAACCTTAAAAATGTTTCAAGGCGCTCTGCAAAATAATAATGATAAAATCATTGATGAAAGGTTGTTCAAATTTTTATAATTATAAATGGGGGTAATTTGCACGTAGTTTCACCATTATGGGGCACATACCACTTAGTTTTTTAATTTGCATTTTATCCTTATATAGTTTGTATATATTTGCAAATATACCTTTGCTGTTAAGGAGCCACTGTGGGTGTATTTGCAAATATGTGCTAACAATAGGGTAATTCACAATCTTACAAATTATGTGAATATACTTGCAATAAAATTGAACCATGGGGCATAGTTGTAAATGTTTCTTTATAAATTTTTGGATATATATGTGATATGTTTATAGACTTACAAAATTAACAATTTTTTAATTATCTAAGTAATTCGTCAGGGTGCAACTTGGGTATAGCATCTATTGAACTAATTGGAGATGAACAGGGAGCCAACTGCATGGCTTTTATAGGTAGTCTAATCACTTAGAATTACCCTTCATCATTAAAATAACAGTTCAAGTATTTAAAGTTGCTAAACGAAACTATAAATACCCACATGGATATCCATTCGTGTTAGTTTCAGGGGTACCCATTCTTGTGATGTAAACCTATCCTACCAAATTAGAGTTAATTTAGTAGGTAATCACGGGTGCCCAACACAATTTGCATTGCTAAAGTTATTTAAATAATTTTAAAATATGTTATTTTCAAAATTAAAAAAATGCATACATGTATACAAAAACTTGTAAGGAGAATAATTTACAAATATACTCTTGTGTTGCAAATATTCTCTTACAGTTTACGAAATTATAAATTACCCATAATTGTTTGCAAATATTTGCAAATAGCTTACACTATAGTGGTTGTGGCCTAATAAGATCCCTCTATATCCACATAATAAAATGAGATATGAAACTATACTAAAAACTTTAAAATGCGATTATTAATTATGGAAATTACTTTTATGGTGTCGATACTATTGAGATTTCCGTATTGTCGGTCCATTTTGGGTTTACCTAATTAAAGCCTAAATCAAAATTCAATCCACCTAGTGCATTTAATAATATTTGTTTAATTATAAATAAAGTTTCATACAAATCACAATAGATCTTCACATAAAGATTCCTACTAGAAGAACTCTACCATCTTATCAAAATTACGTATCTTCATAAACTGGATTACTAAAACTTACATCCAAAGACTACTATTTTATTTAAATAACTATAATTAGGTAACTCTATCATTCTCCTACTTGTCCTAACATAAAATAATAAATGAAAATTATACAAATACAATATTTAGATTTAACATTTAAAAATTACTAAACTAGTGCGTTCGTTTGAAAAAATTCATACTCGTTACATCTACAATTTTACCTTTATATATTAATTAAGAAAATTATTGACATAAATCATGAAAATTATATATAATCTGTAGCACACAACTATCGTACATCATAAATATTAACAAATTCATTTACTTAAAATTTTAATGATTGATTTCTAATATTGCCTCATATTAAAGTCACACAAATAAGTCCTATTACAATCACCCATAATTGGCAATAAAATACAATAATAAAACAAAGGATGATGATGATGATGGTGATAATAATTATAATCATCATCTAATGAGATCTCAAAAGTGTTGATTACATCATTCATAATCTCATGGAACAAGACTTACAAGAAATATGTCATGAAAAAATATTAAGCACCAAAGTCTTAGAAATGGATTTAGCAAGTATATCAATAATATTGACTAAACTAATCGTGTTGGATTATTAATTTTTCTTATATCAACATATACTTAGCGTTAATATGCTTATTAATACCAATAATTTTTTATAATTATGGACACTTATCACAAATAAATTATTGTAATAAATTCTTAGATGTTTGAAAATAAAATCCACCACTTTTAAGTCCTAAGAAGAATTTTTTTTAGTCCAAATGGCAAAACCTAAGAGGATGGTGAATTTGATTATTAAAAATATTAATCAATACTTAGTCATAAATTCCTATTTTGCTTAATTCTTGATGATAAAATGATGCAAGGCTAATGGGAACGTATGGATGCATAAATTAAGAATGTAATAAGATGAACAAATCAAACACATAATAAAACACGATATATAGTGGTTCAAACAAATTTCTCTGCCTTTTGCTTTCACGTGTATTCCCCTCGCACCTTAAGTTTCATTATGTATTCTCAAAGATAACTTAAAGCAATTGTGCTCAACTAGTTTCAACTCTAGTGGGTATAAGTATTATAAAGGCTAGTGATTAGAGAAAACCACTCCAAGCAATGACCACTTTATTGATTCATTTTTATATCTTGTATTTTGAGCAATTTTTAGATGCAAATGCAGATAAAGATGGTACTTTTATGTTGATTATTATTTGATTTAGTTATTTATGCATGAACACTCATGTTTGATGTTGTTTGTGCAAAATAGGTAAATTATGTGCAAAATGGGTGTCAAAGATGATGATTTGAAATCCATTATGGAGGAAAAATAATGAGTAAAACGGTTTAAAACGTAGCAAAGGAGTTTCAACATGGTTCGAAGAGTGCCAACCTAAAGGACTGTAAAATTTCATAGCAAAACTCAAACTCCAAAGTGTCACATGGTTCAAACTCTGTCCACGTGAGGCAACTTGGTTTGAACCTTATTGCAACCTAAGGTCGAGGAATCAGTCCACTTTGAACTAGGTTTGCGCAATCGTGAGAGACTTTTATAGAAACACTTGCTAAACTCAATCTAGGGAATTTGGGAACATGATTAAAGCTAAGGCTAAGGTTGAGGGATGAGAGAAATTTAGGAGCATAAGGAGAGAAGCAAGGAGACATTTTGCTTGGAACTGTTAAGACACTATTAGAATTTTCGATCCAATAATCATTTTTTTCCTTTTATTTGATTTGATTGAATTGTTTTTAGTGGATATTGAGTATAACATCATCTTATGTCTTGATATCATTGACATTATGTCCAACTAAACCCATATTCTAGGGTTTAAAATGTAGGAAGTGATTTATGTACTAGTAATTTGGTTTTTATTGTTTATGAAGGACGTTTTGTGATAACCATGAGAAGTTGCTTGAACTACCACATAACGTAATGAATTCTAATTGATTTAATTTTATGAGAATAGGTGTTTAAGGTGGTTAAGATACATCTTGCATATCTCAAGAGAGGATGCAAGATTAATTTAGAGTTTGCTTCATTTAACATAATGTATTTGGATTAAACAATCTAACTTGTTATCTTATGCAGAACACCACATGTGAAACCTTGGATATGAACTAACCCGCTAGAGAGGGCATGTAAATTTCAAGAGGGACTAGAATTTTCTATTCAAATGGGCTTTGCACCTTTCATGTTGCATGATTACAAAGAAATACTTGATCAGACTCGCATGATAGAACGAGAAGAAGAAGATCAAGAAAGGATTAACAAAAAGAGGAAATGGCCAAGAGGAGAGGTACAAGGATAGAAGAGAGGACAAGTGTTGATGGCGAAACTTCTACATTAAAGTCAACTTGTTTTCAATGTGGCCAATTGGCTCACAGAAAAGCAGCATGCCCACAGCTAGTAAGACAAGAGGGAGAGCAACCAAGGGGACAAGCACGAGCACAAGCTAGAGAGCAACAACCACAGCAACCACAAGTCTAGAGGAAGAGGGCAAGAGGACAGATTATTTGCTTCTATTGTCATCAACAGGGGCACTTTAGGAAGGATTATCTTATGCTTTTAGAAGAAGGAGTAGGGGCACCTCAAGTACAATAACAATTTCCAGTCTATAATGTTCCTCTTGGTGGGATGCAAGCCAAGAGAGGACCCTATCCTCAATAGGCTCGTCCTTAGATTGATAGGAGACACTAGGTGACGGCAACAGTGGAGGCTGCAAATGCACAAGAGGCATAAGCTATAGAGAACGTGGTTACAGGTAACCTTCTTGTTAATGGATGCTTGACTTTTGTATTATTTAATCTTGAACTATCACAGTTATTTGTGTCAGTAGCTTTTGTGAAGAAAGCCAAGTTGATTAAAAATTTTACGCATGAACTAATGAGGGTGTCTACTCCATTAAGAAAAGTTAGTGTGGCGACCGAGATTTGTACATGTGTCCCTGTAGTGATTGAAGGCAGATGGTTCCTAGCAGACTTGATAGTTTTAGAGATAAAGGGATTGGAAGTTATCTTGGGTATGGATTGGCTACTAAATATGTTGCTAATATAGGTTATTGATCAAAGCAAGTTATCCTTAAGGCACCTAATGATGCAGAGTTCATGTTCATAGGAGTGCCAACAAGAGGGGTACCTAAATTAGTGTTAGCCTTAGGAGCAACGCTTCTAATTCGAAAGGGTTTCCTTGCTTATCTGGCCTCAATAATGGATATCAATGCAATTGACAAATAGTTGAGTGAGATTCTTGTGCTATGTGAATTCCCTAATGTATTTCCTACAAATTTGCCAAGTTTGCCACCGAAATAGGAAATGAAATTTGGAATAGATTTGCAACTTGGAGTGGAGCCAATTTCGAATGCTCCTTATCATCTGGCCCCAGTAGAGATGACAGAATTGAAGACCCAGTTATAGGAGCTATAGATAAGGAATTTATTCAGCCTAGTGTGTTGCCATGAGGAACTCCAATTTTGTTTATAAAGAAGAAAGATGAGAGCCTAAGATTATGTATTAATTATCAGAAGCTCAATAAGGTGACTATTATAATGTGGCTATTAAAAATAAGTATCCATTGTCCTGTATTGATGATTTGTTAGACCAGCTACAAGGAGCAAGTAAATTTTTAAAGATTGACTTACAGTCTAGTTACCATCAAATGAAGGTCAAAGAATCAATGTACAGAAAACAACATATAGGACTCGGTATGGGCATTATGAGTTTCTAGTCATGCCTTTTGGTTTGACAAACGCCCTTGCACCATTCATGGATTTAATGAATAGAGTGTTCTGACTATATTTGGATCAATTTGTGATCATGTGTATAGATGATATTTTCATATATTCCAAGAGTGGTGAAGAGTATAAAGACACTTAAGGTTTACTTTGCAAAAGCTAAGGGAGGAAAAGCTTTATCCTAAGCCTAAGAAGCGTAATTTTAGGATGAACAATATGGGATTTTTGGATCATGTTGTCTCTAACGATGGGATATCTGTGAACCCACATAAGATAGATGCAATAGTAAATTGGCCTAGGTTGTCTAATGTTACTAAATTGAGGAGCTTTTTAGGCTTAGTGGGATACTACAAGTGATTTATGAAAGGAATTTCTACCATTGCCACCCCAATGACGAGACTCTCTCATAAATGGGTAAAGTTTGAATGGACAAACAAGTATGAAGAAGCATTTCGATAGTTGAAGAGGCAATTAGTTGAAGTACCTATGTTAACTGTACCTTTGGGTTGGGTGGATTTATGATATATAGTGATGCTTCAAAGAAAGAATTTTATTGTGTTCTTATGCAACATCATAGGGTGGTAACCTATGCATCTAGGTAATTAAGATTGCATGAGGTAAATTACCCGACTCATGACTTGTAGTTGGCTGAATGATCTTTGCACTCAAGATATGAAGGCACTACTTATATGGTGAGTGGTGTGTGGTATATACTGATCAAAAAAGTTTGAAGTACATTTTTACCTAGAAAAACATTAAATATGCAGCAACGAAGGTGGCTAGTGTTTAAATGTTTATGAACTGACTATTCATTAGCATCTAAGTAAAGCCAATGTAGCAGCAGATGCATTGGGTAAGAAGTCTTGGAGTAGCATGGCCAGCTTGTTTACTAGTCAGGAGATTGTTTGAAGAAATGAGGCAAATAGATTTAAATGTGTGTGTTGATAGGGTAGTAGCACAAATTAGCTAATTAAGGATCCAGTCCACTCTTATAGATGAAACTAAATAAGCACAAGAGGAAGCTAAGATGAATCCTTTCAAAAGGTGAGAGAGAGGGTACTAAAAGGAGAACTGTCAGATTTTGAAATTAGGGCCAATGGTATTGTGAGATTTAGGGTTCTTATGGCTATTCCAAGAAAAGCTCCAATTTTGTAAAAGATACTTGAATAGTCACATACTCACCCTACACGATTCACCCTAGGAGTACTAAGATATATCAAGACTTAAAGACACATTATCGGTGGGATGGCATGAAGGGCGATTTGGTTAAGTATGCGGCCAAGTTTTTAACACGTTAGCAAGTTAAGGCGGAACATCAAAGACTTCGAGGAGCATTGCAATCCATTGAGATCTCAAAATGGAAGTGGGAGGGTATATGCATGGACTTCATCATCGAATTACCATGCACAATAGTTGGGTATGATAGCATTTAGGTCACTGTGGATAAGTTGAC
>JAXCLR010000050.1:51464815-51491965 GCA_035584095.1 Annona squamosa | reverse complement strand
TTAATTTACCAAAGAATTTTTTAAGAACCCAATTCACCCCTCCCCTCTTGGGTTTTGCCATAAACTCGGGGCCAACATTTAGATTACAAATAATGTTTAAATTTTCACTGCAAGTTTATGGATCATAGATTGTAGTATATAAGATATTAATCTACAAGGAATTTGGGACTTAGAATGTTGAATTAGACACCTATATGAAACACAAAGAGAATAAAATAAAAGAAAAAAGTATCAAAAGAAGGAGATTGATCTTAAGAACATGAAATGAAAATTAAAAGTCAAGATATGCAAGTACCTAAGTTCTAGGATTTCACATACGTCTTCTATAATGGATACGTGAATTGCTTATTTAATACGGGTATTATATGTTAAAGGAGAACAAATCCTAAATTATTCCTGCACCTTCTCTTGAAACCTGCTAGGCATAGTTCTAATATATTCTTAACTAACTATACTCATGGGATTAAGTCAATTATGATTCATTAAGTTCTATGGCTGTTTATGTGATTTCTCAAAGTCATTATGCTTATTCTCATGGTCTTAAATTTCCAAGTTTAATATATGAGAATCATTAGCAAAGTATAGGCCTTCACATAGGTTTAGCCTAGCATGTTTATAAAAATCAAAACAGAATAATATTGTATTTAATATCCGTCATAAATAAGACAATTAAAATTAAAAGAAAGAAAGAAAGGGAAAGCTTATTGATAGGAAGCCTCGATGGTATCTCAATTGCTCTAAGCAATTCGCTATCTCACTTCTCATCTCATGCCGTTCACTCCTCTTACTTCTGGACCTCAACACGAGCTCCAAGGATGTTCTAAGATGCCTTAGAACGTTCCCCATAAGTATTTATATAGAGGTGAATAATGTGCATGAACAATAACGTGAATAATGTGCATAAAGAGTGGGCAAATAGTGTGCATGAATAGTCTAAGCATGAACAATCTGAGCATTAATAGTACTGGGTGAATAGTACCACATGAATATCATCATCCATGAACAGTATTGCGTATGCATAATGCCTTGTTTTAAACACAGTTTTGTTTACATGTAAGACTTGAATTTACAATTTACTCCCACTTTCATCAAAGCTTGTTAATTTGACCTCGTTTACACTAAAATTGTACATACTTCTCCTGCTTTGCACAAATTGTATCAGTTGGTGAGTGTTTATAGAACTGAGCTTACTTAATCAAAATATGATTAAACCATATTAAACACTCAAATTCTCATGCAATTATTATCCAAAAAAATAATATAAAAGTGACTTAATACACAACCCTCGGGACTTGGCTTGGTAGACTAGGACTTACTTTTTATTATTATGGACTTCTGCTTTTGTTAATAATAGTAATATTGATGCTTCTTTAGTTGATTTCAACTTTGTTAACCCTCTTAATTAAACATTTGAAACTTGATCGCAATATACGTGAATACCTATGATAATCTTTTGGGATGTCTGTTGTATGATGATGATGTGTGAAATTTTACTTACTATATGAATGTCTTTAATGTATGAGAATGCAAATGTATGAATTTAAAGTTGAATGTTATATTTTAGGTTGGAAATTGAGATGTTTATGAATAATATATTATGTATTCCACATTAACCTTTGTAGTTATAGGGAGATACTGCCAAATGGTTCTTAGATTAAGTGGCACTTGTTAACTAGCCATTAGGGATATCTAGGGAATGGGTAGTTAAAATTTTACTCCGAGATCAAGCCATGCGCTAGGATGTCTTAGGACATCCCTAAGAGGTGTATATATAGGTTTTAGTAGGTAGCTTATGCATAGAGCTTGAATTTCACAACACAATGCATGGTAGAGCTCTGCATGATTTGAACCATGTGGCACCTAGATCCACACGGTTCAAACCGTATGGCCTCTCGTAGGGTACAACTCGATGCACAATTTTGCTACATTGCTTTTTGTTTCCTTCCCTTTGGCTTGAAATTTCCTTCAATATGTTTAACCTCACCTTGGACACTATTTTACTCCAAATTTGAGTCTTAAATTTGCATTTTAGATTTGGTCATGATTTGCTCTAAAATTACACATTCTTATTTACTTTTCGCAAGTTGTATCAAGTGGTAAGTGTTTTTATAAAATAAAGCTTAATTAAAGAATATTTGAATTAAAACATCTTAATTAATCAAATTTTTATTCAATTATGATCCAAGATGAATGTATGAAAATGAATTAATAGGAGTATTCATGGCTATTTTTTAAAGATTAGATAGAGAAAGACCGCAATCCAAAATCTCAACACTTCAATAGGAAAGTTAGCAACTTCTACTTATTGAAAATACTTGCTTAATGTTTTTATTGATATGCATATTTGAATAAATTGCTCTTGACATTGAAGATAATGTCATCTCTAAGTATGAGGAGAAATGAATTTTATTATTTTTTTTATTATATTAAATGACCATGGTTCTGAAATTTATCACATCTTAGAAATTTTTGTTATAAATGTGTATGAGGATAGATGTAGACCTCATATTGAACTCTTGCAATTCCTTTAGCAAACCACGAATTGGGATTTCCAAATTTTGAGTTATGCAAATGATTGATCATATTAAGATGTTAAATTTATTTTTGAGCCTGTACTTATTGAAAATACCTATATTTTTGTCTTATATTACTTAATGAAACTGATAAAATAAGTTAGTAATTCTGCTTTCTTTAAAGTTAGAGTAATTCTCTTTAATTTATTAGAAAAGCATTTCAATAAGAACAATGAATGAACTAATTGAGGTAGTTTGTCCATGTTCATAAAATTCTCATTCTGGTCAAAGAATTTTTGATAATAATATTCATTTGACTTATTTGTGGAATATGATTAAGTCATTCTTTTGTAGATAACAAACTTATATTTGAGATAATTACCTTTTGATTCCTCTATTAAGTCTCGAATTAAATTTTTTCCTAATCCTTTATGTCCACCTTTGAATCCGAATCATCGTCAAATTTGAATTTTGAGCAAAAATGCATAACAAGAATTAAGTTAACCAAATGACTTGTACATTAATGAAAATAATTCCCTAGACACCCTGAAATATGATGAGAAGAGTTATTTTTAGATTCAATTTTGAAAAAAATTGAAACAATGGTAATGATAAGCTCTAAAAAAACAAAAGCACTAACTATGTGGGTTATTCTATTTCCTTATGGGCATTAGGCTTAAAACAATTTGAAGGTGATTTGATTTTGAATTTGATTTTTGATTTAATCATAGCCGTTGTTCTATTAAGCTTTTATGATTCTATAAGCTAGTCAAATCAGGCCGTAGAAGAAATTTGAACACTAGAATTTGATGAGATGTATATGAAGTAATCTAATTTATACTTCGTTATGATACTACCCTCAAGAGAATAATCGAAAGGATTAGGAGCTTTTGTTGTAAAATTTTTGGACTCCTATTGTTTGAAAATAGAAAAAAGTGGCAGTATATGTAAAATTAATTAATCAAAATTGAATTTTTAATAAGTACGTCACTTATGATGTTTTTATTTAATAATCTCGTTAAGTTTTGATTCATACAGGATTGAACTTGCTTTTTGCTCAAAGTATTCGAAAGACCAATTCTAAAGTTTTTGTGATTTGATTTTGGGTTCTTTTGTACTCAATTAAGGACAAATGAAAGTTTAACTGTGTGAGAATTTATCATGCTATTTTTTTACTTTTTTTTGGATAAAAATATGAGCAAATATGATGTTTTGAATCAAATATTGATTGATTTAGCTTTATTTAGTGCAAAATACTCATGATTGATCGATATGTACAAAGTTAGGTATTTTGGTATAAAAACACATAATTCTTGAAGAACTGAAGCATGAGGATCAAGACTCATTCAATTGAATATTTAAAAGATTTAAAAGGAGGAAAATTTGTGATTAAAATGGCTTAGAACATGTCAAGGAAGTTTCAACGTGGTTCTAGTGCTTCAAGTAACAAAACTATAAAAATTAAGAGCAAATACCATAGTTCAGAGACCATCACAGCCCAGGCCATGTTGAGTTATGCTCAACATGGCCCTGGTCATGTCAGGGCAAAAATTGTGTAGTTAATCTGTTTTTGACACATTTTACACAAGTTTTTTTTGGAGATCACTATATAAACACTTACTGTACACAATTTAGGGCATTTTAGAACATATATTGAGCTAAGATTGAGGTCATAGAGTGAGAGAAACTCAAAAGCATTATGAAAGAAGCAAGTCTTCACATAACTTAGAGTTTTCAAGACACCATTGAAGCTTTCAAATCAATATACTTTCTCTTTCTTCTTTCTTTTAATTTATTTATCTTACTTTTGATTGATTTTGAATATAATATTATTTTATGTTTGGTTTTTCTTATAAATATACTAGTCTAAATCCATATTGGATTTAAGATATAACATGTGAACTATATAAAGGTTATTATAGTTTTTTCTTTATTTATGAAGGATATTATTTGTTAACATGAGACCTTTAGGTTTAATGCTTACTGAGTGTTTGAGCTCATACTTTGAAAATGATTCTGTATATTAGGTAAAGGAACCAAGTGGTGGAAGTCTAACATACAATAATCAAAATATTAAATTTGAAAAAACTACACCATGAGAATAGGCGCGATGACTTTAAGAAATTTTGCAACTACTACAAAACTTAATGGATTCTAAAATTTTATGAGAATATATGGTTAAAAAGATCAGAGTATACCTTACAGGTCTTGAGAGAGGGCACAAGGTCAACTTAGGATTTGTTCTTCTATAACATGTAATATCTAGATTAAATGAACATACCAGTATCTACTACAAACATCACATGTGAAACCTTAGACCCCAGGTACTCTCATCTCTTGAACTTTCAATCCTCCTTAAACATTCTTAAGACTTGCTTTCTATATTTGCTATTTCTTCAATCTCATCATCATCTCTCGATATTCATTATAAAATATTTAAAATCAATGTCCTAAGTCTTGAATTTTCTATGGATCAAACTTAATAAGTACTATAATTCATGACCCATGCAATTGCAGAGAGAAGTGAATATCAAGCTCGTTACAAATTTCATTTTAAATAATTCACTATCCCACATGTCCAAAACATGCTCAATATATCTTTTATATTCATAAAATTATATACGCCCATTTATCCACTATTCTTACATATTTAGCCTCACAGAAGCATTTCATCGAACATATCATAGGTGTTATATCAAAATCGAGCTCAATTCACTCAAAATTTAAGGGATTCCACCCAACATATCATAATGTCATATGAAATCAGTTCTAAACACTTTCATTTCCTCATTTATACACATTTTACGAAAAATTATAATTTCTAACACTTATATGTTATCTAAATAAGCCCGAAATTATAAAGATTCATCTAAATCATTCAATAAAAGTCAATGCCCATAAACGAATATCAAAACACGTTATTCGTAACTCAAATTAATCATTTATTTCAAAATAAAATAACTTAAATACCTCAAATTTATTTTTTTAAAGAATCTTTAAAACCTCCAAAGTTTGAAGCCTTCTGCTTGCTCCATCAAGCTTTTTTGATAGAAATCACGTAAAGTCAAGCACTTTGAGGTAAGCTTTTATGGGAATAGTAAGTTAGGGTAACTTAGAAGAGAAAGGAGAAGAAAATGGCATGCACATGAGATGATTTCAGACCCTCTCCATTTAAAAATAGTCACCCCACACAACTTGGGTCGTGTGATTCTAGAAATCACATGGTTTAGCCTGTGTGGACCGGCAATTTTAGCAGTCCTATGTTCTTTTGCTCATAACTTTCTCTATACAACTACGATTGAGACGATTCTTTTTGTGTTGAATTTTTAATTTTAAGTACTATTTCTTCATAATATGTCAACACAAATTCCATCGGTACAACTTTAACATGATTTTACTACACAACTTGACTAAAAGTTTCAACTATTCACAACACAAAGTTATCTTATATAAAAATGAATTCAAAAACATATCTTATTATCGTAATATCATATTTATTACATTTATTTGATTAAAACATTTCACACACAAAATTTGACCCATCAATTCATGTCTTTGGCCATTTTGTCTCTATAATAGGTCTCTTTGGCCCAAATTATATCCATAACTTTTTAATACATCCAAAATCATTTCTCATATATTACATATGTATCTAGTATATCAATAATGTTAGAAATTATCATGTTTCATGTCATTCTAAAATTTTACTCATTATTCATTTTTTAATGAATTCTCAAAATTAGCCTCCAAATAGTTCAACATTCAAAATGATAATCTCAACTTCATTGCCAAGCATTATGAATACATTTCAATCATGTTTATAATCATTCTTATGCAAATAATGACTTTTATTAATGATCATCGATCATTTTTACTATCTTAGTTCTTTTCAATTTAACTATATAACTAAAACCATTTGTATCATTTTATCAAATTTATCAGTCAAATCTCATTTATAATCATATATATCCA
The DNA here is from genome assembly GCA_035584095.1 of Annona squamosa. Taxonomy (NCBI): domain Eukaryota; kingdom Viridiplantae; phylum Streptophyta; class Magnoliopsida; order Magnoliales; family Annonaceae; genus Annona; species Annona squamosa. The sequence continues at coordinate 51,485,480 of JAXCLR010000050.1, read as the reverse complement.
TTTAAACATGCTAGGAATATCACACATGACTAAACATCTTTCCAATCTAGTCAACTCTAAGTTCTAACCCTTTTCAAGTTTAAAATTTACATATAAGAGTCATATGTCAAACATCCATCATTTAATTAAATTAAGAGTTTTCATGCATCCAAAATCATCTAATAAATACATATATGCCCACCCTAGGTGTCTATTAAGAAATTTTTAAAATTCATCCATCCATTTCTCAAAAATTGGAATTGCACATTGACCATAACTACCCTTGATTCAACGAAATTTTACTTTCCTATGATTTCTCAGGCCACATTATATATATTACTATCTATGTATATAGTTGCTAATACCTGAGGTACTATATCAAAATAGGCTCTTAAACTCTCTGAGGTAACTAAAAATATAAAGACATTTCAAATTTAAAAAATAACAAAAAATAAATTGCTTAATAATATTAAATTTTCTTTTATATTCTGGGAAAATGATTACAATAATATCCTTTCTACTATTTAATAATTTTAAAATCTAAGTGTTCGAGGCTTTTTGAATCAACTAGAAATATGAAAATAATCAAAATTATTGAACATAAATTACTTAATAATTTTGCAAAATTAAGTAGTCTATAACGTAACTTTTATTATGAGAGAAGGGTCATAGTTATATTCTCTATGCTATTTAATTCCTTTGAAGACTACGTGTCCACTTGTTTTAGACTATTTAGTGCAACTGAAAATATAAAGATAATTAAAATATTCAAACATAAATTGTCAATGTCTACAAAATTTAATTAACATTCAATGCAATTAAATAATAAGAAATAATAATTACATAATATGTATAATTATGAACGATGATAATTATTATAAATTTTATAAATAATAAGTTAATTTAAATTTAATAGAAAGCAATAAGTTTTTAATGCATAAAAGTTCATGCAAATAACTTTTTAAAATTAAGGGAGCGTTTGGCATTCCGAAAAACACGGGCGACGGGTTTTCGTTTCGAAAAACCGTCCCATCAGCCCGACTCCGTCGTTTTCCACGTTGCTGGATACGACGCAGAATGCGTCATGTATGATAATAGGCAGCGAAATATCGCTCGACTCCCGTTGCCGTAGCACACAGGACCGAGGAAAGCTGCGACGCCGGACGGGTGAAACGACAGGTTTTTCACCCGCCGCCCTGGGTTTGAAAAGTTTTACCCGATTTTACGGGTTTTTGTAAATACCAAACACACCCTAAATTAATCATTTAATGAATCATAATCTTTTACAGTAGGGTGTAAATGCACGGTGTTTTCGGTGGCTGACGTTCAATCAAGTAGAAAGAATATAGATTGTTGGATTAAAAAAATCCAAAAGTAGCTGTCGAATAGACCATTAATTCATAAGAAATTTGCTAATAAGCCCCTTTATCACTCTTCAATTGAAAATTTTCAAACTAGCCCCTTTATTACTTTTGCCTCTCTCTCTTCGCTGGTCGCTACTCTCGTCCTCTCTCTAACCAACAACAGTCACTTGCCCTTTCTCATTGTCACTGTTTGCCTCTCTAGTTTTCTCCAACAACAGCCTCCAACACCATCTCTCTCACCGATCAACCATCTCCTTCCTTGTTGGTCATTGATTTAATTGATTACGCATCCATGTCGAATCTAGAGAGATTAATAGGTATTGGTGTGGGATGCTTAATTCAGAGCACATTGTATTATTGTTGGCCGATTTTTTATTGATAGATCTAAGAGAAAAATCATCACAAATTGCAGAGGAGCTCGGCGGATCTCGAAGCTAACTGGACATGTAACGGGAGATGCCAATGTGCCACTGGTTTGAGCTTGAAGCAATAGGCATGGTTGCTGCTTTGGGGTGGATTGTATTAGCAGGGTGGATTTCTTTTGCATGTCATAGTTATAGATAATAAACACTTCATTCTTCAATGTCTCCCAACTCAGTAATGTATGTAAGTCCACCTAACTCCATCTCATGTTTGGCGTACCATTCTTCATCCCCAAATTAATAATAATTGAAGTCACTAACTATCTACTCCTTTTTTAATGCTCATAGAAGCCTCGAAATTTTCAAATCTCAGTAGCTACTGTGGATGATGATTATGGTCAATTTAGAGGAATGCGATTAATAACAGAGGTGGGGTTACGAGAGGAGAGAAGCAAGTAGCAACAGACTTCAATATTGTTGTATGTTTTTTTTTGCGTTTTGCGCTTTCATTCCTATTTTCATTTTTTGCTTTGTAAATCAATAAGTTTACTTCAATTTTCAAAATAAATTAATAAAATCCAAAGAATTGATGACTTCATGTGGATGGATTAGTTATTGCCTCATTGCTGATAAATTTTGATTTACGAAGGATCTATTTCCTTAATATGTTGTCTTACTTGACAATGCAATACTAGAGTTGGAATTCGGCATGAGAGAGAGAGAGATGGGGAGGCCTTTGCAAATCTTCTCCTGCATTAATTGCCTTGTTAGGCCTGTTTTCAATGTCTGTTTTCAAGAGTTAATTTGAATACTGTGGGAAATGCCATGGGATCCGATAGTGTGTAGGAGTGGTCGAAAACAGTATCAGCTCTCGACTAAGCATTAAAGATCACACCTCCCATAGCAAAGAACAATAGGAAGAAAAAATTAGCCGATACTCAAAATAGGGTTCAAATTTCCTGCATAAAGAGTTAAACTCGCAGTTCCGAATAACTCAATTGGATATTTCTATCATGCATGATTCATCAAAATAAATCTCGAATGCTTTTAATAAATTCGGATTCAACTAAAGTAACATATTGGTAATAGATATCTTATAACTGAACTAGTGAATCTTTTTTAATAAATGTTGATATCAAATTAAAATAAACTAGTCGATTTTTTAATAAATCATGATATAAAATTAAAATATAATTATATGCATGCGTAAAAACTTAGATGTCAATGGAATTTGAACACCAACATTTTAATGAAAAGCTAAAAAGATTGACATCGTATAATTGAATACTACTTAAGGATTTAGTATAATTTGAATGCAAACCTTCAACACCATGAGCAAGACTCTTGTGTGTGCTGGCTATTTAACAGAACATTAGATTCACTTTAGAATACAAATATGAATTGAAAAATGTAGGAACAAAATTTCAATAGTAAAGCCCAACAGATTCACCACTAGACATAAAATTCTCATAAAAATGACCTACTAAAAAGAAAGATGTGTGCAAGCACAAAATGACTATCGTAGTTAGCAACGAACGATAAGAAATTATTATAAAAGATAAGATAATTAAAAAGTTAAATCACAGATCGTATAGAAAAACCTATAAAAATGTATAGAATTTTTTCGTTTGCCAAATGACAAATTCACCATTTCGAGATTCTTTTACTTTATTGAAAATCTTAAGGAAAATTCCTCACACACCCATAACATTAAGGTACGTTTGGCAATGCTTAAAAAATATCAATTTAAAATTTTTCACTCTCTACAACTATCGTATTTTTTTAATTATTTTTTTATATTTTCCTATACAACTACCCTACTTTTCAATCATTTCTACACAACTACCCACACAACTAACCCATCTCTTTTAAATTTATCATTTTTACCACTCATCATTACCTCTATTATATCACATCATTTGACAACTTTTATTTTTCAAAACTTTTCATCAAAAGTTTTATCCATTCTCAAATACATCCTTAGTCATTATTCCTCTTATACTCACAATATTTTAAAAATTCCTTACATACCTAAGCTCTCACCCTCGCAGTCCATTAAGTTACATGCATCTTGATTTTCTGAATTTTGAAGACACCCATCTACTATCCAAACACAATCTCATGCACATCTCCATGCTACTGCCACCATTCATCGCCAGCAACCGCCGCAGCTACCGGCATCAGTAACCATCTATAAAATCTCTACACATTCCTTCCTTCCAACTCACGTCATCTCTCTCACTCATGAAAGATAACTCCTGCAAGTCTGCCAAAAATTATCCAAAATTTCAACCCCACCAACAACCCATTCTCAAAGTTCATCATAGAGGATATGGGGGCTTACAAACATCGAAAGTGACGACATCATTGTGAACGGCTTTGTGGAAATGGTGGGAGAGTACGTAGCTATGCTTGAGTCCTTCTACAAGGGTTGCGCCTAGGCATGGTGTGTGGGGCTAATGCTGCTATTCAAATAGAGAAAAGGACATGGGCAGCGGCCCCAATGAATGCTCTATTTTGAGATGCATGGAAAGGGCTTCTACTCAAACACGTGGGAGGGAACAAATCCGTGGACTTCTATGTAAATGAATCAACAATAGTGTATCTAGCAGGCAAGGGAAGGCGAAAAATCAAAAGATCCTCATCGGGTGCAACTCAAGCATCAACGGCTACACTAACAACAATATCAATGGCATCTCAGGCCACTATGATGCTTAATGACTGCAGTTTCATAAAGAGTACTTCAAAAGGCGCCAACGTCTTTCTTATTAATAACATAATACTAGCACTCAATGAGTAGCACTGGCACATCACTCGGCTCCTTGGCTCACTTCGGTTACAAAGACTTTCTTCTTGTGTGCATGTCTTAGCAACACAATAGGGTTTCGCTCGTTGTAGGACTTGACCAGTGGTGGCTACTCCTCCAATGTGAGCCTCAAACACTTCGACGGCAAATTGTCTATCTTGTTACCCACAATAGCACAAAGAACCGTAACAATACCTCATTTTTGGCCCAACTCCTAAACCTACAGACTCTGAATCCTTGTCGCCCAAGACCTACACCACCCTCATCACCAATGAGTTAAACACACCTCACTAACGAAGGGCATATCGATGGGAGGGAAGATGTCGGACATCCCTGCCATGGTCTAGGACATAAAGAGTCGGGGTGGGGCCATTTTTGACTCAAGGATGACCTTGTACTTGTTGTTGGAGCCAGCTTTTTTGGCCATTATGGAAGCATACACGCAAACATTTAAGAAGTTTAAGGTAGTCCTAGATTAAATGTTTGACTACTACTTCTCCACCGAGGGCAGATTCATGGAGGATGCGGTGCCGAGGTTTATGTGGCATCTGGGTGAGTTGATTCACTTTGAGCAACCTTAAAAATCCCTTCCCACGCATTGACAGCTGACTAAAAAGCTAAGCCCGTGGATCTGATAACCTAGTAAGGATGCCCTTGATTTTCCTCCTTCCTCCACCGGATCTGCTGCTAATTTGGACGCCTTCTGCACATTGGTGGTGAACTGTATTTCAATCGTTTAGGCATTTTTGACAATATGGGCATTTTCAGAATTTGAAATAAAAAGATGTGGCATCTTCATGGGTTATAACAGTGTGAGAATTAGTAGAATTAGGGGTAAAATATTGTGAATTTGTGAAGAATTTTCAAAAATATTGTAGGTATAGGGGGAATAATAGTCAAATGTTGTGCTTATGAGGGAAATTTTCCAAAATCTTATATTTCAAGCAAGTGTCATGGTTAAACAAGAAAAGTATCACCGCTTGCGTGATCGGACCTTTCCTTTTGAGTTGAGGACCATTCATGTATGTAAAATAGAAGAGTTTCAACCTTTATACCAATCTCCTCTCAATAACTGGTTAAAATTCATATAGTCTGCATATTTGTTGAATATTAATTTACACTTAGGCTCATGCCCATATGCTACAAGCAATCAATTTTATGATGCCATGCATATGTTGATTTTTTTTCAGTGATATGTAAACCTGCTTATCATTGATGACTACTAATTCTTTAAAAATATTAATAAGAATGGATAGCAATCCACAAAGCCCCAATTAAAAATTTTTAGAAAATTTTAATCGACTTGTTAATTAAGTTTATTTTATCCATATTTTAAGTTGTTGTCCTTTTTAGTTATGTATGGATATTTTTTAACATGATATTCCTGCATTTAAAACTTAAAAAATATTCACACATATCAAAAAAGATTAGTTAAAATAAAACTAGCATAACAAGTTGATAAAAAAAATTTTGAATCTTTTTATAAATGAGGTTTTGTGGCTACCGAAGTTGCCCTTTGCTTCGACTAGCCGCATATGATCATTATCCTAACCAAAATATGAATTTTTTAATCAATTTTTCTAAAAAAAAAAGTTAAAATAAAAAGTTCCAAATGATTTTGGAAAACCCCCACTTATTATCATCCAAAACGTGATAATTGTTAAATGATAATGCATTTTGTGAGTGTTTTATATTAATCTGGTGTGTAATTAACTGATTTCATGTGAAATTTGATTCAAAATATGTTTTTGTAATAATTAGGTATTGAATATTAATTTCAAGTTATTTAAGTAATTTTTGTAATGTTTTGGCTTGAAATTAAATTTTATTTATTGTCATAAATCGAATGGGCTTAAAATAATTTTTAATGTGTTCATCACCTGTTTATTAACATGAATTAATCATTTAAATTTTTTTTGCAGATTATCAAAATTCAGTAGTGGGCCCCACAAGCAAATCAGTTCCTAGAATCACGGCTTTCCAACCACAAAAACGTCCAGCAAAGAAAGCCATGCAAATATTCACCTGATCAGCAGATGCAATCCAAGCCATTCAACAAAAAATCATATGCGGCATTAATTCAGCACTGCTTATCCATCCAAAATCATGCATCAAGCGATCCAAGCCGTCCATTTCAGCCCACTACAAATCAACAAATTCAAGTTGTCCAGATTTTTCCAAGTCATTCATTGCACAACTCGAGCTTTTGGATCCCCAAATCAGCACGGTCTAGATCTTTGCCCAGCCATGCAATCACAGTCCACCAGAACAAATCCCAGCCGTGCATTATTTAAAACTCAGTCATCCAACCGTCCATCTCCACCGTCCAAAGCTGTCCAAGAAAACCAAATTTAGCATCCAAGCCAATTAATTGGAACGCCTCTTGAATCTCAGCCGTCCAAGTAGTGTGTTCCACGAATCCAACTAATCCAAGCTGTCCAACCATGCAATTACGCAGAAATTCTAAATTCTGCAAACCATCCACCATCCTAACTCAGGCAGCTAGAAATTAAACTGCACAATCTTCCTCTGAAGCAAATTATATGCGCAAGATGCGGAGCACGCCGGCAAATATTTCAGCGTTCAAGCTATTATAAATAGGTGGTTTCACAGCATATATTATCCAAAAAAATTTCGGAGCAGAAAATTGAGCAAAAATTAGAAAGAGCATCCGGGGTTGGAGAGAAGGTGAAGAGAAAAAGGCAAGAGGCAGAGTGACTAGTTGCATGAAGCGGTCAACATACCATTAGAGTTTCAACTAATAAGCTTTTCTTTTTTCTTTCCTTTTTATTTTAATTATTTTATTTAAGATAAACTAAGATTTTAATTTTATTTTGGATTTAAACATGCTCGGCTAAGCCTTTAATCTAGAGTTTAGGATGTAACATGCGTACAATATAGCATGATATATGGTTTTCAATTTATTTGTGACAGATATTGTAGTTAATTTAATATTTGCCTAGTGTTTGAGCTTCCACTATAGCAAGATTCCTATATATTAGATTATGGAACCAAAATATAAAAGTCTAATATACAATAATCAAGGTATTAAACTTAGGAATCTAGACCATGAGAATAGATATGATGACTTTGAGGAATTTCATGAATGGTCATAGAACTTAATAAATCCTTATTGGCTTAATCCTATGAGAATAAGTGATTAATAATACATTAGGAGTACACCTTGGGAGTTTTAAGAGAATGTGTAAGGAAAATTAGGATATGTTCTCTTTTACCAAATAACATCCTAACTGAATAATCATACAACTACTCATTGGAAATATCACAGGTGAAACCGTAGATCCTAGGTACTTACATCCCTATTTCCTAATACCAATTTTTTTCTATTTTTCTATTCATTTCATTTTCTAAATATTCAATAAGAAAGTATTTAAAACAAAGTTTTAGGTCCGAAGTCCCCTATAGATTGATATTTTATATACTACAATTTATGACAAGCGCACTTACAATGAAATTGAGAATAACATAATAATAACTTGAGTAATATTTTTTTAGAGTAGGATTAATCTTGTAAAAATTTTTATTAATTATTATGTGATTTTTGAAAAATCTAATCAACATAATAATAACTTAAGTGTTATTTTTTGAGAATAGGATTAATCTTGTTAAAAACTTTTATTGATTATTATGTGTTAAATCTAATTATTTAGGTAAATGATCTAACCCTGGTTGCAAGGAATTTTCATCCAACTTTTCTAATTTTTCAAATTATAGTTGCATCTAAGAAAATCTAAGCAATGTCCTATTGGAAATTAATATTTGTTATTTGCGATATATTTATAATGTCAAAAATATTTTGATTGTGAACTTATATTTTACAAAAGTAAACATAAATAAGCATGATCTCAAGCCGAGGGCATGGTAGCAATCATCCATCTATCACTTAAAAATAACTAAAATGCTCTTATATTTGAAATTTAAAAATATAATACGCATTTTCAAATATTATAAAACTTGATATAAGATTAAGTACACTTAATAAAAATTTTACAAAAAATTAAAAGAAAAAATTGTGACATTAGCCGCATGGAATAATAATTCGAATTTACAACCATAGAATTTTGTTAAATTTTGAGAATGAGAATATAATATAATAGGAATCATGATTCCATGCATCTGACTTGAAAGGATTTCCTATAAAATTAGTTCAAAAACTTATTTTTAAATTTTTTTATAAAATTGTTATTTTGAGTTGTTAACTTATGTTACTATTTCTTTTTTATTGGTTTTGATGATGATAAAAAATATATTTTTATGTTGTTGATTTTGATTTTTTTGAATTGTACTTGTTTTACTTAAATAGATTTTAAAAGTGTAATGTGTTTTCGAGAATTTTGATAAGATGGGTTTGAAATCCATGGATAACTTGAGAATAAATATGCTTCTTGAAATGCTTGAAAAATATTAAAATGTGCTTAACTAATAAATTCATTTGGCATTGAGAAGGGCTTAATCTTACATAAAGAATGGTATATTCGTTTTGTAATTATCTTGAGTGGATCTTGAGTGGATTAACATACTTAAAGTAGGACTTCTCTTCAAATTTTGAATTTTGAAAAATAAGATAAAATGTTTACCTTTTGTTTGGAAAAGGTCAAACTTTTCGTGTTGAAAACTCTCCCACTTCTCTAAAGTGCAAAAAAGTCGACCTTTTGACAGAAAACTTCCAACATTCTTCAAGCAGCAAATTTTCAAATTTCAAAAAGTTTGGATATACATGGAGATGTTTTGGCCTATCTTCTACGCCATATTTCATTGATCAAGAAGCTATAAAAAGAGAACATGGGAGAGCTCGAAGGTATTCAAGAAAGGTTCACGGAGTATTTGTAAATGAAAGAATTCAAATTGCTTCTTTGTGAAGATCATTTTTAAAGAGCACTTGTTTGTTCTGGAGTGAGGTGTTGTGGTGATTCAAAGTTTCAAGTTGAGATTCAACTTTTGAATTTGTTGATCTTGCAGATGTGCTATAAAGGTTTGATTTTATTTCATTTATAGTTTTGAACTTTGTACTACCTTGGCATCGATTGTGATCAAACCAAAAGATGAATGACTGCTTTATGAGCTCATTTGCAGCTTAGTGCCAATCAAGAAAATAGTCAAACTAAATGCAACACTATAACTCATCTGTTAATGTTGACTAATGAAACCCAAGTCGTTGTGCTTGGAGAGTAAAGTAGGTTTCTAATTAACCAAACAAGGATAAGTGCTTGTGTCTCTTTGTGTTATGTGATTTGAATTCAAAGATTGATTGCCATACTATTATTCAAATTCTTTGATTAGGCATTACATATGAGCAGAGATATTTGAATTTGACAAAGAGAACATATGAGTAATGAAAAATTAGTGGTGGTTATTCTGAAGTTCACTTCACTACACTATCTCTCTACTTTGATGGATTAAACTTTGTATATTAGAAACTATGAATATATTTCTTATGGGACAAGACATTAAACTATAGAGAATTGTTGAAGTTGGATTGAATTTACCTAGTAATGACATTCCTATTATTCTTAGTCAATAACAAATCAAACAAATTCATATTAATGCTAGAGCATTAAATGTCTTATGTTGCTCTCTTTCTCCATTTGAGTTTAATAAAATTTTCTCTCGGGCTTTTGTAAAATAAGTATGAGACACTCTTATAATTACTCATGAAGGAATATCAAAGGTGAATGAATTTAAATTCAATATGCTCAAGCATGACTATGAATTGTTTGTAATAAAACTTATTGAGTATATTTCTGAGATGTTTTGCAGATTTATTGATATTGTAAATAATCTCAAAAGTTATGAAACATTCATTGCTACAACTAAACTATTTAACAAGTTAGTTCATTCTTTACCAATAATATGGAATGCAAAAGTGATTGTCATTGAAGAGGCCAAGGATCTCACCGCTATGACAGTGAATCAGCTAATTGGCTCATTGATGAGATATGAAATTATTTGAAAAATCATAAAGAAGATATAAAATGTAAAAAATCATTTAGTTTAAGAGCACAATTTCTCTGTTGATACATGTCAGAGGAGGATGATGATGGAGTTAGCATAGTCACTAAAAATTCAGAAAATTCGTCATTCGAAACAGATCGAATGGAAACATAGCAACAGCTACAAGAAAAGTTCAAAAGAAAGCTATCAATAGGACCATGCCAAGAAATGAAGTTGAAAAGAAGAATTACCCAAACAAAGTTTAGGTGTTTTAAATGTGAAGGATGTGGTCATCTTAGAAACTCATGTTCATCTCTACACATAAAGAATCAAATTTTAGGTTTAAGAAAATGAAAGTTGTGGAGCCTAGACTGATAGTGACATCTCTCTTTCTATTAGTTCAAAATCAGATGATCAAACTACTCAAATTGTAAATTATAAGAATCTTAGTTTTTTAGAAAATAATTCAAATGATGACTAACTCTGTGGTAAGTTTCATTGACAACGAAGGGCTTCAAAAGCTTATAAAGAACTATTGTGCAAGTTTAATACGTGTTTGAAAAATATATTAAAGCCAAGAAGGAATGGGAAAATGAAAAGTTAAAGTACATGAAACTTGCTAAAAATATCCAAAAGTTAACAGCTGGAAATGACAAATTAAAAATGAAAGTTACATAAAGACACCACTCAATATATAATTATGCACACAAACATTGTACACGTAATAAGATATGTCACATTTATTATGCTCAATGATATTTTTCATTTGTTTATCTATTGAAAAGAATACAAGCACAAGGCGTTAACTTATTTGAAAATCAAAGTATTATGTTCATTCCAATGCTAATAAAGGTGGACCTATGCAATAAGTACCCAAAAATTAATTTTTTTATATTTTGTAGAAAATTAGAATAAGTTGATACATAGATAGTGGCTTCTCTTATCATATTGACAGTAATAAAAAATTTTCAAAAACCTAAAAATGAAAGATCTAGGTACGGTTATCTTTGGTAATAATAATACAAAAAAAATTCAGAAATGTAGGAATAGTAAGTTTCCAATGTATGGAAATAAATTATGTATTTTATGTTGATGGATTTAAATATAATTTTTTGAGTATAAGTCAATTTTTGTAATAAAGGTTGTGAAGTTGTTTTTAAAGCAAATCAATGTGTTGTTCTTGATAACCATGGAAATAAATTTTGTTATGAAAAAAAAAAATGAAAATATATGTGTATTGGACCTTAGTGTAGATCATACAAAATGTCTATCTACAATAAATTTTAAAAATTTATTTTAGCACAAACATTTAGAATATGTCGATATTCTCATTATAAAGAAATTACAAAAATATAATCTTGTTGATGTTTACCTAAATTTAAAGTAAATGTGGAATATGTGTGTGATTCATGCAAACTTGGTAAACAAAAAATTTCTTTTTCATCTTAAAAATGTTACATCAACATCAAGCATTTACAATCATTACATATGGATTTTTTTGGACTTATCAACATTAAAATTTTTTCTGAAAAAGCAGTATGTATATGCTTTAGTTGATGATTTTTCTAGCTATACGTGGGGTTTTGTTTGTTGGGAATAAAGATGAATGTTTTGAAATATTTTAAATTTTGTTTGCAAAGTTTAAAATGAAAGTAGATTAACCATTTATGTTATCGTAAGTGATCATGATAAAGAATTTTATAACTATTATTTTTCTAAATTTTACAAAAATTTTGTAACATCTCATAATTTTTGCTCCTAAAACCCTATGCCAAAATGAAATAGTGAAAAGGAAAAATTAGACTTTGATTCAAGTGGTGTTGACCATGTTAATCAATGCAAAACTGACTCATAGATATTAGGTTGAAGCTATAAATAAAGCTTGTATCATTATTAGTTGTGTATATATATTCGCTCAATATTTAAAAAGATTCCATATGAATTGTGATGGATGCAAGTGCTTTGTATTAATAATCCAAATGATGATCTAGGACAATTTGACATTAAGAGCAGTGAAGACTTCTTCCTAGGCTATTCTTTTTCTATCCAAGCAAATCACATCTATAATAAAAGAATATGCATTATTGAAGAGTTAATACATGTATCATTTGATGAAACTAATAATAGGCTAAGAAAGGCTGACATTGCATGTGAAATTGAAGAAAAAATTACTGATATTATCACAAACTAATGAGGAATTAACCGAAGACACTTAAGCAGATGTAGGAGATGATGATAAGATTGAAATAGCTCATTCTTTTCAAAGCATGATGATCCAAAAGAATTATCCTATGGACTAGATAATTTGTGATATAAATGAAATTCAAAACAAAATGATCAATGCAAAATGTCATTTATTTCTCATATTGAACCAAAAAAATATAACTAATGTTGTAAATGATGAAAATTGGATAATAGCTATGCGAGATAAGCTTAACTAATTTTAAAAAATAATAATATATAAAATTCGATGCCTATGCTTGAAGAACGATCAATAATAGGTACTAAATGAATTTTTTGAAATAAGCTAGATGAATCAGGCATCATTATGAGAAATAAACATGTCTAGTAACTTAGAATACTCTCAAGAGTATGATATAAATTTTGATGAGACATTTGCACTTATTGGTAGACTTAAGGCTATTAGAATGATGCATGTCTTTGCATCATATAAAAAATTTAAATTATATTAAATGAATGTGAAAAGTATATTTTTAAACGGATATATTAATGAAGAAATGCATGTCAAACAAATTCCAAAATTTGAGGATCATTGTGATCCTAATCATACATGCAAGCTATCAAAGTCACTTTATCGACTCAAGTACTACGAGCTTCATATGACAAATTAAGAAATTTCTTGTGAGCTAAAAAAATTCAAAGAGGAAAATTTGACTCCACCTAATATGTTAAACATATTTATAAGGACATTTTGATTGTTCAAATTTATGTTGATGATATTATTTTTAGCTCTAGTAATGCAAAATATTATAAATATTTTTAGAAAATAGTGTAAAGCGAATTTGAAATGAGCATGATGGTAGAATTAATGTTCTTTCTTGATTTACGAGTCAAACAAGTTTCAAAAGGCATTTTCATTTCTCAGACAAAGTACATTAAAGAAATATTACAAAATTTTCAAATAGAATATGTGAAGCCTTTGTCTAACCGATGAGCACAAGCATTAAATTGGACAAACATGAATTAGGTAATAATGTAAGTGAAAAAATTGTATAAGAATATGAATGGATCATTGTTAAATCTCACCATTAATAGGCCAGATATTTGGTTCAACTTTTGCTTGTATACTAATTTTCAATCAAATTTTAAAGAATCATACTTAGCTGCTGTAAAAAGAATTTTTAAATATCTTGTGGACATTCAAAATTTAGGATTATGGTATACTAGAGATTTTACTTATCTGATTCGATATGCGGATGTTGATTATATAAGACACAAAGCAGAAAAGAAAAGGCCGCTGAAAATAGATAAGAAAAGTACAAAGCAATACTTGTTATTTTTAGGAAATATGTTTTCTTCATGATTTTTTAAAAAGCCAATCACTGTGGCTTTATCACAGGTGAATCTAAATATGTAGCTATTGTCCGTTGTTATGCACAAACCCTACAGATGAAACAACAATTATGTAATTATAAACAAAAATATTTTGTTATTTCAATTCATTGTTTATAATTCTCAAAATGTTTGTATAATTATACATTAATTTCACATAGTTAAATATAAAAATGTCAATTAAATATAAATTTTATGTGAAATTTTGTAAAAATTATATATAAAATTATAAATAAATAGGCTAGAAAATCTTAACATTGAAATATGTATTAGTAATTTGGGCATTTCTCCACCCGATCGAGCAGCACTCGTCCATACCCGCCCAAAACCCGTCTCTCACCGTCGATGAAGCCATTGCCGACCAGCAAGCACCACCAATACCGGCAACTGTTCGAGTAGAAGTAATCCATGGCAGCGACAAATGCAAATCCCACCGTCACCTTCTCAATTTCAAAAATCAGCCGGCAAAATCGTTTCTAGGCAGCAAGCCATCTTCGGTTTTGGAATAAAAAATCTAGACGGCCGTAATTTTATGCTGCTTACGCCATCCTTCCTCGTCCCCTTTTTTAGCACCAAAAACCGAATCTCAAATCTGGCCATTCCAAAATTCAAGCAGCAGGGCAGCCCATGAATTCCTGCACCAGCCAAGCATTTTAACCCACCGAAAACCATGGCTGCAGCTCTGCGTATCACCATCCCCATTGATAGCACGGAAAATCAGCTGCCCCTTCTCTATCTTTAAATCCGAGCACCAAAAACCCACCGAGCATACCCATTTCTTCCTTCTAGCACCCATTTTTGAAGGCATCATTCCAACCATCCGGAGACAGCAACTCCATCGATCTCAGCCCCACCTCCTAGTTGCATCCAACCCTTCGACCATGAAATTCCCGCCCGCTGGCAGCAGCCCTGCTTGTCTCCCCATCTTCTGACAGCTGACCATAACCCGTCGATTTTCCCATTCCAAACCAGAACCGGCGGCCATGCATCTCAAGCTGCTTTGACCCTCCCCAGCAACTACTGAATCTCTGTTTCACGGCAGAAGTTCCCTTTTTTCGGCCACCTGAAAATCAACGAGCAACCATGGAAATTTCAGCTGCCAAGTTGCTGCACTTTTCGTTTCCAGCTTCCTCACACCAAAGCTGAAATCCAAAATCAAACAGGAGGCAACATCCCCAAGCTTCAAATTGCAGCCAGTGATTTCCCAGTCCAGGTCGTCAATACGTTGCAGCCAGCAGAATAGCATTTGTTCAGTGATGCCAAGCCACAAACGAAAATGCCCAAGCAAGCAGCCACAACACTGCGAAATACAGCAATTCCATTTGAGGGGTCCAGGGTCCTGCGTGCGAAGACAGAGCAAAAGGCTGGCAATGAAGGATATGCAACAAGGCTAAAATCCCACGTTGGATTCCACTTTGGTCATAGGGTACCCCACACAACTATAAAACAAGGGTCCCCCTTGCCTTTGAAAACTACTACTCCTCCCATGAGTGTGGGACACCACTCCTTGTGAAACCTACTATCAAGTGGGGATAAGCAATAAAAGCCGTGGAGAGCTTATTCGCTTCGGGCGATATAATTTTTATTCTTTTTGCTTTATGGTTTGTCTTTAATATTTTGTAGTTGTTAAATTTGCAATTTTGAATTTTAAATTAGATTTACTATTTTATTTGTTACTTTGTAATTTAAGATTAAATTTAATGCATTTTCATTTACTGCTTTCATAGTTTAAATTTTATTTGCGATCATTTAATTATTTTTTTAGTTTAGATTTAATTTAAGTTATTGTTAATTGCGCTTTCTTATTACAAGTAAATTCTATATAATTCTAAAACTTTATCGCCTCTTTGAAAATTCGACCCGACTCATTATTATACCTTATCTTCTGTGTAATGTTAACTTTAATGTATTTTGGTTAATTTAATTAAATTGGTGATCATAGTTCTCTTAATGATAAACGCTTGGTTTGTGTCAATTATAATAACACAAATGCTATTAATTTGATGAAAAATATTGTACAACACTCTTGTACCAAATACATTTGGGTAAGATTTCACATAATTAAAGATTGTGTACAAAAGCATGATGTGTATGTTGAACTTGTTCCCAATAAAAATTGTAATGCCTTGACTAACAGGTGCATCACAATATAAAACCTTACTACATGGAGCTTTTCGAGTAGTGAAACTTGGAATAAAACTAAAGTTTCATCTTCACAAAAATAAAAGCTTTTCTAATGTGTCAAAAAATCAATCTAAATTTTATTTGTAAACTTTAGTTTTAGTCTTCCTGTCTAAGATTCGAGAATACATTGTCAATATTTACGATGTTAGGGTGAAGGCTTAGTTATCATTTGATGGTAGACCCCTTTCTCAGTAGACCTGCTAAATATCATGTAACCTATATTATCTTAGTATTACCTATAGATTCAATCCAACTTGATACAATTCATAACACATGTTCCTGAGTTCATTCATCTCTTTATTATACAATCATGCACATCATCAATCACCCATTACCTCAGATGATTTACAACATTCAGGCTTATTACATGCCCATAAAACTTAAATAACTAAAAGCTATAAATATAAATTTGATCCAAATATCAAAACTCAAGCAATATATCTTTATTGCCTTATTATGAGTGCAAATTCCTCTAAATCATTTCATTAACATGCAAACCACTAGCTAGTTGAAAAATAGTGAGTATATTATACTCAGTAAACAGGTATAAAAATCAACAACAAAATCAACTTTCAAACATTTACACATCTAACACCCCACCCCTGAGGTATTATGAATAAAGTCTACTATATTCAAGCTGAGAATAAAATCTCTTAAATTGGAAATAGATACCAAGATGCAAAACCATAAAACCTTTAATTATTACGTCTCAAGTTTGCTCATCATGGAGTTATAATACATATTCAATGTCTATAATCAAAACAAGTAAGCATTATAAAATAATTTCAATAAAAATCTAAATTTTTTTGTCTTTTGCTATACTAGATTCGTTTTTTTCCTGTGTTAATAAAGGCTCTAATTTAGCATTATATTGCTGTGTTTCCACTGAAAACAAAACTATGTGAGCTGAAAGCTCAGTAAGTAAAAATATATTTTTACTAATTTTATTTTACAATCAATTTGATTTTTCGACAACAAACACAATATCTATATTATCTTTTATGCATAATAAACTCTAATTAATGAAAATTAAAATATCTTGACACACGTGCACCCATACATCAATTTTAAATCATGCATTCACACTGTAGGTATTGTCATATACTTGTGCTCGAGTATGGTTATACTACATATTCATGAGCTAATTCATCTTTTTTAGTAGTTCTAAAATCGCTACCCAGGTACTACCATCCTACTTTTACTCTTTGGGGCAAACCTAATATATAATTATGTATCATGCTCATGCACTATGATTAATACACTACTTACATTCACTACTTAACATGATTAAAAATATTTTGAAATAATAATGCTCATATTTGAATAAACCAACTTTAAAGAAAATTTCAAATTAAATACATAATCATATTTCATTGCAAATCGCAATATTCACATAATATTTTCAGAGTCGTGCTTTGATAAAAGTTTACTTACCTCTAAGTAGACTTTAAAACTCTTTTTTTTTCAATTTCTTATAGTAGGCTCAATTCTCTTTTCTTAATTTTCATCACAATATGTTCATTATTTCACCCTAGTTTTCATAAATATTATTTAAAATTTCATTCACTGCTTTTCTAAAATTTCTTATAATTTTAATTGGTTAAAATTCTATTTTCTCCTATTTATTCTTATATTATTCAATTTTAAACAACTTTATTTCTTATATAAAAATAAATTTGGACTCATACATCTTTAAATACTTACTTTAAATTTTTCATAATTTTGTTATAATTTTTTCATTTTTCTATTTATTTTTATAGCATCACACCTTTAAATAATTTTATTCCTTTTAAAAATTATAAGTTTCAACTCATTCAAGCTTCTAAATATTGACTTTAATTTTCTGGATACTTTTCATAATTTTTTATATTATTTTGAGTTTTTTTTATCGCCGGCCAGCCGGCCGGCTGCTGGAACCTGTAGCTAGCTGGCAGTGGCTACTACTGGTGGGCTGGAACAATAGGCCGGTGGGTCAAGCTGTGGGCTAAGTTTTGTTTCTTAATTTTAGGTTTTAGTTTCTATGGGCTTGGGCTAGTAGGCTTGATTTCTAGACTTCTTGGTTCACTGGGCCTGTTCAGATTCATTTAGCCCACCAGTCCAGAAGTTCTTATTTATTTATTTATTTCAACGATTCGTATTCTTTGAATACAATAGCTTATATTTCTCAATATAAGTGTCTGTTTGATCTGAAATTTTAGAAGTAAAATTCTAATATTATATTTTATAATCCAGACAGTTCATTTCTCATCATAATGTCTCTATCATCAGATTTAACATAATAGATTTAATAAAGGGTTAAAATTAGATATCACTTCAATTAGCTATCTAAACTAATTTTTAGTAAAATTAATCCATCATAAACATTGTAAAATCTATTAACTAATGTTTGTAATGGGTCAAATAATTATTTTTATATTTGTATTTTATTGTATTTATTTTTTTATGTTTTGCTCTTAAAATACATATTCACCCCTCCACATTATGTGTAAAAATTACTATATCTAAAAATCTATGATTCTGATCAAGCTGAAATTTTACAGACAAGCTAAACAAATAATTTTCTTATTATTATACAGTTAAAATTTTGTAATCATATCCATAAATATGTTTATTTCATTGTATAACATTTTATACCCTTTATTTGCTACTCTTTATTGAAATAAATAAAAATTGCAACACCAAAAATTTCAATAATACTTCTGTTACTAATTAGCTATGCTAGAAATATCATGAATGGCTTAGATGTAAGAAATAAATTGTGTACATTGTGAAATAAATGAGATTAACTGAAAAATAGTTATACGCAACATAACTTCATTTTCCTGTTCTTGTTCCTCGACCAATCTCTGTCCTTCGTTTCTTCGTCTATTTTTTTTAAAATGACATAACCGTCTCCTTCACCCCCTTCTTATACTAATGCATTTGCTAAACGGCTGGAATTAAATGTCATAAATTCCACTATTTATTTATTTATTTATTTTTAAAAAACGACTCTTTTCCCTTCAAGTGTTGGCCATTATAACACATGTTTTAGAATGCCAAGCATGCTTTGCATGTTATGTACATGAACTAGGAGCTTGTAACTTATAACTTGTAACTTGAGAGATGGATGACATTTATTAAGTGATCATCACCCCTAACCTTTTCAAAGAAAGGCATTCTTGTATTGTTTTAATTCTTTAGCAACTCAATATCCTTGAGGAAGGACTATGTCCTATTTAATAACTTCGACGGACACCTACATGAATTTTCGACTCGATAATGCATGAATTTTGGGTTCATAAATGTAAAAATTTAATGACGTGACGTAAAATCATCTTCACATGATAATGATAAGTTTTATAAAAAAGAGATAATCTAATTCTTACTTTCTAAACATGCTCGTTATAGCAATTGAATGGTTACAATTTGAACATAATTCAATTGCATATATATATGTATATATATATTGAGAATCCACGCATATAAACAAAAATAAATGAGTGCAATTTATCATCATATTCAAAGCATTCACAGTACATGAATAACACCATTCAAAAGAAACATTGTAGCATAGGGAAACCTTGGTTACCTCAAGGATTCCTATACCAAGGTTTCCTACACCAGTTGCTTACGATTTATAACTTGCTTACCCGGTTCACTTTTCTCCTCTTCAGTTTCTTTTTCCTATCATGGGAAGAAGAATGATTCTAAATACTAGTACATTTTTGCATACTCTTTAACTATTTTTATCATACCTATGACTTGTTTGTTTTTAACAAAAATTCTTCAAATTAAAACTTTCACTCTCCATAGCATTAGTGGAGAATCAACTCTGAAAAAAAATGAGATATAAACGGGTCAATAGAGGAAGACGGGATTGAATTTCTTCTACACTTAAAGAGAAGAAATTATCAGATGATATAGGGCGTCATGGTAAGAAAGGTGGATCTCTAGTAAAGTTGCTGGAGAACATGATAGGCAAGATAAAGAACCATCACAACAGCAACCATTTGACTATATAGACCACTCTGAAATCCCATACCAACAATTCATAATTACAACTTCCACCACCAAATGCATAGTTGATTTCAAACCTTTGAACAGATTTTTACTTAGTATATGTTTGGAAAGTGCTAAAATTTTTTATGAAATTTTTTTAGAGTAAAGTATTTAAATTGATGAAAAATGATATGATATGATAGAGATAATATGTGAAACCCTAACCCACATAGGCCATATGTATGCACTTAACATTTATTTGATGATTTTTATGCATTATGGAATTACGAAGATATTTTGTGATTTTTTGCTAATTATGGCAATTAGGGTAATGAGTTAGCATTAATGATGTGCTTAATGATTTTAAGCCAAATGAGGACATGGATTTAGAATGAATTATTTGTGATTTAAATGTGCAATTATGACATGAAAAATCATTTTCCATGATTTAAAATGAATTATGG
>JAXCLR010000050.1:51450569-51464715 GCA_035584095.1 Annona squamosa | reverse complement strand
AAAGATGACATGTCATTGAATATTTTATTTGTATGGAATGAATGATTCAAAATGACTAAGAGACGCATGAAAATGAACTCATGAGAATATAATGTGTTTTTATGAACTTTATATGATCATAAATATCAGGATAAACATCCGATAAATCCTGCCGTGTGACAGGGCAACAATCCTGATCACGTTTACCAATCAATAGGTCCTGAGGTAAGGATGTGACGCTCGGGCCGGGGCGCCACTTAATAACTATGAGTAAAAAAAAATAATGTTAAAATATATAGGTTAGTTGTATAGGTAGTTGTATATAAATGATTAAAAATTAAATTAGTTGTATGGTAAGATATTAAAAAATAATTAAAAATAGAATAATCGAAGATATCGAAAAGTTTTAGTTGGAAAAGTTTTGTTATTTGCCAAACACTCGCTTAATCAATTTAACATGTTGCATTCAAGACTTGATTTATTTGAAGAGAGAATGTCAAATATTGAAAGTATTGTCAAAGATCTCATTATTGAAATTCAACTTTAAAAAAAAACCACCTCCCAACACAACAACTACCACTTCATCAAAAAAACATCATCCAAAACAGAAATCTCATGTGTTAAATGCTCGATGGGCTGCATTTATTGATAAACTTGATCTTCTAAAGTCTATTTCAAGACAAACATGCAAAGAAAAATCTGAAAAGCTACTTCCACTAAAAGGAAAGCTCTCTCTCTCAAAACCAAAGAAGCTCAAAGTTCCCTATGGCACCAAGCTTGATATGGCTTTTGATGAAGATGATGAAAAGAATGACCCAAATACACTATTTGAATGAAGAACGCTAAGAAAATTTTTTTCTTTCCCCATTTTTACAAAACCTAATTTTGATTTGAGGCTTTATCTCCGATATCATTGCACTTGGTCATACAAACTCCTTCTATGAATTATTCATGTTCACTTTTCGCTTATGACAAAATGGAGAGAAATACAACTATTGTGAGCATGGTAATAGGGGAAGCAATATTTAACAATAGTTGTAGATATTTTGTCAAGATCAAAAGGGAAGAATGTGAACTTTTATAACTACCTCTTTTTGATTAGTTTTGATGATGATAAAAGATATACTTTTGTGTTATGGATTTTGATTTTATGAAATCATGCTTGCTTCTCTTAAACAAAATTTTGAAAAGTGTGGTGTGTTTGTGAAATTATTAATTCGAGTTTAAAGCATAAATTATGATAAGATGAGTTTGAAATCCAGAAATAATTTAAAAATAGGATATGCTTGTTGGAAAGCTTGGAACAACCTTAAAATATGTATAATTAATATCTTCACTTGGAATATGATAAGAAATATGTTTTTGAGATGTACTTAATCTTGAATAAAGAGTGATATATTCGTTTGTGATTATTTTGAATAAATTAACATGCTTGAAATAGGACTTTTCTTCAAATTTTGAATTTTGAAAAACAGTGAAAAAGGTCGACCTTTTGTCTGAAAAAGATAAACCTTTTCACGTTAAAAACTCTTTGACTTCCCTAGAGCCTAAAAGGTCAACCTTTCCATAGAAAACATCCAAGTGATAGATTTTCATTATGGTAAATTTTCACCTAGAGATAATACTTCTCTAGGTGGCAGATTTTTAAATTTTAAAAAGTTTAGATATACATGAAGACTTTTAGCCTATGTTCTATACTACATTTCAAGGGATCAAAATGCTATCAAAGGAGGACATAAGAAAACTAAAAAGTATTAAAGAAAGGTTCATCAAGTACTTGTGAGTGAAAGAATTCAAGTTGTTCTTTTGTAAAGATCTTCTTGAATGGAAGTTGCTGATTTTGAAATGATCGTATTATGGTGATTCAAAGTTTCAAGTTATAATTAAGATTTTGGATTTGTTATTCTTGCAAATGTGCTAAACGGATTTAATTTTATTTCATTTATAGTTTTGAACTTTGACTACCGTAATGTTGCTTATGATCACACTAAGAGAAAAATTGTTAATTACTTCAAGAGTCTTCCTAGAGCTTAACCCAATTTAGAAGACAGTCAAACTGATTGTACCACTATAATTTGTGTGTTAAAGCTAACTAGTAGAAACCCAAGTCGTTATGCCTGGAGAGTGAAGCAGGCTTGCGGTCAACTGAACCACTATAATTGCTAATGTCTTTTGGGTTGATTTGTGCTATATGATTTGAATTCAAAGATTGATTATTATACTATTGTTCAGATTCTTTGATTAGCCATTACACAAGACCAACTGGGGTGTATTTAATATAAATATTAGGCTTTCTCATTTTTGAAAATGTGAATTTTTTTATTCTAAACATAAGTCATTTTCAACTCTTTTAGAATGATTAAAATATCCCTTTTGTTAAAGTCTTAAAAATATATCAACAAAGATGTCAAGTCTTTATATATGAATTAAATATACTTAGGAAAATTTTATAAAAATTAAAATAAATAGATAAATAGCCGGTTGCATGGAAATTCCCATGCCATGTAACTAGTCCTACAGTGTCGACATTCATATAATAGTGCATGAAAGGTATGAAAATATGAGATTTTTTCCATCATAGAAATAAACATTAATGGATTAATGATTTGAATGGTTTAGAATTTTTTTAAGAAAACAACTTTTAAAATGAAAAATAGTTGCATTTAAATTTGTATACGACATTATTTCCCATTTTACTAATTTTGCCAAAATGAGCATAATAGTTTTTTAATCAGACACCTTTTTATTATAAAAGAGAACACGCAAATTTAGAAAGAATACTAATGACTTGAGTAATTGAAAAAGAAAACTTTATTTTCTTTTTCCACTGTAGCATGGATTTGAATAAAAATGCAATACTTATTAGGTATTGAGGGTCCATGCTTACCTCTGGTTTTTCAATTTTAAAAATATAAACTATTTTTTATATTTTTGTATATGTATTCAAAAAATTATCTGTATGTTTGCAAATGAATAAAAGATAAAAAGTCAGCAGTAGCTATTTGGTAATTTAAGGATGTAAGGATGGAACGAATATTACAAAGGTAAAGCAGAAATAAAATAAGAATAATTATGTGAAAATAATTGAAAAATAGGGGTAAAAATAAAAAATAAAGTAGTTAAGTAATTAATAATTCTGCATTTCCATTTTCATTCTCAACTTACAAAATGTTGAAAATTTTCTCTCAATTTATGACATTTTATGTATAATTATATAACTTTCTAATTATGTTTATATTTTCCATACAATTACATTTGCTAGAGTTTGCTTACAGCATGAAAATGATCAAGTTACACAATTTTCTTACCTTTTCTATACAATTACACAACACTATGTATTAATTATTTCCTGGTATTCTTTTTATTTTATTTAATTTAACTTTATTTTATTTACTTCTAAATACTATTATTATTATGTAGTATTAACCTCTTGCATTTTTTCTTTAGTGTTTTTTTTTACATCACTACTTTGGCTTCGTTTGAATTCGCTTGTCTTGACCTCTTAACTACATAATTATTTTATTTACCTCTTAACTACATAATTATTTTATTTTTAATTTTTATCTTTATATTTTAATTATTTTATCACAATTTTAAAATTTAACTTTTTATTTCTTTTGTGTTTGTGAATGATAAAACTTTTAAATAAAAATTTTTTATGTTAAAGTTTTTAAATCGATAGAAAATGGTGTAATATAATAGGAATAATGATGAGTAGTAAAGAAAATAAAGTTAAAATAGATAGATTATTTTTATGAGTAGTTATGCAGAAATGATTGAAAAATAAGTTAATTGTATGGTAAGATGAAAAAATAATAAAATATATGGTGGTTGTGGAAATCAAAAAGTTTTAGAACAAGTTTGGTTTACTATAAAATTTTTCGTTTTTTATAATTATCATACTTTTTAATTATTTCTTCGTATCTTCATATACAAATTATCATCCTTTTCAAGAAAAATTCCTTTTTTGCCCATAATGTTTGCTCCTAATTCCTTTTATACTCATAATATTTTATAAATTCTTTTTATACTCGTAACATTTTACCTTAAATTTTCTCATATTCATATCATCAATACAATCGTTATCTATTCTATTAAAAAAATGATTTTGCGCATTCGAAATCTCCTAATTGTGACAATTCAATCACAATATAACACAATTCATGATGGTACATCATTAATATGTGACATGAAATTATTCAAATTATATTAAGGTTGAATTATTTTAACTAAAAAATTTCAATTGTGGCAAATTTATCTTTTTTAATAGGATAGTTAATTATTTGCTAACAAGATGAGTGTAATAGGAATTTAGAGTGAAATGTTATAGGTATAAAAGAAATTTATGAAATATTGTGGGTATAATAAAGATTATGTGCAAAAATTAGAGGTATAAAAGGAATTCTTCCTACTTTTCAATCGTTTCTACATTGTTGCCCTTATATAATTAATATATTTATTTTAGTTTTATTTTCTTTACTTTTCATTAGTACCTCTATAATATCACATCATTTTTTCTCATTTTAAAAATTTTTATATCAAAAAATTTTATTATTTTCAACAACCCTTAAGTTGAATTTTTTTATTTTTAAATAAATTCCACGTCTAACCGACCATATTTGAGAAATTTGCATCATAAACCCTCTAATTTTGCATATTAAAATCTTGGACCCAGAAGTTTGCATATTAGCATATCAGACCCTGCGAAGTTTTTTTTTTTTTTTTTGCATTTTAAACCCTTACCCCTTAATAAGTTAGACAAACACCATCAACCAATGGATATTGTCAGAAATGCCCTTACATATATATAAAAATTTAGAATAAATGCCCTTACATATATATGAAAATTAAAAATAAATACCATTTCATATGTATGAAATTTGAAAATCCAAATTGGATAATGATTACTTGAATATTTTGTGAAATTTACTTTATAATATATTCTCATAAAAAATTATTTATGAAGACCTAAACATCATAGTAATTGTTAATAATAAGTATTTAATTTAAATGCTTCATATTTTTTATACTTAAAAATAAATAAATATTTTTATGGAACCAAGCTCCAAAGAACTTTGAAATATTTTTATTTGTTCAATATAACTATTTGGGTAAAATTACATATTTCATTAATAATTTAAGATATATAAATACTGTTGCATTGCACGATTCCCAAATGCATTGTCGGAGCATGAAAGATAGTGCTCAATCGTCTTTATCAACAAAGGAGGCCATGGCTGCCATCGGCACCATATGTTACTCGTAATTAGAGCTGATACGATAATGATTTGGGGCATTATTCATTGGAACACTAAGGTCGACACATAAACTTCTTCATCATCTCAGCCATGGCTGCCATCTTCTAGCTATATGCCGATAACCATTTGAACAACCATCAGATCGGCCCAGTGCTACTAACTAGAAAAAACAACCCCTCTTAGACAACGCCAACTCCGGAGGCTCCCACTGGTAAGATCAGCCATCATTGCTATTGCGGGAGAAGAAATCCACCTCCCACTAATGAACACTTCACGCAGTCATCGATTGAAGTTGGATGATAGGTTGGTGATGCTGCATAACTGTTGTCATCGTCTTCTTTGAACCCTCTATCCTCCTCATTACCCAAATGAAAAGTCCTGCACCGCCGATGCTTCAAATCTGATTCTTCTTCGTTGTCGACCAAATTCCCTGCTACCAGCTTAGATTAACCAAATCCCTGGTCGACGGCCAAACAGCGAGATCTCATCTTAATGGTAGAACCATTGTTGGCAGTCATGAAAGCTCCCAGTCGAGCACAATCGGCCATCTATATCTAGCCATCGGGATCACATTGATCGATTCAATCATCGTTCTTGCCTTACACCGTAGCAAGAGTCAGTTGTCCCCGTGGTCATCCCCTCACATTCGGCAAAACACATCTCACTGCTATGGATGCGCCGACCATCTCCAAATGGGAAAACCCCATCCGCCGCTTCAACCAAACATCCTGCATTCAACTGCTCTGTTGTTGAGTTGCAAGCATGGCTCTCAATTCGGCAAAACAAATAGCTGCTATTGCTGCAGTTCTTTGCAACAAATCTGGCACTTTCTCGCCATTGCAATCTTCATTGCCATCACTATGAACCCATCTCCTCCATGGCTGATTAGCTGCACTAGCCATCGTGGTTTAAGATACCGTTGCCATAGTCACTGAGGAAGGCAGAGGAGGCAGCTGTGGAGGGGTTGAAAGGAAAGGAGGTTGAGAAATCCAATGTGTTCACATTATTTCCTGCTGGAGGACTTCAATTTGTCACCATTGTTCGAGGAGAAGAAGGTGGAGAGGGAAGGGATGAGGTTTGCGACAATGTAGCTAGTGAGAAGGGTGGTGTCGAAGCTGGAGGAGGTGGGGAAGGCCTGACGATTTTGTCTACTCTCATGGGTATTTTTTGCCATTGCACACAGCCTAATGCGGCTCCAGTTACGGCGTGAGGGGAGGGGGTTCAATACGCAAAAAATGAAATTTTGCATTCTCGGGTGTATTCGGCAGTTGACAAAAAGATCTAAGTTAAAATTTAAAACTTTTCACACTCTACAATTATTATATTTTTTAATTATTTTTTTACATTTTTATATACAACTACTTTATTTTTTAATTATTTCTATACAACTATCCACACAATTAACGTATCTATTTTAACTTTATCCTCTTTACTACTTATCATTATCCTTGTCATATCACATTATTTGACAATTTTTTATTCTTCAAAACTTTTCATTGAAAATTTTATACATTACAAAACACACCCCTTATATGCTAATACATAAATATCAAAGTCTAAAATACTAATAAGCAAATTTATAGAGTTTATGACGTGTAAATTTCTCAGTGTATCCTTAATGCGGTGGTCAACCAAACGAAATCACAAAAAGGTGGACAGATGGATGGCGTGGATTTCGTGAACGACTTCCCAACATGAGCCAACTCCAAAGACTCCTGCCCTGCGCTTCTGTCCAAAATAGTAGGTCATTTTGGGTCGAGATGAACGGCTCTCCGCGCATATGGGGCTGAAGGAAGGAAACATATTGTACGTGTCAAAAAGACCCATGTGCGAGATCCAAGCCTGCAACTTCTGGGTAGCCATAAAGGGTATGTTTGGCAATGGTTAAAAGTTGTCGTATTAAAATTTTTCAATTTAAAATTTTTCACTTTTCACATCAATGATATTTTTTAATTATTTTTTCACATTTTTCTATACAACTACCCTACTTTTCAATCATTTCTACACAACTACCCACACAACTAACCTATTTTTTAAAATTTTATCATTTTTACTACTCATCATTACCCTTATTATATCACATCATTTGACAACTTTTACTCTTCAAAACTTTTCATCAAAAGTTTTATTCATTCCCAAACACAACCAAAGTGAAAGTTCGACCTGGAGAGGTTCGGGGCGGTGGACTTCGATCTCGATTTTTTTAGGAAGCGATCTTCGCACGCAACCGTATGCAAAATACGTGCGATGGACATCTGCTTGCAGGTGCCACGTGACTATTTAGCCCGCCACCGTAAGCGGCTGCCGATTGCATGCTCCCGATTTTTCTTATTTTTTTCAAAAATTTTATACAATATTATTAATCTATATCTATTTAATATGTGTATAAATTTTTAACATTTTTGAAATATTTTAGATATTTATTTTTTATTTTTAAAAATCAATGAATTATCTAAAATGCTACTGATGAATTATCTAAAATGCTACTGATAAATTAGCTAAAATGTCATTGATTTTCAAAAATCAAAAATAAATATTTAAAATACTCCAAAAAAGGGTAAAAATTTATACACATATTAAATATACTTATATTAACAGTTTTATAAAAAAATTAAAAAAAATTAAAAAAAAGAGGTGTATGCATGCAATGGGATCCCACTGTAAGTAGACAACATCTCCAGTCTCCCCGCCCCGGCCCCCCACTGGAAAAAAAAGGTGCCGTTGTAGAGGACGTTTGTTAGTAGGTTGTGAGAAAGATGAGAGAGAAATGATTGAGGTACGAATTTCAAGGTATCTCATTAATCTATCAATCATCATATTTTTCCACTTTTACTCCTATATTCTAATCATTTTTTCAATTAACTACCTTCCAACAAACCTATTTATTCAAACTTTACCCTTATCATTTTATATTAATCATACAATTTTTAAAATATTCCATTTTCTACTCTCACTAAATACCATATTTCTCACAACTTTCACCTTCTCAAATGTTCCTTTATTATTTTCAGGATTTAAAGTAAGATTATAAATTATTTTTACTAACAACCAAACTGGCCATGAATAAAAAAATTTTGATAATTAATATCAGCTGTACGTTTTCAATAGTTCAATTCTTGTGGACCACAAACCATACTTTTGATAAACTTTACAATTAAAATTTAATTTTTCAAATTATTATCGAATAATTTAAATTCTACTTTTTATGAAGATTTTTACTATACATTTAAATTGGTCATGAATATAAATGTCATTTTCATGATAAAAGCTATTTTTCTCTTATATAACGTCAGCTGCACTATTTTACTCTCTGGATTTCAAATTTCATATTATAATAAATATTTTAACCTTCTCTTTGAAATTAATTCAAATATATTAGTTCTAATAATTTAAGTTGATTCAAATGTGTTCAAGTTCGTTCTTTCTCATCATAATCAATTTAAGTCAATTAGGTGAATTGTGATTAGTTCCTATTAAACATTGTTAATTTTATCCAATGCAATTTATTTGACTTGATTCAAATAAATTGTAGTTCATTTATTCTCATTTGAATTAATCAACTCAATTAGAGTGAATTCTGGTTAGTTCCAATTAATTGAACTCCTCTGTACCTAATTCTTATCATTTAATAAGGCATTTGCGGAGCTGCGGTCGTGGGTTCGAATCCCCCGTTGGGATTTCGGCCCCAAAAAATAATGTGGGAGCTGTTGTCTCCGTTTGGCTTGGTGGAAGTTGTGTCTTCTTAATTGTTTGGTAGAGCTGTGTCAAAACCTAAATTTTAAGCTTAATAAATATAACTTGAAATCTCTAAGGATAAAATTAAAAATCTCATAAAATAGGGCTCAAGTGTAACCCATATGAGAAATGAAAATTACTGGAAAAAAATGATTAAGTAAAGTGGGATTAGCAATAATCACGAAAAGACCAAATTGCAATTTTACAAAAGTGAGATTAAATTGTAAATTTAGAAAAGATGATTGATTGGTAATTTTGACAAGAGTGGAGACAAAAAAGGGACTTAATAGGAATTTACAAAGGTTATTTGGAATTTATAAGAAAATGGAGGGTAATTTATGATCCCATAAAGATTAGCTGTGAAAATGAATTTTGACAAATATTTTGGGAAGGAATTTCAAAATTCTGAATTATACAAATTGAAACTGTTTAAATTCATGTACCTTATGGAAAAATAAAAATAAAAAAAATCTTTTTGGCTAATTAGGGGCTCTAATTAAGGGCTTGTATTCATCCTAGCTGTTTTCATTATATTTAAACATGCATAACTCAGAATTATATAAAAATTTAATAAAAAATACTAAATTATGTGTTATCTAACCTAATCTAGACGGATCAAATTATGAAAAATAGTTGACTAAATTACTTAACTTGAGTATATCAGAAAATGTGCCCAAAAGTCATTCATGCACAGCATGCACGTACAGGAGGTATGTTGATATTTTGATTAATTTTTTATAAAATTATTTAGTTAATTTATATCTTAATGTATATAAGGCTATTTGAGATGAAACTTTTGGATTCAGCCTATTTTAATATATCCTACATAATGAATGGATTAAATTTTGAAAAATATGTCTACAAGTTTTTAAAATGAAATTTTATACTAAAATATGATTTTAATTAAATTAAAATATGTACTTCGCTCCAATTGAGGTGAAATTTTATTGATAATCCTATTTTAATATGCCCAATTTAATGAAGGAATAAAATTTTGAAAAACATATCTCCAAAATTTTCAAAAGAGATTTTTATCCAAATATGAATTAGATAATTAAAATAAAATAGAAATTTTGTTCCAAATTCTAAAAGGTGCATTTTGTGAGTAATTGGATATATATTAATAAAATTTTTTTTATAATATATAAGTTTGTATGTAGGCAGTTATGAATTAATTTATTAATACAAATAAAAAAAATTACATGAAAAGAAAATTTGCTGGCAGCATGGTGATAACGTGGACAACAATAATATGACGGTGGTGCATGAAGTAGTAGCTGTCCAAAATTTGATAATGAATGGATTAATATGCCAGCAGCTGTCCTATAGTTAAAGGCAATTTGAGTTAATTAACTCAAATAAACCAATATATATATATATATATAAAGGGGCATTGGATGCTTCTAAACGAATGCAGCAAAGGGGAAAAAAAAGGAAGAAAGGGCAGCAGCAAGGCTTTAACGTCATCCAGGTAATTTTAATACATGAACGTTCAAAAGGGGCAGCAGCATTTTTATTTTCAAGCAAAAGCTAGAAGGACTCTCCAAGGACAGGTGTTGTTTAATCCTTTTCTTTCATTTCTAATTGAATTTAATTCTGGAATGGATGTACAGTTCCAAACAGATTTTTATAATCATGATTTATGAAAAATGAAAAGATGGGTAAGGATTAATGTTATTAAAATAATTCAGTGTTAAACTAATTTAGGGATATTTTCATGATTAATTTGATAAGTCTAAATTAATTTTGATTTATTGCTTCAAATCTGGAGGTTATGTGATGTTAAAAACAAAAATACGAATGAGATAGTAAAAAAATGATTTTTGCCATTAAAATGTTTTTACAGGCTCATTATATTATCACTAAGTAACGACCAAATTTTCAGATTAAAATATTAAGCAAGCTGTAAATTAAAAATCCGAGAAGATTAACTTAAACAGGGTAAAACGGGTGACAAGATCAGCTGTAGCAAACGATTTTTAATAATTTTTGTAGATGGCTTTTTGATATGAACTTTTTATATGATGTATAAGATATCATGAGTATGACTTGAACAAAATACAATATGATTTTTAGATGACATAAGTATGGTTTAAAATTAACATGATTAAGGCTATTCCTGATTTCACAACGCTGTCCAGCACAGTGAAAATACCAAAATAAATATATAATGTTAATATTTTTTTATGAGAATTTTATGAGGGTTAATTACTGTAGTTATTGATATATGATAGAAATTTCAAAATTAAATACCTTGATTTGATTACAAATAAATATTTAAAGAAATTAGTACGCCTAATTTCAGCAAATGAAGACAGTTTGAGAAATAATCAAAAATAAATATGAAAACTAAGTGGAAATGACCCAAATTGATATATATGTTATTCAAGAGTGTAATAAAATATTAAAGATAGCAAGAATGATTAATAACTAATGTTATAATATGTATATAGAATTAATGGGTAAATAAGAAGATGAAACTTAGTGAAAATAAGAAAGCAAAGGCTGTTTTAGAATTTAATAATGAGTTCTAGCAATTTTAAATAGAATTTATTTTTATCATAATGTGTAAACAAGGTTTACAAAAATGGTACAAATTTATGATCACTAAGTGATTAATTACCTAAGATGTGATTTTAGAAAATATAGATGAGGGTTAAATGTAATATATAGGTTTATTTGAAAGAAATTACAAAAATTATAAAAATTTTAGACCCAAATTATAAGCCCTTACCCTTAAGCAAATATCTTGAGAGATTTTCTCAAATAATATGTCAATTATAAAAAATATATGCTAAGTATAAAATGCTAAAATCCAAGATGTTGGATTTAGCTAAGTGTTACAAATCCTACGTAGGATTTGGAAACTTAACTTTTAAATAATGATGTCAAAATAAATGGAATGGTTAGACCTTGAAACAAGTTTAGCCAAATGAGGATAAAAGTGGTTGGTATTAGCCAAATATGAACATGTAGTTAGAAGATAATTTATATTGAATTTATAGAAAAATAAAGATAAACGGCTTATTTGAATTGATGACATCAAATGACATAGGAAGTTCATAAGCAATTGCCTTGAGAAGTTGATTAAAGGAAAGAAAACAAGTATTAAAAATAGAATTGATAAGTGAGAGATGGTAAACATAAGTGAATTGGAAACAGGGTGATGACAATATTAAACTAAAGGTAGAAAAGGGTTGAGGTTGATATAAAATACACATAGGTTAGAAAACCCTAAGATAGATTTAGAGTTAATAGTAGAAATGTGCAAGCATGAGATATTATGTTTATATGAGAAAAAAAGGTCCTTTTCATTTGTATAGAAAAAGAAAAAGAAAAGGTAAAAAGTACAAGTTGACTATCATAGGTAAGTAAGTTACATGCTTTCTAAAATATCTCTAAATGCTTGCAAATTGTTTGCTCACATGAATTATAAAATATATTTAAGGATGGTTATTCCTATAATGTTTTGTTTTGCATGAAATGATTGCTAACTACTTGTTAACTGCCTTTATGAAAAGTTTATGATTTATAAATATTATGCCTGCATGTGAATGTGAATGATCATAGTGCACGAGGATTAGGTTACGAGAGAGGTGTAATTGAACTGGTTGTCCTCCTCTAGCGTGACCGAGTCGCTAATACAGGTTGAGGCCAGCGGCAACCTCCCTGAAATGGGAGTAGGATCAAGTAGTGGACGCTAGCTAGCGATCCATTTAGAGTAATGTCATGTAGGCATTGAATGCATCTGCATTTTCATATTATGCACAAAAAGGAAATGAAAAATGTTTACTTACGAAAGAAAAAGACTTGCTTACTGAGTATTAATACTCATGTGTTGTTTTTTAAAATTTAGTCAGGTAAATAGAGATGTCCCATGGAGAAAGACAGGTATAAAAAGAATGTCAAGATGTATACATTCGTTTGCATGTATGAAAAGAAGAAGATGAATTTATAGTATAATCAATGTTATGTTGAATGTTGATGAAAATAATTAAGTTGATATAGTAAAATCTGTATGGAATATGTGAGAAAATGCAGAATTATATGTATATGATGATTTTTTTGTAAAGACAATTGTTATAACTCTGATAATATAAAGATAATAGTTAAGACTATGATATGAGAAATGTTTTCTAAGTTGGATGAACGAAAATGTTATTTATATTGATGTTATATATTTATAAAAAAAATTTGCCATGTAATCAGGGTAATAGTCCTGAGTCACGTTTACTAACCCTTTTCGACTCTGGAGTAAGGACTATGTAGAGCCTTGGGTCGGGGGCGCCACAAACTGTGTCTCCCGATTTCTTGGAGGAGTAATATATCTTCGTATTTGTAAGAATGTCTCAGAACTTCAATGTAATATGTATTGAGATGTATGTAAATATAACCATAAAAAAAAGTTCATTCCTTTTCTTTAAAATCAATTTAAGCCAACTATTTTTCATGACTTAAGTTGATTCAAGTGTATTAATGTTCACTCATTCTCGTTAGAATCCTTCTAAGTCAATTTGGGTGTATAATAGTTAGTTTCAGTTAAACATTGTTCATTTTATCTAATCGGGTTTTTGCCAAATATACCCACTACGTTTGACTATATTTCTAAATATACCCACTACGTTTCGGAAATTCCAAATATACCCACTACGTTTTGCCAAAATCTCAGATAGCCGTCACAGACATTTAGAAACGACGTTACTAAGAGAGTGAAATGACGAATCTGCCCAAGAGCAGGGGCTAAATCGAAAAGGGGAGATTTCGGGCTCGTCCGAAATCCCTAATTTCCTCCGGCGACAAATTTCCCTCCATCTCATCCTTTCTACCTCCGACGTTGATGCCGACGCCGATGCCCTGCCAGTGATTGCTCCCACCTCCACCCACCTGCCTTCGTCGGAAGAACTGAACATTCGATGTCGTAGTTGATGACAGAATCTGTCGTGTGTACCTCCGGCGCCACTCCGACGCCGACGCTGATGCCAACGCCGACGCCGATGCCTTGCGACTAATTGCTCCCACCTCCACCCATCTGTTGAATCCAATCGTTCGTTCTTCCTCTTCCCCTACCGCTGCTACCAATTTCGAAGTGCCGCACGTCGCCGGCCAGGTATGCCATTTCTAACCACAACATCTGCTTCATCGACACAGTCAAGTTTGATCCTCCTCTATCTGTC
>JAXCLR010000050.1:51431040-51450469 GCA_035584095.1 Annona squamosa | reverse complement strand
ATATACCCAAAAGCATCAAAAAAATGAAATAAATACCTCAAATGGCCAGTCGTATGATGCACAGCTCTTTCCTCCTTTAGCACTCTCCCACAGCTGCTCTCGTCACTTGAAACCTAAGCTCAAGTTTTATAACTCATGCAAGGGGCAATCTGGGCATTTTTTATAAATTAGCAGCAACTGTAAAACGTTTCCGTCGTTGAACGTAACGGTCTGTGACGACGTGGGCATATCTGGGATTTTGGCAAAACATAGTGGGTATATTTGGGATTTCCGAAACTTAGTGGGTATATTTGGAAATATGGTCAAACATAGTGGGTACATTTGGGAAAATTCCTATCTAATCCAATTCATTTGCGTTGATTCAAATGAATTGTAGTTTGCTCATTCTTATTTGAATCAATTTAAGCCAATTGGAGTAAACTCTAGTCAGTTTGAATTACACGAACTCTTTTCTATCTAATTATTATTATTTAAGTTAATTCAAATGAGTTGAATCTGGTTTCTTTTCTTTAAAATCAATTCAAGATAATAAATTCTCATGACTTAAGTTTTATAAACCTTACTATTGTCAAAAATTTAAAATTAAGGATGTGTTTGTTTTTCCAAAAAAAAAAACTTTTCAATTAAAATTTTTTAATATAAAACTTTTTGCTTTTCATAATTATCTCATTTTCTTATAATTCTTTCATATTTTCATATACAAACTACCTTATTTTTCAATTATTTATATACAATTACTGATATAATTAATTTATCTATTTTAATTTTATTCTCTTTATATCTCATCATTACTCCTATTATATTACATCATTTTCACTATTGGAGGACTCTATCCAGCTGATTGGTTCGGGTGAGAGGGCAATCATTTTATGTTCAATTTGGGCACATAAATCCTACGATAGAGAGCTCTTCAAATCAATGATCAAAAGATTGTGGCAGATGAAAAGCAGTTTTTATTTCACAGATTTAGGAGACAATCTCTATCAGGTTTCATTTGTTAAAGAGGATAAAGATTGGTTCGGGCTAGCCACCCTTGGCTATTCGAGAGGCAATTGGTTTTGCTAGTAAACCTCACAGAATGATTGCTCATTCTAGACTTTCACTGGTTCAAACACCAATCTGGCTTCATGTATTAGGACGTCCTTACCTTGCTAACAACTGCAAAGAGAAATCTTCATACTCTTTTACTTGGAGGAGCATCTTAAAAGCAAGAGAAGTGGTTTTAGATGATAGCAATGATGAATTGGAAATGGAAAGAGGGTGTAGTTCTTCGGGGACAAATGACTCAATACACCTTTAACCAAGACTAGTCCCCTTCCTTGCTTTATGCTAGACAATACTTTGCTAAACCATTTCATTGATGCCGGGATTAGAATGTGGAACGAGAAGTTATTACTAGTAGCAATGGAGGAGCGATGATGACAAGCAATAAATCTTATTCCTACCCTATAGACTTCTAAGGTAAACAATTATTTCTGGAAGCATGAACCTCATGGGGCTTACACTATCAAGCCTGCAATAGGGTCCTGATCGGAACTCAAGTAATACTCATGCTTGATGCGCTTCTAAACCCACCATTTATAAGTCCATTTAGAGAACAAAGCCAAGCAAAGTCCTCATTTTTGGATGACAAAGATGTTCTTCCAACAATGCAAAACTTACTGTGGTATATTTGATAGATCCCTTTTGTCTGTTTTGCAAGAAGGAAGTGGAGGACTCAAACCACTTCTTCATGACATGGGACATAACATAGGAGATGTGCAAGAGGGCTACAAGAATCGCTTCACTATGCGCCACCTAACCTATTGTGCAAGATATATTCATAACACTCTCTCAAACCAAAAGAAATGATGATCTTGTACTTTTCTTCTTTTTTTGATTAGTGAGTGTTGTATATTAGGAATCAACTTAGGGAGGAAGGTATCTAATCAGTTTTTGTCTTTCATATTCTCAACTGGTGTGTGGATTTTTTGGACCACCATAGGCAAGCAAAATCTCTCATCCATTTTGGTGCCTTTGATAGGCCTTTAACGACAATACGGACCAATCCGACAAAAGGACTTTTCAAGATGAATGTAGATGACAGGGAACACATTGATAAAGAGTGCTTGGGATTTGCCGCTATCATTCGTGACTCATGGGACTTCTTCATTGCAGCTAAAGGTTGGAGATAGAGAGGTGTGAGGAGCCTTTACTCATAGAGGCCACCATCTTCCTCTTAGGTGTCAAATGAGAGCTGCAACTCAATCTAAGGCACATATACGTGGATTAAGATTCATTAATCCTCATTCATGTTCTAGTTAATGACTGCCCAATTTTATCCCTAGTAGGAAATGCCATCAGAGAGATAAAATCTCGTCTCTCCCACTAGCAACATTTTATTCTATTATATTATACAACAAGGAAATGTGGTTGCACATACTCTAGCAGATTTTGTTTCTTTTTTTTTTTTTTGAAAAATCATATATGGTAGGATAATCTACCACAAGTTATAGTAGAATTTGGCAATAAAATACTTGAATCACTCTATCCCCTCCCTCTCTAATATCACGCTTGATCAGAGGGATTTGAGATTATCGGTGTTAATCGTCAAAGTCAACCTGATAACCCACTCGTTTAATCTATTTATAAATGTGTTTGAGTTAGGATTTTTGAATAAATGATTTATGATTTGTTAATCCGTTTAACCATTTAATTAAATAAATGAATTAGGATTGAAATTTTATAGCTAGTCAATTTATTTGTGACCTATTCAACCCACTTAACTCATTTAATTCATTAAAATCTAATATATATATATAAATGTAAATCTCTTAGTTATTTTTCCTAGTAAAGTCTCCCTTATATCGTTTAATTTTCTTTTGTTCATTGTTGTCCTATTTTCATTTTTCCCAGGTTGAAGCTCTCCCTGAGAAATCATCATCTATTGGAATTCAGTACTTCACGTTCTTTGCTATACAACCTATTAATAACCCGCCAACCCGTTTATTAACTAAGTTGTAAGTGAGTTAGGGTTGAAGCTTTTTAAA
Organism: Annona squamosa; assembly: GCA_035584095.1. Classification (NCBI taxonomy): domain Eukaryota; kingdom Viridiplantae; phylum Streptophyta; class Magnoliopsida; order Magnoliales; family Annonaceae; genus Annona; species Annona squamosa. The sequence goes on along the minus strand of JAXCLR010000050.1, from coordinate 51,447,440 downwards.
TGAATTAATAAACATATTAAGGTTGTGATAGTTAGACTCCCGATTCTTCTCCTTTATAAAAATAAAATTTACACAAAAATTTTTTTCTAAAAATTTTATCATTTTCCAAACACACATTTATTTTAAATTTATTAAATAATTGAATTTTTAAACTGTAAATTATTTTTATTACATATTTAAATTGGTCACCTATATAAAGTGAGCATCCCTATTTTATTTATATTTATATGAGGAACCCGATGTTGTCCAACTTGTTTTATTATTTATTTACGAAATTACGCTGCGCTTAATTTCAACCTAGGCTTTGATTCGAACGCAAATTTTTAAAAAGTTGAATTATATTTTAAAATACTTATTTTTACGGCCAAGAGGAAACCAAAATAGATCGTGGGTCCACTGCCCCTGCCATTACTGGTTCCGGCCCCATGTCCGAACTCGTCAGCCCGTCCTTTGTACGTAACATCGAAGAAACTAAAGAGCATTAAAAAAAATAAAAACAAGAAAAAAAAAAAAAAGCTTGAGCGCCGGCCTATTCTCTAATCTCAAAGTCTTTGTGCCGATTTGCAATTCCGATTCCTTCCCATTTCTAAGATTTCGAGTTCCCAACAACAACCCACTTTTTCCACTCCGTTGCAGCTGGATTTCGTTTCACTTGGCAGAAACGCAGGAAAAGTGTCCGTAAACAGAAACAATCTGTTTGGCTCCAGCCTCCAGCACTCAGCAGGCTTCTAGCGCTTCCAAGTGTGAAATGGGTGTTTGTATTCTGCTGGGAATTGCGATGCCTGCCGGTTGATTCCGGCCATTTTCATTGTTTCTCATTGGAAGGCGGTGATTTGTTGGGAAAGGGCCAAAAGCTAGGCAGTAATGAGGAATTTCGTTGGTGGAGTTTTGTTGCCTCTGCTACTTCTAATAGGTATGCTTTTGTTTCTCCCTCTCATTTTTTTCTGTTCGGATGTGCTTATGTCAAAATTCGTATCTGGTGTACTTGATAATCTCGTTGTCTATATCAATTCCTCAGCATTTATTAAGCCTTTTTTTAGGAATAAAATGAATGTCAAATTTAAGGTTGGTGGTTTAGATGTTAATTATTGAAATTGGTGAAAATTAATGTTGATTCTTTCCTCTATAGGCTGTTTTGGATGCTTATTTGTTATGAGCTGAAATTTTCCAAGAGACTAACTAATGTAAGCAATAGCTATGTTTCGATCGCCATTGCAATTGTTGATTCAATTTTGAAGCTGAGTTGCTATTGTTAATCAAGATAAGTGTCACAAAATGATTGGCCAAAAATGGTTGTCTGTGCACTTGAACTAGAGGGGCGCTGGGAACATAGCCCAGTGATCAGTAGTTGTTTCTAAGCAACCGTCTCTTTGCATTATGCTGGTAATCTACACACTTTCAATTTCTTTGTAACTATTGCATAATTTTGGCTGATTAATGTCTTAGGAGTTTTTCATTGATGAGATTTTTGGTTTGGTTCATACATTGTGTGAATCATGTCACCAGTGTCTTGGATCACTTACCATATATTACTGTTATCTTCACTTCCTTTTGGTAAATGTTCCAGAAATTCATTATTGCATTGGCATGATTGTGCTTTTGTATGAGTGTATAGAAAAATATAAATGGGACCTGCAAGTTGTTTCCCTCGTTCATTTCTGTTTCACATGCATTTTGCACTTTTTTTTTCCCATCTAGTCATGCAATTTCTTTTGATTTGTCTACAGCTGCGTTATTGGAGTGGAGTTTGATCTCCCTGGTTGACTTGTTAGCCTTTTTTATTATCCAGTTTACTTCCTCACAAATAGGTACACTGCTTTGATCCTTTTGTAGCTCCATCTATGATTGGTGGTTGATTTTGATGTTTTCGAATTTATCTTTAGCTCAAGTCTATTACTATGATGCTTTTTGTTAATCTGTCAACATACCTGCTTTCTTTTTTTCTGTGTAAATTTGTTTTCTTGTCGTAGAAGATTTAATTTCAGTTTGCAACATTTTTAACTGGATGATTTTCTGTTTGCCTCTGCTTGTTTCCGTGCGATGGGCAGATGAATTTCTGTCAACATGCACTTCGTGCCCCTTTCAGAAATATTTCTGGATCACTGTGTACAGATGAATTTCTTCTTTGAGTATGATGTTTACTTAGATGAGCTTTTCCTTTTTGGCTTTGAGTTGATTTATACTGCATGTTTGACAGGGTTTCGTTTTGAGCAGCGGGGTTTCTTATCATGGTGTATAGTTACTTTTTCAGCTCTTGCCATTTTAGCGGAACTACTATTTCATGTAATTTGGCATGTTGAGGGAGAAGAGTGGACTGTATCTGAAGCTTGGTGGGCAAAGCTCATTGGATTTGTGAGGTAGAAGTGATCTTTCTGTCTTTACTTCTGTTAGTTAGTACAGACAAGTAATGCTTAGGATTTTTCTAATCTGAGAGTTACTCAAGGCATCCTATTCACTTTGGCTCTTTTTGAGTCTTCATTTGCTTGCCCAACCACGAAGCTTATATCAAGAATCCATTTCTAAGCACATTAGTTGGGCCTCTTGTTGAGATAAATTTCAGACTCTTCATTTAAAACTTTATGCGAATAAATGTTTGAGGCCCCTTGATCGCTCTTTTGACTGCAGTGCCTTCACGGTATTATGTGTTCATTGTAAAGATAGTCCGGATTAAGTTTCTTAGAAACTTGGAAATCTGAAAGCTGCTTCCAAAGGAAGTACGAAACATTACGGACCACCTTGGGGTGTTTAATGCATATATATCTCCAAAAAGTTTCAAGATGTTGCTTTGCCAGTACTCTACACATAATAACAGATTTGAAATATTGATATGACTATAGATAGGTGATTAGACATTCTTCAAACATCTCAGAGGCTGATGTTTTTGGATTTCCAGTCCTGTATCTCTTGCTATTATCTGTTTCTATTAGGATTGGATGACTAATGTATTACTGTAAATCTACTATTATCAGTTTCTATTAAGACTGCCTGATTAATGTATTATTGTGAATTTGGAATGACATGCAGTGTTCAACCCTGGAAAACATCTGTGGTTTATTTCATGGTTATACAGCTAGCAGCTGCTCTCGTGGCTCTTCTTGAAATCTATGGGCAGAGATTTTGTCTGGAATCTTTGGATGAGTGGCAAGTATCCTGTTGGGGGAAATTCTCACTGTACATGGATCGTTTAGGTGGGTGTTTCCATGTGTTTCATTTGTCCCTTGTTCTATGATACTGTGGATCTCCTGTTTTGTGCTTTCAAGTTTATCTCTGACATTATTCCGTTGTTGCTGAATCATTGGGATTTTTTTTAGGGGCTTTTCTCCTATGAAACTGGGTGCAACTTGTACCCTCAGTTTTGCCATTTTTTGATTTTTTACTTTGTGATCCAAGCCATGCATTGTGTTTAAAAAAATTTGTTTAGCCTAAATTTAAAAATTCAACTTGATTGAAAAAGATGATAATGTATAAAACCTCATGCATTGGCAATTCCTGTGGATTATATTAGGAATCTAATTAAAAGATTTTTCATACCGTACAAAAATCTATGGAGTAGAGTATGATGGAAGACTTGGATTTAACAAAAAAAAAAAAAAAAAGGAAAACCCCACGGTGTACAGATTGCATCGGATTTTATACGAGCAAAGCCCTTCTAAAGTCTTGAACAGTTTCCCCTCATTTTCTGCATTAACACTTTTCCATCAACTATGATTTCTTCTTACGGATTGGAGAGAAGTTGGAATTTTGGTCTGTAGCTATACGACCAACTTTGGAGAAAATGTTGGGCAGCTAAGCAATGTCATGGCATTTAGATGGTTAACTGGAATGATGATGTTCGTGTGGCTGAATTTCAAGATAAGGTTAGCATTGGGAGTTACAGCATCAGAGGAAGCTTGGAATTGGTAGCAATTGATGATGATATAAAGGTGAACTTGCTGGAGTAGATAGAGAGGAATAACTAGTGCAGTGTTTCGCTATGGTCCTTAATAGACTGGATGATCAGAAACTTCATGACTTCTATTTTATTTTAATTTGGGATTTTGGAACTATCTGTTCTCTTGATATAATTACATGTGACTGCTGGTTTTTGCCTGCTTTCTAAGATTGGGTTCATCTAACTGGTGAGGTTTGTAAGAACAACTTGATGCTCATTGGATGATGGGATTGCACATTGTGAATGGAGGGATGCTCTTGACTAGTAACCTTGTGGTGGCACTCTGGCAATCTAAGGTGGTTGGGCTGTAGGCAAGGGTGATGCTTGTTATGATTGGTTGTTCCTGCCATAATACTCTATATTAACTTTTACATTAAACAGCCTAAGAGTGAATGCCTACTTGGAATGTGCTGTCACTATGCAGCTTGCGACTGAGAAAATATTTTTCTTGCTTTAATTTGGCAGTCCAATGAATATGAGCCTGCATCAGTGGCATTTGTTGCCACATTGATGAATAATTGTACTTTTTACTACTGAATTTTTTTTCCAGATCTTTCCTCTGCCAGCATAGGATCCAAATTGTTGCCAACGAAAAAGCTTTTCTTTTTCTTTTATCTTGGCAGTGTTTACTGAGCTTATGTTTCCATTTTGTGACTTTCCTAAGGTTTTAACAGAAGCGTTTAGTAAAATCATTACTGTTCAAAAAAATCTGGGTATAGTTTAATGGAAAGTTTATGCACTATAAATTAAACTTCCCATCTTGACTGTTATTTGATTATTTATTTGCCTTCTTGCAATGAATGTACAATTACATAGCCTGCAACTTCACTGATGCGTTGTGTCAGAATCTATGATGTGGATTTCCTTAATTGAGATAGTTGAATCTCTGTTATTGCGAGCCATCTATTACTTGTTAATGCATTTTCAAATGGTACTTTCCTTTTTCTCTTTTAGGTTATCATGCTACTGAATTTGCCATTATTTCATGTTAATCCTGACCATCTGTACGTTTTTCGTTTGTAAGGTTCTCATCTCCGGGTTGCTTGCTGTTTACTGCTGCCCGCAGTCCAGCTGGTTTTAGGGATCAGCTATCCATCATGGGTTTCCCTTCCATTTTTCATTGGTAGCTGTGTAGGTCTTGTTGATTGGTCTCTAACAAGCAATTTTTCAGGCCTTTTTCGGTGAGTGTTTTATGCTTATGTTTTCTTTAACAAGTTTATGGTATATGCAAATAATACAAATAATAAGCATGTACAATTTTTTAGGCCATTTGTTTGAAATGATCATACAAATAATAAATGTGAAGATTTGGCTTTGGAATATTCAGGGTCGGTTTAATGACCGTTGTTTATGTTTTTGTTTGTCATATAGATGGTGGAGGCCTCTACTAATTTATGCAAGCTTCTGCATTCTCCTTCTTTATATATACCAGCTTCCTGTTGCATACCCAGAGATGGTTCAGGTGGCAGCTTCTTTTATTGGGCTTTACAAAATTTCAGCAGTTCCAGAATGGCCAAAAATTACTTCTGGTCTTTCTCTCCTGGTTTTCTACTTCATGGTATGCATTTGGGTTAATGCTGATTCACAACCTTTCATCTTGTAAAATATTCAGTGGTTTCTTTCATTAAGGAATATAATTGTTTAATGATATCTAATTGGTTTTCTCCAACTTACAAGTACGGCAAACATCTGTCTGTTGTGTAAACTATGACCGTTGATTCACTGGCATAACGTTGTTGTTTGATAGGAATACTTCTTGGTTTGACTTCAGATGCATCTGTTCTGTCCATTACAACATGAATTTTCCACTGACTCTATGTATTTCCTTTGGAGTTCGGAGGATCGAACAAAATGATATTGTTGTAATCTACTTCAAGCTTATTTTCTTTTATTATTTTACTCTGACAAAGTCACATTGTTGAAATCTGGCCAGCTTGCACTTTTTTCTTGTGTTATTTTAAAACTTACAGTCATGTTGCCCACAAGTAGTTTGTGATGTGTTCACGTAAAGAACAAATTGAGAGCACCACACTTAATGAGTATAGTTCTGAGCTTAGGCTTTTATTTATGCCTACTTTTTCTTCTTACCAAGGTTCTAAAATCAGTATTAAAATGCATAATGACTCTGCCAAATGTGCTTTCTGAATTAGGTGTGACGCTATGAATTTGGATGAACTCTTTGCGATGCATGAATGATTCAATGAATATTACCATTGGAGCATGAATTGACTTGTACTAGCCAAACCTTGGATAAATCTTTGCTTGTCAAAGGTCATTGGCTTATTGAACCTTATGCCTGATCATGTTGTGTGGTAGATTAACATTTGATCCTTGCCTTTATTTGATCATAAGAACTAACGATCAAAATTTATCCTTATGACTGAAGTTTCCTATAAAGGAGCTGCATGCTCATACAATGGCTTGAGAATGATTTTGTTACTTCTGTGCTGCATGGTGATGCACATGTAAGCATGTTGCTCATTTAGGGTGTGTTTGGGAACGGATAAAATTTTTAATGAAAAATTGTAGAGAGTAGAAGTTGTCAAATGATGTGATATGATAGGAGTAATGATGAAGATTAAATAGGATAAAATTGAAATAAATAGGTTAGTTGTGTGGGTAGTAGTGTAGAAATGATTGAAAAGTAGGATATTTGTACAGAAAAATATGAAGAAATGATTAAAAAATAGGGTAGTTGTAGAGAGTGAAAAGTTTTAGATTGAAAAGTTTTAACTTGACAATTTTTACTCATTAACAAACACACCCTTATTACAAATCACCCTTGGATTTTCAGTATATTCATGAGCTTTTGGCTTGGTACACCCTGATGACAAGTGCAAGTGATCTTATTTTTTAAAAAGATTTATAGAAGATATACTTGTAAAAGTCTGATCTGTTTGTGATGTATGTTTGGTATTGAGGAAAAGAAAGATGGGAAATTACCCCCTGCCTTTTACAACTTTTTATGTGATTCGATTTCTTAACTACCTATCCACCCTGCTTTTTCTCATTATTTTCTTTATTACTAATCATTCTTCTACATCTTTTATACAATTACACTATCAGTGATGTGGGTAGGGTGAGAAAGTGGGAAGAGAATAATTTTGAAAAGTATAAGAGAGATGTTATGTTTGTTACCAAGCGTACCCTAGCTATTTTGTACCTTATTCTTTATTTATTCCTAATCTCCAATCACATCATGTCAGACACCACACCTCTTCTTTTCTCACCTTTTCACCTTCATTTTCTCCTCTTGTTTGCCTCATTCCAAACACAAGATTAAAAAAATCAACTTAATTGGAGACTTGGCTGGATAACAAAATTTATCTCTTATGAGATCAAAGAAACATTCATCAAAGTCTTTCACAATTCATGGCCACCTAAGTCTTCAAGTAATTGGATATTTTGGATTTTACTTAAACAAGTAATACAAAGAATGATGAGAGAATGGTGAATTCATTGTTATTTCTATCATTTGTTTATTGAAGATTCAAAAAATTGACTTAATTGGACATTTAGGGCAGGCTATGAATCGTGAGATACCTGTAATGGATTCTTTTTCATTTCGCCTTGCAACGATTCAAAAAATCGAATTGCTTGGAGACTTAGACAGGCCATAAATTGTGACTTCTGAGAGACTTTTGATGGGTTTTTATTAATCTCATTTTGCAAAGATTCAAATGTTGAATTACTTGGAGACTTAGGTGAGCCATAAATTGTGAGACATATCAGATGTTTATTCAAAATCTCAGATGAGATCATTTTGTTGTCTATCAAAGTCTCTGCCATAAATTGTGTAATCACTTAAGTCTCCAATGAAGTTGATTTTTTGAATCTTGGCCAGACAAGGGAGAGAGAAAAAATGATATATGAATTAGATTTTACAAATGCTTTTTTGTCCTAGAGGAACTTCACAACCATGGTGCAAAATTTTTGCTCATGGTATCGATCCATATATTTTAATTTCTAAGATAAGAACTGGAGAAATTCAGCTTCTGTATGTGTAACACTGTGGTTGTATGTCCATTCTTCATTATGTTGCTTGCCTGGAGACTTCTTTGGCTACATTAATGGGTCATCTGTGAGATTTTCGTATTTATTTTGATATTTGTCTTTTCAAAATTGGTTCACAGCTATCTTCTGTCAAATGTGATTTGGAAGAAATGGATTTGATTTTGTCCATGCAAGAAAACAATTTGGGAGAGCAACTTCTGCCATCAAGACATTCATTTTTCATCCGAAAGTCAAGGTAATAACAATGTTTTTACTTTCATGGCTATATTATGGTTTTAATAATTACGTGTAACATACTTGCTACTGAGATTTTTCTGTGGGAATGCCATAATGCTATCTTGGGTTTTGGCAAGGGTTGGAGTTTTGATATTTTGGAACTTTTGTTAGTATTTCAATGTTCTTTTCTTATTCGGTCGAACAACACATTGTCAGATCAGTCAAATGCTAGAGAAGATCAAGAAAATGTTTTTCCATGCGGAGGCTTTCTTTATGATCTTACATATGGAAGTTGATACAAAGATTTGTTTGGCAGACAATATCTGATTTGGAATTGGAAGGGTATCAATAATTCAAATTTTTTCACAGCTACGCATGAAACTCATTATACTTGGATCTACATGCCTGGCAGCCAAAAATTAAAAGGTCAAGAAACTTGTTTCCCTGATTGATATATATATGGGTTGTTGTTCAAAATCGCCAGGTGTTTTATATCATAATCCAACAACCTTTTGAGTTTCCTATTAATCTGAAGATTGAATGAAATCCAGTTCATCTAAAATATTTAACATTATGTATTTAGCTAGAATACATGATTATACATCAATGAAAAACTCTTTATAATCATTAAATAATTTTAATGGTGATGTATTTACCATATCATGATTTTATTTTGTGGCCAACACAAGCCTCCAATAAAAATAAATTTTTTTAATATGATTTAACATCTTAAGGTAAGTATAATGAGTGGTTTTGATGGTATAAAAATGTTATTATTATAATCATGAAACCAAAGGTTGCTGGGTGATAATTATAAACAGATTATGATACAAAATGGCTAGCTGTTTTGAATTAATAATCTTATATATGTTTAAGATAAATCTTCCTTCACCGAATTGTTGTTGAGGTGTCATGAGCAGAACCCTATATTATTATGGTAGTTGCATCTGCTGCCTACCCATGACATTATCATGGATTGTTTTACCCAGGTGAAGATCTTTTACATGTTAGGAGAGTATTTTAGTATGCTAGTGATTAAGTTCCCCAGTCGTTTTTTCTATGAAAATATTTGCACTATCATTGAACCACTTCAGTATGTGGAATTTTCGTGTCCTTCCCATGACAGTTTGTCTGTACAAATTTCTCCTCTCTTGGCTTGACTTCTCAGGACATTTTCTGGGAGTTCCTAAAAAACCCTATTATTAATAATTAATATGAAATTGATGATTCTTTGAGGGATAACAAGTCTGGGTTTTTAATGGATTCCAATAGCATAATATCAAAAAGACATTGGAACAACATCTTCATTTTGGCGATGTTGTTAAACATAAAGATATTATAACAAAACAAAAAAAAAAAAAAAATAGGAGAGGAAAAAAGGGTGTAAAACCTGTCAACAAAATTTTGATTGATAATATCCTGCTTGTATCTCTAATAACTTTGTTAAATGTTTTTTCTTCATTGCAAGCCCTTCCTACTCAACAAACTTCATGTTTTTCCGTATCTGCCTTACCAATTTGCTTGTTAAACTACAGGTCTGGAGTAAGGCACACCAATGTGTTCTTGAGAGGAGCTGTTTTTCGAAATTTCAGTATCAATTTTTTCACTTATGGGTTCCCGGTAGGTGTTCAATTGGTTTAGTTCTTTGAAATAGTTTTCTTTGCAATATTTAGCCTGCTTAATTGATGCATGGAGCTACTTCTGGTATCCTGCTCAAACTCGTGAGTGACGTAAAAGATATATAAAACAATTGTCCAGTGTGGAATCACCTACAAAATACTGGAACACAAATTGAATCTTAGAGCGGTAAGAGCCCCAATTGGGAAAACATCCTACAGAATCTTAGGCTCTTTGCTCTAGCTTCATGCTACAAATCAACAGCCAATCCACCATAAAAATTCTCGTCTCATCTAAACATGGAAATTCATCTTGCATATCAATCAAACTTCAAATCCTAACTCCAATTTTTTGTTTCCAATCCTACGTCAAATCCAACAAAGCCATCCCACAATGTGGCCGTCCATTGCCACCACAACATGCCTAATCTGAACACCCATCAGAACATTCTGCCTAGGTTTTCTACTTTAGTCATAAAAATTTCAAAGCAAAACCACACCAAAATCAAGTAGATTCATCACAAAACACACAACAAATAGATTCTACAAGAACAAACGAGAACTACTTGTCCAATCTGGTGACATTTGGGCTTCCACTAAGTTTTCTTAAAGCCACATGCTTCTAGGAAAACCCACAAGCAAAACCTTCTCCCCTGGGCTCCCTCATCTCCTTTATAGGGTTTTAGAAGGGAATCGTGTGAAAAAAGGATGAAATTAGGTCAAAAAAAGCTCTACTTACAAAAATTTGCATGCAATTTGTGAGTTGAATTTAGTTGAATGAACCTTCATCAACTTCTACTCGAAAAAGCAGTTGCCAAAACTCATTGCTCTGGTGATGACTTTTGTGGACTTGTTTGTTGACTTAGCCATCCACTGAGAATTCTTGGTTGGCTAAATTTGCCAACTGCTCAATTCGAAAAAACCCACCTTGCTAGACATTTTACAATCTCTTGGTCAACTTCTTAGTCAATTAATCTGGTCTAGGAAAATCCAAACCAGACGCCTGCTCTATAACTGAATATTCAACTCTAGAACTATGGCTAAAACTGCTAAGACTGGCAGAATCAACCCATCAAGTGGAGATAACCTTGTAACTACGGCTTGCATGACCCCTAATTATTTTTAGTGGAAGAGTAATTAAAACCCCATCAATGCTGTTTGATAATTTAATGATATTGATATGTTTGAACATGCACTAATTCACTACCAGGAACCAACTGAATTGCATAATTGAATTGCTCTTGTGAATTTAAATAATAAACCAAGGTGTCTTTAACTTACTCTACCTATCCCTAATAACCATAATATTCTCTCCTCATCTCCTTTACTTTTCTCACTACCTGTTCTGGCTAATTTACATTTACATTTTCCTTTACATTTTCCTTTACGCGTCTCTCCATTCAAATACATCTTTTTTTTTTAATAGTATAAATCAATTCATTTTTGAAAACAAGGTGAAGGTGTGTATTCGGTCATTGTCAGATCAGTAGCATAATTTTATAAGTGCGAACCCTTACTCCAGTCTGATTTAGATGACACTAGCTTCTGGATATTAGTTGGATGTACATGTAATTTTCATGGAAAAAAAATGCTGGTTTGTGTAGCAATTCTTCGAATTTTGAAGAGCTTATTAGAGCAAGCGATGCATGATGGTCCAAAGTAGGATGATGATAACGACTCTTCTAATTTATTTTAAGCATTTGAGGCACATCCATTACGCTTGGCTTATGTATAAAACTTTACAGTGACATATGTGACAGGTTTTGTTACTTGCTCTGTCGTTTTGGAGTTTCAATTTTGCTAGCATATGTGCTTTTGGATTGCTAGCATATGTTGGCTACATTCTATATGCCTTTCCATCCTTGTTCCATCTACATCAGTTAAATGGGCTACTTCTCGTCTTTATTCTTCTTTGGGCTGCTAGCACATATGTCTTCAATGTGTTATTCATAGTCCTCAATAAGAAAATGAGCAAGGTAATTTATTACTTAGTTTTTATACTTTAACTCAGGTAATTCTACATTTTCTGGAGTGTTTATTTGATTAATACTACTTGCTCGCATATTGCAGGATATGGAAATCTGGGAGACCATAGGTCTATGGCATTACCCAATTCCTGGATTCTTTTTACTCGCTCAATTCTGTCTCGGGATTTTTGTAGCCATGGGAAACCTCGTCAACAACTCTGTTTTTCTGTACTTATCTGACGAGGATGGGCGATACTCCAATGAAGATAGTACTGGAGAAGGTTATGAACTGACATGTTTTTGAACTATATACATTTTCTGATGTCATCAAAATCAGCACTGTAGTTCATCATCATGACCATCATTATTGTCATCGCATCATCTCAATTATTCCATCTGTGCTTGCTTTTCATTTCACTCAAATATTGTGCGTGATTCATATGGTTTTCTTGCTATGTAGATACCTTATGCTCTTATTCTGCATGCTCAAGCTGAATATTTGTTACCTGTGTCAGATCTTTTCTAGGAGGGCATTTGCCTAAAATTCTGTTGTAACTTCTGAATAGTTGAGGGTTGGGAGAATTATACCAAACTCTTACAATCTCTTAAATCACCAAATTAAGTGTTGCTTACTTGCTTAAGTATTGTAGTAGATAGTGGGGAATTGGTTTTTATATGTTTCTATTTAGCTGATCTCAATTTATTTGTGGTTGCAATTTGTGTTCTTTTCATTTAATTTTCTAGGGCTGTATCTTTTCGTTTCAATTACAGGGAAAGAGGAGACCAAGGTGTTGATTGTCGCAACAATAGCATGGGGATTGCGTAAATGCTCTCATGCTATCTCTCTTGCATTGATATTTCTTCTTGCAATGAAACCTGGCTTCATCCATGCTATATATGGTATGTGAAGCAAAATTCCTTCTCGCTTGATCTTTATTTGGAGCTTTATGGATAAATTCTATGGTCTGCTTACTTTATGAAGTGTTTTTTTTTTTTTAATTAATTGATATATGATTTGGTTCATGATAGATAGTATTTATTAGGGAATTATGTGGTTTGCTCTGGTTTGAGATGGTATTGATTGGAGAATCTTGTCATGATTCCTTGCCTTGAATAAAAATTATTCTGGAGAATGATCACACACTTTTGTTATGTTAAATAAATAAAGGACACCATAATTATGCTGCAAAAATGGCCATCAACTGTTTGTATGTTGAATAAATAAACAGCTTAACCCCACATATTATGACTCTTTATAGGAGTGTGAATGTCCAGTGGAATCTTGAGCAGTGCACCTTTTCAGGCCAATGCAAAGGATATTTAACCATGGTTGGTACTATATGTTAGAACTTTTGTGGACCACTCTCATGCTGCTGTGAATAATTTGAAACATTTGTCATGTATATCTGATTGCTGGCTCTTTAGCCTAAGCTCAAAAGCACCTATCAGTGTTTCTACCTTTGCTGCTTTGACAATATCTTAGTAGATAGGTTTAAAAAAAAAAAAGCAAAAGAAAAAGTCTCTCTGCAGTAGATCCATCCTCCCAACATGAATTGATACTTCTGTCCAATTTGAGCTCCATCTTGCTATTTTATGTCAAATCTAATCCATCCGTTAGTTTTATCATCATGTATTTGGCTACGAAGAAAAAACTTATTCCAATCCATGATTAACATCATTTTCAAAATTAAGCATAACTTAAAGAGTGATTTAAAACCATTAAAAATCACTTATTTAGTATAAGGACCTACAAGATTCTTATTCAAAATCTAAACATCTAACATATCAATCCTACCTAGAATAATGATTATATATAATTTCATAACATTTTAAAACTATAATGCATGGATGCAAGTGATTTTCTAAATTATACATATTTTTGTAGAGATTTTTAGATGTGTCTCACATGTAGCTCCAATTTATTTGATTTTATGTATTTTAGTAAAATGAATAATGTCGAAGACTATGGAAGGATTGGATTTGACACAAAATAGCAAGATGAGGCTTAAAATTGGATGGATGTACCAATTCACTTTGGTAGGATGGATATACTAAATATATCCAGAAAAATCTAAATCACAAGTTTAAGGATTGAAGATTACACTACTTTCTTCTTGTCCATATCAAGTGGTGAAACTACAATCTTAGCAAGAACACCGCATAATTTTGATGCGAAGGGATTGAGCATCTATTCGTTCAAGCACATGGGTTTATTTGATAAGGAAAATTGCATTACATGACGCTTGTATTTCACATTCCAAACATGCTTTCTCACCCTCATGCTTGTTCCTACAAAGGTTGAAGGGTTCAAGCTGCTTTTTCTATAGATAAGGCATTAAAGATAGACTTGAATTAATGGAAGGATTTTGCAATAAGCTCGTCATCATAATCATTATAAGCTATTTTTCATTTATGTGAGTTAGCTATATGGATCTTGTTATCCCATTCTTTATCATGAATTATTATTTTTGTAATATCTAATGGCTTCATATCTTGTTTAATTACTTCTATCCATGTTTTTTTTTTTTTTTTGGATTTTTCTCTCATTATCTTATTGTCTTCTATTTGAATAACTTCATTCTTCTAACTGGTGCCATTTCAGGCCTCTGTTTAAGATACTCAAACCATTTGAGTCTGCTTTCTATCATTTTATCACCAGTAGGCTTCACATTTCAATCATATCAGATTACTTCATTTCTAATTTTAATTTTTTTTTTATCACTTATTCACTTAAGCATTCTCGTTTCTACTATACTCATTCTATGTATATGCTATTCTTTAATTGCCCAATATTTTGCCATATAGCATAACTAGTTTAATCTCTGTCATGTGAAAGTTTCCCTTTAATTTAATTGGAACTTGATGGTCATATAAGTTTTCTGAAGCATTTTTCTATTTCTTTCATCTTTCTTGGATTCTATTGACAATATCTATCTTGATTTCTCCATTTTCTTGAACCATTGATCCTGAATATTGAAAGTGATTTGTATGTGCTACTAGGTTTGGTATCTTAATTGGTTTCTTCTCTGAATGCTTACTATTATTAACATTTTATATATTTGGTTTTTGTTTGACTAATTCTAAAACTATTAGATTCTAGAGCATTTTTCCACTTGTTTGATTTTTAGTTTACTCCTTATTTCATTTATTAGGAATATACCATTTGCAAATTACATGCACTGAAGTACTTATTCTTGTAAATGCCTAGTAAGTTCATCGATAACTAATTTGCAAAGGTAAGGATTTAAGGCTAAGCCTTGATGCAAATACATTGCAATTGGAAATGACTCGTATCTCCGCTTATGGCTCTCACATTTTCACACACACATATATATATATATATCTATTGATAATTTTTTTATCACCTTCTAGAACCCTATCATATGTTTTTTATTGTCTAAATCAATAAAAAATATTTTTTCTTTTTTAAATCAATAAAACTATGTATGGGTTCCCTTTCTTCTCTCTAAACTTATATAATTTTTTGAGTACGAAGATGACTTCAGTGGTTGATCTTCTTGACGTAAAATCAAATTGATTTTTGGAGACATTTGCTTCTTGTCTTAGATTTTGTTCGATTATTGTTTCCCACAATTTCATTATAGAACTTATTAGTATTATTCCATGATAATTCGTATAATTTTCAATATTTATCTTATTCCAGTAAGAGTTTCTATCTTACTACCGGTCCCAAGCCCGGTAAAAAAGCATGGGTTGGCATGTCAGGTTGACAGTCGGTGCTATTAAAAATCACTGCCGCATCTCTTATGGATTCTGAAAATATACTAAAAGTTGTTAATGCTAGGGCATCTCCTGCGAATAACGCGCTGCAGCGGAGCCCGACTGTAGTGAGAAATGAGCAAGGGGCGCTAGGGTGTCTCCCCGGAAGTGACGCGCCACAACAATGTCCGGTTGTGGCGAGAAGTGGGAGGTGACACCAAAACACGATCCGTTTGCCTATAGAATGTTGAGACTTTTTCAGGAAAAGTATGGAAGTAGTAGATGTTATGAGAAAGAAAAAAACTAATATAGCACGCCTTCAAGAGACTAGGTGGAAAGAAGAGAAGACTAAAGAGATTAATGGATTAAATTATGGTGTATAGGAAATGATGGTAATAGAAATGGTGTAGGGATAATAGTAGATGATAAATTTATAAATAAAGTTGTAGATGTCAATAGAGTAAATGATAGAATTATTCAAATAAAACTTCTATTAGGTGTAGAAGTCATAAATGTGATTAGTGCTTATGCACCACAAGTAGGATTAGATGATAGAATTAAGAAACAATTTTAGGATGACTTAAATAGTGTTATGCAAAGGATACCTAACTAGGGAAATGTTGTGATAGGTAGAGATTTAAATGGACATATAGGACAAGAGAATGTAGGATATGAGAGAAGTCATGGAGGTTTCGGCGTTGGAATAAGGAATGACATGGGGAATGCCATTTTGGACTTTGCTATAGCATATGATTTGGTTATAGCAAATACCTTATTTTAAAAATAGTATGAACACTTGATAACTTTCAGGAGCGGGACCAATTCTAGCCAAATAGATTTCTTTCTTATAAGAAAATTGGATAGATCCCTTTGTATTAATTTTAAGGTTATCCCAGGTGAGAGCTTAGTTATGCAGCATCGATTATTAGTGATGTA
>JAXCLR010000050.1:51410415-51431031 GCA_035584095.1 Annona squamosa | reverse complement strand
TATAAAGAGTCAACAAAAAATTAAAGGCAATATAATTCCAAAAATTAAATGGTGGAATTTAAAGGAAAACAACATAAAATTTTTAGTAAAAGAATGATAGAAGAAGGAAAATGGGACACACAAGAAGATGAAGTAGAATCAATGTGAGATAAAATGACAACTAATATAAAAGAAGTAGCACAAAATATTATAGGTATATATAAAAATCGTAGATCCTCGCATAGAGAAACTTGGTGGTGGAATGAGATGTTAAAAAAGCTATAAATGCTAAACAAAAAAAGTTTAAAACATTGCAAGAAAATAAAAATGATACAAACTTACAACAATACAAACTATCAAAAAAGCTACTAAAAAGATTATTAGCGATGTTAAGCACAAAGCTTATAACAACTTATATGACAGATTATAACTAGACAAGGTGAAAAGGATATTTTTAAGTTGGCTAAATTAAGAAAAATAAAGACAGATTTAACACATATTAGATGTATTAAAAGTGAGGATTAAAGAGTTCTACTGAAAGATTATGATATTAAAAAAAGATGGAAAACTTATTTTTATAGTCTAGGAAATGATACCCCATACGAACATTTAACATTAGATGTTAGTTTAAATAGAGAAGAAAATAGGAATATTAGTTATTTTTCAAAAATTCGAATATCTGAAGTAAAGGAAGGAAAATGAATATAGAAAAACCTTAGGCCTAGATAATATATCAATTGAGGCATGGGAGTGCATGAGAGACGTAGGTGCAACATGGTTAATAAATTTTTTTAATAAGACTATAAAAACAAAGTTAATGCCAAGTGGATGGAAGCGAAATATTATAGTTTCAATCTATAAAAATAAGGGAGATATTCAAAATTGTGCAAATTATTGTGGAATAAAATTAATGAGTCATACTATGAAATTATGGGAAAGAGTAATTGAACATTGACTAAGATGGGAAACTAATTTATTTGAAAATCAATTTGGTTTTATGCCAGGTAGATCAACTACTGAAGTTATTTTCTTACTTAGACAACTATTTGAAAAGTATAAGGAGAAGAAAAAGAATTTATACATGTTTTTTATTGATTTAGAAAAAGCATATGATCGAGTATCAAGAAAGTTAATATGGTAAGTGATGAAAAAGAAATGAATTAATAACATATACATCGATATTATTAAAGATATATATGAGAGGACTGTTATGAATGTGAAGACAATTAATGGAGATACTAAATCTTCCCAGTTAAAATATGTTTACATCAAGGCTTAACTTTAAGTCCTTAGCTTTTTACCTTAGTAATAGATGAAATTACTAGATATCTCCAAGAAGAAGTATCTTGGTGTATGTTATTTGCAAATGACATTGTTCTAATAGATGAAACTAAAGAAGGACTAAATTTAAAATTGAATAGGTGAGTAGATGTTTTAGAATCTAATGGTTTTAGAATTAGTTGCACAAAAACTGAATATATGAAATACAATTTTAATAATAGTGAGAACCCAGATGAGGAACCAATTAAAATTTTAGATCAAGTAGTAATAAGAACTAATCACTTCTGGTACTTGGGATCAATAGTTCAAGAGAATGATGAAAGATATAATACATAAAATTCAAGTAGGATAGAAGAAATAAAGAAGTGCATCAGGAATTTTATATGACCGTCAAGTTCCAATCAAACTAAAAGAAAAATTTTATAAGACTACGATTAGACCTGTTATGCTTTATGGGGCAGAATGTTAGGCAATTAAAGAACAACATATACAAAAAATGAGCATAACGGAAACGAGAATATGAAGGTGGATGAGTGGTAAAAATAGAAAAGATAAAATTAGGAATGAAATAATTCGAGAAAACTTAAAAGTGAGACTAATTTGTGATAAAATGAGAGAAAATATATTAAGATAGTTTGGTCATGTTAAAAAGAGACCTAGAGTAGCACCGATTAGGAGCACAGAGTTTATCCAAGTAGAAGGGAGTAGGAGAATGAGAGGAAAACCTAAAAAAACATAGATGAAAGTAATTAAACAAGATTTAAAAATATTATAAATTACAGAAAATTTAATCTTAAATCAACAAGAATGGCGCAACAGAGTCTGTAGTACTTTTTTCATTAATCTAGTAGTAATTGTAATAGCCTAGACCCTAAAATTACAGCCTCTTGCTCTAATCTTGAGCTCAAGTGTTGACCTCCCAAGAATCATTCTAGAGTAAAAATCATCTAAATCACTAAAAAAACTTGCATTAAAATGTTCAATTGAAAATAACTTTACGATATTTTCAATCTAAGTGCACCACACCGTGAACATCTTAAACCACCTCTTCCTACATGCTATGAAAAATGGAAGTAAGATCAGTTCAAATGAACTTAGTAAACGGGATTTATAGCACAAGTAAGATTATTAACTTTATAGTAAATCTTCTCTCAATTGGAATTAACTTTATAGTAAATCTTCTCTCAATTGCACTCATCCATTTGATTTCAAATCCATCTCATAACTCAATTCCCACATCTCATATCTAGAAACATCACTTCTTGACTACAGAGACCCCTTTAAGGATTTAGCACCTTAAATCTTAACTATGTCACTCAAACTCAAGTTTCTAAGCCTCTTTGGGTCAATTTGACTCTTCCATATTGAACTTAGAATGTATAGAAAGTAGGAATTGACTCTTGAATTGCCTTCATTGGACCTTGGGGGCTCAATTTACACCTCATGAAAACTCAATGCATGAAAACGTGCCATGTGTCCTATTGGACATGTTTGCTAGCTTGAGCCTCCTACTCCAGCCATTCATCTTAGGGGTCTAGCCCAACTCTAAGCTTGCATCTTTGGGTTTTGCCTTAGTTCCCTCTCTTTAGGCTACTCTACTAGGCTTGTAACTTTGAGCCTAAGCCAACTTGGTCATTACCACTGCCATCAATTGCCACACTGTTCATAAGATTTGTGTTTAGCTTCAATTATAATCTTTTAAGTAGATTTTTTTAGATATTTTGTATTATTGTGAATTTATTTCATTTTTTAAACTTTTAGTGTTTGTCATTGTAGCTTTTTGAACATCCTCATTCCACCATCAAATTTTCCCATATAAGTATTTATTATTTTTTACTCTTAGAATACTTCGTCTAATCTTTTAATGCATTCTGTCATTTCATTTTACATTGATTCTACTTTAACTTCTTTTACATTCCATTTTCCTTTTCCTAGCATCCTTTTATTAAAAAGTTCCATATTAGGGTTCTTTGCCTTTATGGATGTGGTTTAGGGAAGAAGTAGGTATCAAAACACAAGGTCCGTTTTGCCTCATGGAATGTTGGGACTCTTTCAGGGTAAAGTATTGAAGTAGTAGATGCAATGAGAAGGAGAAAAATTAATGTAGCGTGCCTTCAAGAGACCAAGTGGAAATAAGAGAAGGCTAGAGAATTTAATAGATTCAAATTATGGTATATAGGAAAAGATGATAATAAAAACGGTGTAGGGATAATAGTGGAAAATAAACTCATAAATAAAATTGGAGTTGTAGATGCCAATAGAGTAAATAGAATTATTCAAATGAAACTTGTATTAGTTATATAGGTCATAAATATGATTAATGCTTATGCACAGGCAGGATTAGATAATAAAATCAAAAAACAATTTTGGGACGATTTAGATAGTATAATGGAAAGGATACCTAACTAAGAAAAGATTTTGATAGATGGATATTTAAATAAATATGTGGAAAGGGAGAATGTAGGATATTAGAGAATTTATGGAGGTTTCGATTTTAGAATAAGGATGACATAGGGAATGTCATTTTAGATTTTGCTATAACTAATTTTGCTATAACATATGATTTGGTTATAGCAAATACCTCATTTCAAAAAAGAGATGAACGCTTGATAATTTTTAAGAGTGAGACCAATTCTAGCCAAATAGATGTATTTCTTATAAGAAAATTGGATAGATCCCTCTGTATTAATTGTACGATTATCATAGGTGAGAGCTTAACTGTACAATATAGATTACTAGTGATGGATGCATATACACACAGACACACAAAAAGAATCAATAAAAACTAAAGGCACTATAATTCTAAAAATTAAATGGTAAAATTTAAAAGGAAACAATATGAAATTATTTAGTAAGAGAATGATAGAAAAAGAAAAATGAGACACACAAGAAGATAAAGTAGAATTAATGTGGGATAAAATGGCAATTACCATAAAAGAAGTTAGACAAATTATTTTAGGGATATACAAAAATTGTAGATCCTTATTTAGGGAAACTTATTGGTGGAACGAGGATGTTCAAAAAGTTATAAACGATAAATAAGAAAAGTTAAAAAAATGGCTGATTAACAAAAATGATACAATTCTACAACAATACAAGTTATAAAAAAAACTACTAAAAAGATTATTAGTGATGCTAAACACAAAGCTTATGACAACTTATATGATAGATTAGGAACCAGACAAGGAGAAAATGATATATTTAAGTTGTCTAAATTAAGATAAAATAAATGCAAAGATTTAGCACATGTTAGATATATTAGAAGTGAAGACCAAAGAGTTTTAGTTAAAGATGATGAAATTAAAAAAAGATGAAAAACTTATTTTTATAGCCTACTGAATGATACCCTACCAGAACATTTAGCATTAGAGGTTAGTTTAAATAGAGAAGAAAATAGAAATATTAGTTATTGCCCAAAAATTCGAACATCTGAAGTAAAAAGAAGCTCTAAAAAAATGAAACCAAGAAAACTTTAGGCCCAAACAATATACCAATTGAGACATGGAAGTGCATTAGAGATGTAGATGCAACATGGTTAACCAATTTCTTTAATAAAATTATAAAAAAAAAGTTAATGCCAAGTGAATGGAGAAAAAACACTATAGTTCTAATCTATAAAAAATAAGGGAACTATAACTCTAATCTATAAAAAATAAGGGAACTATAGTTCTAATCTATAAAAAAATAAGGAAAATATTCAAAATTATGCCAATTGTCGTGGAATAAAACTAATAAGTTATATTATGAAGTTATGAGAGGAGATTGAACATAGACAAGACAAGAAACTAATGTTTCCGAGTATTAGTTTGATTTTATGCAAGGAAGATCAACCACTGAAGTTATTTTCTTACTTGGACAACTATTTGAGAAGTATAGGGAAAAGAAAAAGAACTTACATATGATTTTTATTGATTTAAAAAAAGCATATAATTGAGTTCTAACAAAGTTAATATGATAAGTGATGAAAAAAAAAGGAATTCATAACAGATATATTAATGTTATTATATATACATATAAGGGAGCTATAATAAATGCAAGGACCATGAGTGGATATACTAATATTTTTTCAGTTGAAATAGGTTTACACCAAGGCTCAGCTTTAAGTCCTTACTTTTTTACTTTAGTAATAGACGAAGTTATTAGACATCTACAAGAAGTACCTTGTGTATGTTATTTGTAGATTACATTGTTCTAATAGATGAAACTAGAAAATGACCGAATTTGAAATTGCCTTGGAATCTAATGATTTTAGCATTAGTCGTACAAAAATCGAATATATGAAATGCAATTTTAGTAATGGTAAGAACTTGGATGAGGAACCAATTAAGATTTTAGATCAAGTAGTAATAAGAACTAATCACTTCTGATACTTATGATCAATATTTCAAGAGAATGGGAAAATCGCGAAAGATATAATACATAAAATTCAACTAGGATGGAAGAAATAGCGAAGTGTGTTAGAAATTTTATGTAATCGTCAAGTCCCAATTAAATTAAAAGGAAAATTCTATAAGCTGCAATTAGACCCGTTATGCTTTATGGGGCAGAATGTTGGATAATTAAAGAATAACATGCACTTAAAAATATGTAGTGGAAATGGTAATGTTAAGGTGGATGGGCAGTAAAACAAAAAAAGATAAAATTAGGAATGAAATAATCCAAGAAAATCTAAAAGTGAGGCCAGTAGGTAGTTGAAGGAAAATAGATTAAGGTGGTTTGATCATGTTAAATGGAGACATGAAATGACACTAGTTATGAGGATAGAATCTATCAAAGTAGAAAGTTGTAGGAGAATGAGAGAAAAATCTAAAAAAACATGGATGAAAGTAATTAAATAATATTTGAAAATATTACAAATTACTGAAAGCTTAGTCTCAAATCGTCAAGAATGATGCAACAGAACTATGTAGTCGATTCCACCTAAGTAAGAAATGACTTATGATAAAGATGATGAAATAAGGTGTTTACAATAACTATATCATATGCCATGGTAAGATCTGAAATGACCATGAATTACTTATTTGGAAATCAAAACTTCTATGAATTCTCTTATGACCTACATTTTATCTTTTCTATATGTCGATTTAAATCTCCTCTCATCATAATCTTTTCTTGATTTGGTAACTTTTGCACTAGAATATTTTTTGCTTAATTTTATCATCTAATGCTACTTAGGTGTATAAGCACTAATCAAATTTAATACCTCTTAACCTAATACAAGTTTTAATTGAATAATTCTATCATTGACCTTATTAACATCTACACCTTTATTTTCCACCGTCATTCCTACACCATTTTTGTTCCCATTTTTCCTGCATGCCATTATTTGTGCTCATTAACCTCTTTACGGTTATCTCCTTTCCATTTAGTTTCTTGGAGACAAGCTACATTGAATTTTTTTTTTCCCCCTTCTCGAATATTCACTAATTTCATACTTTTCCTTGAAGGCGTCTCAACATTCCACAAGGAAAAACGAACCTTGTATTTTGAAATTACCTTCTTCACCCAATCAAGTCTAAAATGATGTACAAACCTTTACTCACTTTCCACCATAATGGGATGCTGTTGTAGCTTCTTGTTTTTTGGCAGATGTTGAAATTACCTTCTTCACCCAATCAAGTCTAAAATGATGTAAAAACTTTTACTCCCCTTCCACCATAATGTGATGCTGCTGTAGCTTCTTGTTTTTTGGCAGATGGTGTGTCATTTTTCACCCTTGCCTATATATTACTAAGTCACTTATGGGTAAATGCCTTAGCAACCCTTGCTCATTTCTTGCTGCAGTTGGGTTTCTCTATAGCGCTTCGCTTACAGGACATGCCCCAACACTAACAACTTTTAATGTCACTTTAACATCTATGAAACAAGATGTGCTGGATATTTCTATAGTGCAGGCTACCAACCCGACTTGCGAACCCTCACTTTTTATTCAAGCTTGGGATGGGCAATAATGAGAAAACTCTTATTGGCAAGGTTAGGATTTGTTAATAAGCTATGAGGATATAAAAGAGGTTATGTTTTCTTTTGATTGAAACGTTCTTCATAACACATGAATAAACGAAGCTAGTTACTCAAACTTTAATAAATGAGAATGTCTCGAAACCGGTAGAAGTCATGTATTTAACACCACACTTGGTTATTCCAAAAGAAGGGGCTGAGCAGCTCATTGTAATTTAAATTCATAAACCCTATCTCAAGCGACGAATATGATATTGAAATTGTATTGCGTCCACTTCTATTCCAAGCTCTATTTCAAAGCCCCAAAGAAATATGCTTCTGCTTTTCATTGACTTGGTTCTTTTACATGAGTGGTGAAATTTATGATGCAATTTACTGACAAATTCTGGACTCGTCTATTTGGAGAAAGTTTACTGTTTGTGATACAACTCACTCACTGACACCAATTTGTATCTTGCTTCAGTGATATTCTTTTTGGTTTATCTCTTAAGCCACACCATAAGCAGGAGGATGCGTCAATTTCTGATCCTTCTCTGTGAAGCACATTTTGCTATGCTATATATCCTTAAGCTTAACCTGATATCCAAGGCTTTGGAGAAGAAAGGTTCATTAGCTTGGGAAATACTGTCACAGTTAGGTATGGCTTCAAATCCATTTGGTTCCATTTGCAAACAATGAATTCTAGTGGAGCAGTGGTTGCTTCTGTTGACGCATACTTTATTTTGCTAAATATTTGTTGGAAGTCATGATATTTAATTGAGAAATATGAATCATAACATTTCCATGTAGTTATTTGACAAAATTTTATGGTGCATTCTGTTCCACCTCAACAGCTCATCCAACAACTACGTTCTCCTTTTAGATCTCCTTTGTTCTTGTCATTATGCGCAATGTAACTAAAGGCATTCAAACTGTCATGGGTTTGTGCATCCACTTGCTTTCAATCATATGTTTACATTACCATTCTTTTGGTTTTCTGAGTGTGTCTACCTTAAGACATTTGCATTTACATCCCAAAGTTCCAGTTTCTGCTTTCCAGTTACAGTTTTGCTCCTGCATTTTCTGAGAATGGGATTTTCTGTTTCAGCATAATCTTACATTAGAATATTAGATGTTATTTGTCCATATCCAACTCGTAAACTGGATTTATTGGACTTGGAAACAGTGATCTCAGTGCAATGGCCAAACCATCATGGCACCATTCGAACACTTAATAATTGACTTCTATCTTTACGAGAAACACCTCTTTTTATTAATTGACACCAAGTAAAGCTTTTAGATCTTCTCAAAAACAGTCTCCTCTACCTCACGTGATCCAATGATAAATCTTGTGCCATCTTGTGGCCTTTGTATATCATGCTATTTGCTCAAACTGGATATTTTTTGTCTGCTTGTCGCTTGTAAAGTAATTTCTTCTTTGGAGAACTGTATTTGGAAAATTTATTCATGTACCTGCAAATGCAAAACATATGCATGAGATTCACATTCTTCAGCTTTCATGCTTATTCATTAATGACCCGATCTAGTAATCTTTCCAATCAGTAAAACATGAATGATGAAACAAAATGATAAGGTCAAAGTTCAGTGCAGATGGTATACCTGATGAATGATTCTACATTATATCTTACATTATGTCTTGATTAGAATATACTATGGGTTGGGGAAGTTTGGATAATACTCTAATCCCATGTGCCCAGTATCCTTCTGTTCAGTGCTGGAAAAAGGATTCTAGCTCATCTGGTTTCAGTCAGACTTCTCCTTTATCTTTGATTGGTGTGTTATGAGGTAAATCGGATTATTTTCTATGGTCGTTCAGGTGTACTGGATACTGCTACCCCATGGGATTTTGTGAAAATAGCTGTTCTTGGATGCTTCTGTGCAGTTCAGAATCAAGGATCGAAGCTACTTTTTTCATTGTCTGAGATTGTACAGCATACCTCCCACCCTCCACTTGGATTTAGCATATTGAGGGCTGGTCTTAAGAAATCAGTTTTACTCTCTGTTTACACCTCTCCAAATGCTCAGGATCGGCAATCCAGTAATTCACACGGTATGACTTTTTATGTGTTAAGAGTATTCTTGGATGACTTTCCTTGCTATAAATAATTTGGGCAACATCATATTCACAGTTTCTTTATTTAGTTTTATATTTTACTTTTTTAGTTATGTGATTGAGTCTAATAAAACAATGCTCTAGTGCATGAACTTGACCTTTATACACCATATTGGAAGAATATTTCTGGTCATCAATACTGTTTATTTCATAGATCACACTGCTGATTGGGATTCACAGTATGTAATATAGAGTGGAGGTTATAATTTGGTCACTTATTTATTAAATAAATTCTGAAGAAGAGTCATGCAAGGATCTGGAGAGAAGTTGGAGATTGGATGGGTTTGATCTTCCATTCCAATTTCCATGACTGCTTATCTCAGGTGGGTTTTTAGATTAACGATCGGGATTATGGTCCCAGTTACACTAATTTGATGAGTCAGGCTGTAATTCATGCAACATGAGTCCTCTCTCTCTAACTGCTTTGAGAACTGCATTTATCATGTTGGCTTAGTATCTTTTATTCCCTTTATTCTTTGCAGAAAAGTGGATAGCGACATATCTAAGTGCTATTGGATATAAGTTTTTATCTGCATATCGCTCTTGTGGGGCTTATATTGCGTTCGTGACCATACTTCTCGTTGTCTATCTGATGACCCCTAATTATATATCATTTGGGTATCTTTTCTTTCTTCTACTATGGATCATTGGAAGGCAGCTTGTGGAGAGGACTAGAAGACGTCTTTGGTTCCCTTTAAAAGTATATGGAGTTCTCGTCTTCATCTTTGTCTATACTTTAAGCATTTTCTCCACTTTTGAGACATGGATGTCAAAGATGATTGATCTTTATCATGATTTAGGATTCAATCCCAGCTCATCAATGTTGGATAATGTTTTGGAACCATTAGCTGTTCTGATTGTAATGCAAATGTTCAGCTATGAGAGGAGGCAGAGCAGATATGTCAACATTTTTGATAATTCTTATTCGTCAGAATATGGATTTTGTGGCTTCATCAGAAGGTTCTTGATCTGGCACAGTGATAAAATTTTATCGTTAGCTGTATTCTATGCTTCTTTATCTCCAATAAGTTTATTTGGTTTCATATACCTTTTGGGACTAGTCGTTTTTTCAACTTTTCCTAAACTTTCCCGTATTCCGTCAAAGATGTTCTTGCTCTACACAGGAGTTCTTGTGATATCTGAATATCTTTTCCAAATGTGGGGTCAACAGGCTCAGATGTTTCCTGGTCAGAAAAATTTTTCTTTGGCTCTTATTCTTGGTTTCCGATTGTTCGGCTCAGGTTTTTGGGGTCTTGAGTCAGGCTTAAGGGGAAAAATTCTGGTGATAGTAGCATGCACGCTCCAATACAACATCTTTCATTGGGTAGAAAAAATGCCAAGACCTTTGGTAAATAGAGGAAAATGGGAAGAGCCTTGCGTTCTCTTTGTCTCAGTTGAATGTGCTCCAACAAATAAATCAATGGCTGCAGAGGAAACTAAACCATTACTGAATCCCAGTCCACTTTCTGTTAGGAAGAGGAGCATGACTGCTAGCTCCTGTCCTTCTCTTGGCTCAAGCTCTTATGAAAGCATCGATGATGTATACCATGAAATAGAAAAGTCAGGCAATCATCCTGGACGATATTCCTTTGGTTACATATGGGGAAGTTCCACAGAGAGTCAGAAATGGAATAAGAAGTGTATTGTTGCTTTGAAAAAAGAGAGGTTTGAGATCCAGAAAGCTACTTTAAAAATATACATGAAGTTCTGGATAGAAAACATATCCAGGCTCCTCGGTCTTGAGATAAACATGGTTGCATTACTTCTTGCAAGCTTTGCACTATTGAATGTTGTGTCAATGTTTTATATTGCATGCCTCATTGCCTGCATTCTTCTCAGTCGCCAGGTCATACGTAGACTATGGCCTATATTTTTTCTTTCATTTGCATCTATCCTTGTTATCGAGTATTTCGCCATTTGGAACCATCTGATGCCTTGGAATCATCCTGCTTCCAGTGAGACAAAAGTGCTCTGTCATGACTGTTGGAGACATTCAAATATCTACTTCAACTACTGCAAAAAATGCTGGCTTGGTACCTCTCTTATTTTTAACGTCAGAACTGCATCTTAAGGGCCTCTTCAAAATGAGCGGATGGGAAAGGGAGGAGATGTGGATGGGATGGGATCTCCTGTTCCCAAAAAAAATGTTCTCACTTTCAATACATAACAACCTCACTTTTTCAATTTCCAACTTTTCCCGTTCCCAATATAATTTTCCACATCTTTATACACAAAAATGCCTTTACATCCAATATCCTCATCCCATTCCCATCTCATTGTACCATCCTGAAAAGCCCCTAAAAGTACTGGCACCTGCAAGAATTAATCTGAAAATTCCTGACGAGGCAGTCTCTTGCATGTGATTAGTGCATCTGTGACATCCTTGGAACTCCACAAGTGACATGGTGGCTTAATCATGGATAAAAATTTTTGTTCCACCACCACTTATCCATTTGTCACTATTCATATACGTGGTTGTTCTCCAGATTCTTAACATGGGGGACAGTCTTCATATATCCTGGAAATTATGAAAGCCCTGGATCTCACACATGCTACACCACGTTCAAATGTACATTTTTTTGTCAGTCGCAGTTGAATTCTTGCAGGTGCTGTTCCTGTTCTTTCTGGTGCTTAATAACATAATGTTTCATTCGATTGTTTGTAGGAATCATTATTGATGACCCGCGAATGCTTATCAGCTATTACATGGTTTTCATCTTGGCTTCCTTTAAACTCCGTTCTGACCATTTGGACAGTTTCTCTGATTCTCATGCATATCACCGTATGTTATCTCAGCGCAAGAATGCATCAGTTTGGAGAGATCTTTCATTTGAAACAAAGAGCTTGTGGACTTTTCTTGATTATGTGAGATTGTACTCCTACTGCCATCTTTTGGATATTGTTCTTGCTTTGATTCTCGTTACTGGAACACTAGAGTATGACATTTTGCACCTTGGTTACCTTGGCTTTGCTCTGGTTTTCTTTCGAATGAGGCTTGAAATATTGAAGAAGAAAAATAAAATTTTTAAATTCTTGAGGATGTATAATTTTGCACTCATTGTTCTTTCTCTCGCATATCAATCCCCTTTCCTTGGAGATGTTAGTTCTGGCAGATGCCAAGGGACAGGCTACATTTATGAGGTTATTGGATTTTATAAATATGATTATGGGTTTCGTATAACATCAAGATCTGCATTGGTTGAAATAATCATTTTTATCCTGGTCTCAATACAATCGTACATCTTTCATTCAAGGGAATTTGATTATGTCTCAAGGTATCTTGAAGCTGAGCAGATTGGTGCCATTGTGCATGAACAAGAGAAAAAAGCTGCATGGAAGACTGCTCAATTGCAGCATATTCGTAAATCTGAAGAGCAGAAACGACAACGCAACTTGCAAGTCGAGAAAATGAAATCTGAAATGCTCAATTTGCAAATTCAGCTCCATAGGATGAATTCTACTGAAAAGTGCATTGATGCTTCACCCAAAGGTGAAGGCATCAGACAAAGAAGGAAGGTGTCTCCATGTCCAGATAAAATTGAAGGTGACCAAAGGAAAAAAGAGCAAAACATACTTACAGAACCATTTTCATCAGATATTGTCATACCAGATTCAAAAAAGAATGAAATTATGCCATCAATGATTGCTGAAATGCACTATTCCTCTTTGAGCAAACGCCCAGATAGGCTGTCTGCAGCTGAGTCTGTGAGACAATTACCAGATCCTTCTTGTGAAATTACTGAAGTTGATGAAAAAGCTTTTGATGCAATGAGAAATGAGAGTCCAAAAGAGAAAGAAAATGCTCTCGTCAGAGAAAACCCTTTGATTTCTGCTGTACAGCTGATTGGTGATGGTGTATCCCAAGTACAGACCCTTGGAAATCAGGCAGTTACTAACATAGTGAGCTTTTTGAACATAGAACATGAAGAATCAGACTCAAATGGTCATTCCTCTGCAGAAGATGGCATTTACGATGAGATTCAGAGTCAAAACAGTCTGAGCGATAATCATGTAGATCAGATGCCTTCAACACGTTCTTTTGGTGACAGCACTTCATCAGAGAGAGCAAGCCTGCAACTCGGACGGATCTTCCGCCACATATGGGGACAAATGCGATCAAACAATGACATTGTGTGTTACTGCTGCTTCATTTTAGTCTTCTTGTGGAACTTCAGTTTGTTGTCTATGGTCTACCTTGCTGCTCTCTTCTTATATGCTCTTTGTGTGAATTCTGGTCCTGGTTTCATGTTTTGGATAGTCATGCTAATATATACTGAAGTGAATATCTTACTCCAGTATCTTTATCAAATCATAATTCAACACTGTGGGCTGAATATTCATTCAAGGTTGTTGCTGAAGTTGGGCTTTCCTGCGCATCAAATCGGGTCTTCATTTGTAATCAGCACTCTTCCTCTCTTCTTGGTGTATATCTCTACTCTCATACAGAGTTCCATTACTCCCAAAGATGGAGAATGGGAATCAACTATTGAATTCACAATTTTGAAAAGGAGAAATGTTTACCGCACAAAGGTTAAGGATTATTCTAGTTGGAGACAGAAGGTAATGGTTCTGTTCTCATCAATAATGGATGTTATCAAAGCAATAGGATGGAGTTGCTTGAGATATTGGAAATCATTGACATGGGGTTCAGAAGCTCCTCCTTACTTTGTCCAGCTTTCCATGAAAGTTGACAAGTGGCCTGAGGATGGGATTCAACCGGTGAGGATAGAATCAGGAATAAACAGGTTGCTTGTTGCTGTTCATCAAGAAAGATGCAAAGAAAATATCCCAAGTTCATCTCATCATCCAAGCCGAGTTCGTGTACAAAGCATCGAAAGGAGTCAGGAGAACCCAAACATAGCATTGGCAGTTTTTGAAGTTTGTTATGCTTCTCCTGCTGCTGGATGCCTGACAACAGAGTGGTACAGATCACTGACTCCAGCAGCTGATGTGGCAACCGAGATCTGTAAAGCATTAAGTGTTGGACTTCTTGAAGAGATAAGATTCCCATACCCAATAATATCTGTAATCGGAGGAGGTAAAAAAGAAGTTGATCTCTATGCCTACATATTTGGTGCAGACTTGGCTGTTTTCTTTTTGGTTGCCATTTTCTACCAATCGATTATCAAAAACAACAGCAAGTTTCTTGTAGTCTACCAGCTCGAAGATCAGTTCCCTAAGGAATTTGTCTTTATCTTGATGGTATGTGTAACTTTTCCCACTTATTGATCTGATATAAGCCATTCCACCGATGCTGCCTTTTCCAGTTTGAATATGGTTTTAGCCAAAACTAGGTACATCAGAGAAAACTTGTTGGACCTTGATGCATCTTTATCTGGATAATGATATGACTCATAATGTCTCTACTCTCTACGGGCAGACAGTGTGGTCTGCTAATCCAGATTGTTGCTGTGATGAGATCCAGCTTGAATCGGAAATGCCATGCAGATCTGACCGAGATAGATCATGAAACAAAAACATTGGCCAGCTTGAATGGGGAATGAAATACAGATCATGACAGAGATAGATCATGACACATAAACATTGGTTCAGAAATAGAATCTTCAAAATATTAGATAAATCTGGAAAAGAAAATTCGAGCGGTTGGTGATGTAGGATGGGTAGAGAAGAAAATAGAATGAAAAGGAAGGAACCTTTAGAGATGAGAAGAAAATAAAAATGTAGAAAGAATAGAAGAATAAGAACAAGTAGAAGAAGAATTAGAGAACACTTTTATAAATCCCAAAACTGATACGCCGTAGAGCTTGCAAGGGCTGTATTTATAGGTGAACACACCACCTAATCTTAGCAAAATTATTAATGATGAAATCTTTTTAGAAAAAGGAAATTGTATATTTTAAGTGAACTTCTTAAGGAAGTAAACTTAAAATAGATATAAGCTTATTTTAAAAATAGATATAAGCTTATTTTAAAAATAGATATAAGCTTATTTTAAACAGATTCTAAAATATCTTAGAAAATCTTCTAATATCTTCCAGAGATAGAACAAAATGTTACAATAAAATCTTTCTAAATATCCTAAGATTATTTTCCCTTTACAAGATTCTTGCGCCTAGAATAGATAGATTTGAAATATTTCATTCTATTTTCATCAGTTGGTTAATAGGATTCTGTTTCTGGAAAGCCTTTGATTGCCTTATCCCCAACAGGTTCCGTCTGTTCCTCTACGAACCCATTTCATTGCTTGTGTATATTTGCTTGTCAGCTGTTTTTGATCACTGCACAAGTCATCTGGACTCATAATTCTTTGTCGCAGGCAGCATATTTATTGATATTGAGGTGTCAGTGACACCCATAAATCATTTGTTTTGCCTGAGCCTTGTATTTGCATTTCAGACTGAGAATTATGTTTCAAAAATTTTGGAAGAATTGAATCGATTTTTCTGTTTCTTCTGCAGGTTATCTTCTTCCTCATTGTGCTTGATCGCATTATTTACCTTTGTTCATTTGCAACAGGGAGAGTCATCTTCTACCTTTTCAATCTCATCCTGTTTACCTACTCCATTACTGAATATGCTTGGAACATGGAACCTTCACACCTTAGTGTAGGGGGATTTGCGCTTCGTGCTATCTATCTTACAAAAGCAGTTTCTCTAGCACTGCAGGCCCTGCAACTTTGCTATGGAGTTCCTCACAAGAGCACCTTGTACCGACAATTTTTAACCAGCAAAGTAGCACAGATTAATTATTTGGGCTTCCGTCTTTATCGTGTCCTACCATTTCTCTATGAGTTAAGATGTGTGCTTGACTGGTCATGCACATCAACGTCTCTGACAATTTATGATTGGCTCAAGGTAAACTTTTACAACCTTTATACTTGATTTCTTTTTGTGAAACTCTTTTGTTTTATTTGTTTGATTGAGGGATCTGGAAGTAAATACTCTTATGTAGAGATTGTTTTTTGTATATTAAAATGAATGGATGCTACTATTTTTTATGTTCCAATACATCATTGCCATTTTCTCCTGTGGTTGACGTGATGTGCAAGCATTATGATTTGAAACTCTGCAGGCATTTCTCAGCTATTATCTATAATCCAAGTGGTGACGAAGCCCTTGTCCTTTATTTCTGATATGCTTCAGGAACTGAAAAGATTTATCCTTGAAAAATTCCCATAGGATGTATTTCTTTTTCTCATCACCTGAGTGCTAGATAGATTCATCTTGGCTTGCTTATAAATGCTACAGGGATTCCTTGAAGATTCTTCAATGGATTCTTTGCCTACTTGATTTTTTGTTGGAAACAAAATCAGCTTGTCAAGACATGCGATTGGTGAAAGAAAACAAAGGAGGAAAAAGAAAGAAGGAAGATCCAAGAAATTAGAGTTTCAAGAATTTTAATGCTGATTGATATTGAATGTGTTTGTAATGCAACGGTTGCTGCTAGGTCATAATAAATTGAATTATTGTTTTTGTTATCAGTTCTCTTGGAAATATAAATAATGAATAAAAAGTTCATGATAAATTAAAATAAAGAGAAACACAAATGTAGAAAAAATGTTAAAAACATGAAGTTAGTGAGACAAATATTTATATGGAATTTCAGGTGTACTATTTCATTAACTAAAGAAATTAATTATAGATAGGGTTTCACTTTTGTGGAACCGATTCCATGGAAGTGAATTCATCATTTTGCCCAACTATGATTATCAACTCAAATCCAATCCGATGATTTTGTTTAAAAATCACTTGTTTAGTGGTGGTACAAAAAGTCATTTCAGTCAACTCTTGTGTAGGCCTTACGTATAGTCATGTGCAAAATATAAAGTCATTTTGATTCGTTCATATCATACAAGCCTTAGAATAACAATTTATAGAATCATTGATGTATATCGGAACAATGTTTTAGAAGGTATAGATGTTGAATTAAAATCTTCATAACAATTAAAATTTTGCGTCCTGGTTGTGATGTCTTCTCAAGATTTTCAACCAATGAAAGTGTAGAGACAGGAAGTTTAACATTTTGGCTTGATGTGCTAAATCAATGTGACAGTTAAAAGACCTAGGTTACCCATGTATGACTTACTATTCATCAAGCCATAAAATGAGGTTTAAAAAGTTGGTCGTTGTGCTTGGTGAAAATCAATGACATTTGCTGTGGAAAACTTGCAATGTTTGAATTAAGAAACTTTTGTTTGATCAGAGAACTTTGTTTTCATCATAAATTGATTTCAGTGGCAAACAGTACAATCCTGACCATTTCTCCACTGGCATAGATGCAGTCACATCTGTTGCAATGAAAACATAGGTTGTCTAGTTGATAAGAAAAAGCTCTTTTTTCTTGGAAGGTTCATATCAGTGTTGAGAGGATCATTATAATGGGAGTTTATTTTTTTTTATTTAAAAATCGAGTTCAGATTGGGTTCACACAGGTTGGAATCAGTTCAACCTGTAGTCAAAGTGGGTTAAAAATTCCCAACTCAACCTTCCTGAGTAGCTAAGAAGCTATTCTATCCTGGTTAAGATTTGTTCTGGACCAGTTTGGGTTTTGGCTTACCAAAGCTAAGTCGCATCCCTATCACCAAGCACTTTCCTTTTAATATTTAAATCTTACAACGAAGAATATTAATTTGCACATGGTTACCTCACCTCCTGAGTTTGGAAGTATCAAGATTATCATGGAACAACTTTTCATATTACTCAAGAACTGCCACATTTAACTTGGTAACATTTCCAGAATCTTGCCGTTGCGGTATCGGTTCTGGTAATGAGTTGTGAAATTAAACAATGGGATTGTCATATGCGTGTAGTCAATCATATTCAAGTTCTGGTAATAAGTTGTGAAATTAAACAATTGGGTTGTTATACACTTGTAATCATATTCAAAAGTAAAGTAATACGGAAAGCAACTATAGGAACTCAGCTACTTCATGCAAAGGATGATCTAGCACGGTCTCACATCATTTATTGATGATCTTAATTGCCCACTTTGCCCTCTTTTGTAGGATTTGGTCAATAGTTTGCTTCATTAATTGAATGGATTTATGGAGTAGCCATATTGGGAACAGAATTGTTGTCAATAATCGATACACATAGTCAATAATCCATACTTGACACCCATCTTACATTGTCTCAGAACTCAGCAGTGTTAAGGATGTCTTCAGCACTCACATCTGATTCTATTTTGTTGTAATTTTCAAAATCCCACTCTTGTGGGCTGAAAGCCATTAGAAATACTTTGTAGGCCTTCCCCTAGGCTATTGAAATCATATGATTGGTTTTTATAATGCAGCCTTCCCAAGTACTTAAATCCTGAAAAAGAAGAAGCATACAGATGAATACTTTGTGTCCCCAAACAATGATTTCAACCCTTTTCCAAAGTAAAGGAGAAGATCGAATGGGGATTAAAAGGTATTTTCATGCTACCAGCTCTGATTGGAAAAGGAAAATGGAGCTTTTGGAGGTAGCAGTGTCTGACTTAACTTCAGTGTTCAAAACCAAGGATTTTCATGATTAATTTAATTCATGATAAATTCATAATAAATTTGATAATATGTTTGATAGATTGATATTTCCCAATAAAATCAATATTATTGCTACAATTCATTAACAAATTCTGGAAAAGAGTTGATTTCTTGTTTTCCACCATGATAATTTATTGGTGACATGGTCAAATGAAATTGAATGTCTAAACATCTTGTCATTTACTTGTTGTTCTATCCTTCGAAAGTGCTTCTTGTATTCCTCCTGAGTTTTGCAATACTCTGTGAATGTGTTGGATTTATCAGCTTATAGAATTAAATAAAATGTGTTTTTCTGGTTGCGATTTTTCCGGAGAGCCAATGGTGGATTGAGCCTTATGGATTTTTTTTTTTCATGATACCTAATTGCCAAAAGAATTCCGTAGTAGAGTTTTTTGTTCCTGTTATTCAATTTCATTAAAAGATATTGACGAATGAATGCATTCCTAGATCATGAGTCCATTTTTATGGTCAAGCATGTCATTTCCAAATCTCATGTTTTCTTTTTGTAGTTGGAGGACATTCATGGAAGCTTGTATCTTGTTAAATGTGATGCGGATCTGAACAGAGCCACCCATAAACAAGGAGAGAAGCAGACTAAAATGACAAAATTCTGTAGCGGAATATGCCTTTTTTTCATTTTGATATGCGTTATCTGGGCTCCTATGCTGGTAAGAAACATTGACATTGTCAGTATTATGCATTTCAGTTTACCAAACAATGAAGATTCCACTTTGATACCTTCTAATGGTGATGATCTGAAATGCTTGTTCTAGTCGCTGAATTGTGTCCTCTTAGGTTGGCACCAATTTTCAAGAATTTGTCTCATGTAAACTCTTAGACTCGCTGTCCATTTTGAGCTTATATTATGTACTTCAAATGTCAACATAAATATGTTTTTTGTTCCAGTTTTCTTTGTTTGAAAATTTGTATTTCATTAATTTTTATTGACCATATTTCTGCCCCAAGGATGGATGGGGCAGGTTAGGAAGTAGGAACTAAAAATCATGGGATTTTCTACACTGGAAAAATGGAACTCCAGATGTGATCTAAGTTGTATGGAGCATTGTTTGTGTAAGTTCAGGGAAGATGGAGAGCATTGTTTCTTGAGCCTTCTCCCTTCAGGGCATTGGATGTCACTGTCAAATTTATGATCTCTCTTCATGAACATTTTGTTGCAGAAGCCTAGATGATACTTATTGAGTTACGGTTGTATGAAACGCCTCTTCAATGTAACCCCATCCATTTTTCCCACCCTGATGATTCACGGAAAACTCATTCCATCCATTGTATTTAGCATAATTTATTTTGTTATGGAAACCCCATTATCTGTCATGAGCCTTATCTACAAATGTGTAAAATCAAAATAATAAACAATTTCATGCTAAATATTAATTTTAAAGTCGTATTTTCAACATCTAAACCAACTGAAATATCATTACTATATCAATAAATGATTCTATAAATTATTGTTACATTTTAATACATATGTTAATAGATCTTAACATTTTTCATAATTTATACATGTATATAAATTGAAATCAAATGTGGCCGTGCTGATCTTTGATTTTTGTGAATCTTGATCTCCTAACTAAACAAATAATGCTAAATGCAATGGATGGAATGGATCTTTGATTAATCATTGAGGGAAGAAAACGAATGGGGTTACATAAAATCACTTCTATATGAGCTGGTTACATAGAAACGACACTCATGCTAGTTAGGGTTGAGAACACATACAAGCACAATCAAACACAACATTACATGGTCTATCCCGCGCCGGCACCCCCCCCCCCCCCCCCCC
>JAXCLR010000050.1:51390785-51402234 GCA_035584095.1 Annona squamosa | reverse complement strand
GATATAGATATAGATATAGATATAGATATAGATATGTATGTACGTATCTAAATTGTTTCTGCGTTAGGGCTGTAATATAGGAGAAACAATTTAGATACACATAACGGTGCAATGCAAAAACCATTTCAATAAAATAAAGGAGATACAAAGTTTTGCTAAAAATTATGATTAATGTAAAGAATCTTCATAGAGCTCTCATTAACTTGGAAAAGATATATGATGGCATCCCAAAAGAATTAATATTGCACATATTGACAAAGGAAAAGCTCATGTCAATATTCTTAAGGACATTTATGTAATGTGAAGATTGATGGTTGTGAATGGAGAAATAAGTGATTTTACAATCAATACAAGTTGACATTAAGATTCAACTGTAAGGCCTTATTTCCATGAAGAAGGATGTTGGTGTATTTTACTTGTAGATGGCCTACAAACAAACAAAACAAAGGGAGCAAACTTAAAGCTAGACAACTTGAGAGATTATTTATATTCTAAAGCATTTAGAATTAGTTGTTGATCGTGACACAGATCATACGGAGATTGTCATCACAAGTCACGCAGCCACCAATGTTATCAAACAAGCCTTGCCATTGATGCTCTCTATCCAAGCAACCATGCTATAATGATCATCCAAACCAACACTACTGTCATGTCAGCCTCGCTCAGAAGGTAAGTGATCCCAGCTTGTCAAAGTGTGCAACCATATGTCGTGCAAAACCAAGGCAATTGACCTTCCTTCTAAATTGATAAATGGAAGCAAATACAAATGCAATTAGAATAATAATAGGCATATAAAGAAGGAGCTAGAAAACATTGCAAATCAAGTGTTCTCGTAAATGACTATTTTAGGTATTTGGAACCAACAACTCAAGAAGTGAAGATATTGATAAAGATAGTGCACATAGAATTCATATTGGGTAAAAGAATTGAAAAAGTAATGCCATGCTTCAGGAGTCATATTAAATCACCAAGCATCTAGGTATAGGTTTGTGGGAAGATTTTGCAGACTTAAAGAATAACCTATATAAAATGAGTCTAGCTGAAATGAGGATGTTGAAGTGGATGAATGATAAAATGTGAAACATTAACTGTTGAAATAAATCAGTAAAATCTAAGGAAAAAATTAATAAGTAATAGAATGAGGGAAAGTAGACATAGATGATTTGACTAAAATTTCAAAGTAAAAGGCCATAAGAGAACTATCGTTAAGAATGGTGCAACTTTATCCGCACAGCTGACAATTATACAATTTAAGCCGGTGTGCCACTAGCACATAATTAGCAATTTTTTCAAACATGTCGTAAGAATTTAAATCACTGGAAGAGATTTCGAAAATTTAATATAAGGCTTCGATGATGATTAGAATGAAAAGTTACCTTTGTATTATGAGAAAACTGAATTGATTAGAAGTAACACTACTGGAAACAAAGTTGTAATTCAATTCATTGTCTGGTTTGATCTGAACCAATTTGAGACCATTGGGTTGGACAGGGCAAATGCAGAACTGAGATACAGCATATGAATCTGTCCACACAACTTTGGCTGAAATGCACAGAAAAAATTTTCCACACTACTGGCAATCTGGCATGCCTATTGTAGGGGCGATTAGGAAGCTCAGATTGGTGGCAGCATGCAAGGTTTAACTTTGGGCCCACAGGATTGTCAAGAAGGATATAACTCTTCGGCCAGATAGTTTTTGTTTGCCATCTATTTTTTTTGGCTGGATGGTGTTTTATCATCCTTTCTAAAGAAATTATCAGCACTTTGGAAAAAATGAAAGGATTTTCAAATCAAAACTGCTTATAGATGTGGAAGGTTGCAAAAATTTATCCTTCGTGATTCATTAGTTGCAATCTTGATCATTCTTGTAAACTTTCTCAGGGAACCATTGGTTAGTATTTAGTACCCCCAGCCTGAACGCAAACAAAAGTGTCCACAAGGCAGCCACAATACCTTTTTTTTTTTAAAATAAAATAAAATGATGGAATATACAATGTCTGAAGGCTCATTTAAACCTCATAGGAAACATGCATACATCCTTGAATCTATAACTAGGCTGCTCAACTGGTAATGCCACCAATAGTAATGAACAATTTGCAGTTGATCAGTATCAATTATCTCATTTCGAGTATTGGATAAGAACTCATGTGAATTTCCGTCAAGTATTCGATACAATAAACTGCAAGGCAATTTCACGAATACCCATTTTCAGTCTGAATAATTGGGTGCATGGATTGGTGGACTGCAGATCTCACAGAGCCTATTAAAGGTGGTCTGTCATTCTGTGCATATCCTTCCGCTTAGAAGAAAGACTCAAATCAGACGCTCTAGAACGATGGAACCAGTTACATACGAAAGCCACTTTTCTTCATGCTAGGATTCTTCTAATTCAGATATCTCAAGCTACTTATCATATTGAAAGTTTCAATCACCAGTGCATTGGCCTCAATTTTTAGTTCCCTACAACTTCTACAGAACAAAACTCTATTTCCTCTCAGAGCAATCACAAAAAGGGATGAAAAGATCATTAACAAAATAAACAAAAGTAAATACAATGTAAACAATCGTCATCAGACCTCAAAATAACAACAAACAAAATGAAAATTCTTAAACTAGTAAGCCCAAATAGTTTTTTAAGAATTCCGCAACTGACGACAAAAACCCAATTCGCAATCCCCTCAAATAGCAAGAAACAAATCGCCAACTCAACATATCTATGTTCAAGACAGCCAAGTAGAAGAATCATTTCAAAGACCAAGAACTACCATGCAAGAAGATGGATGTGAGAGAAAGAGAGAAAGGAAACCCAGAAAGCAGAAAGGAATCACAGATAGAATTGAATTAGAGATTTGGGAAATATAGAGATGAATTCAATCCGAGTCTTGGGAGAAGTTGTAAAGGCGTACCTCGGATTTCTTCATTTCTTTTCCGGCGAAGCTCTACTCCAGTGTCGATGAAACATCGGCGATTACGCACGCGGGTCGACAGAGTTATGGACGCGTCACAGACCCATGGTCGGGGGTGCAACTTGGGTAGGGTACCCACCGGTCGACCCGATGGGTACCCTAAATAGGGTCGGGTTGGTTCTATTCCAGGTAAAAAATACCCGGGGGGATTTGAGTAGGGTTAGTTCTAAGTGAAGGGTACCTGAAACCGAATCAAATTTTATATAATATCATTATAATAAATATAAATATATATTATTAACAGGTGGTCGCCTACTACTTGCTTGTCGCCTGCCGGTCAGTCGATGTGAACCCTGCAACAAATGGGTGAACGACGCCTTGCAGCCCTTGCTCCAGACCTTCCAGTCCAACTTCTTCTCCAAAGTCTAGACTCTAGTTCGTCTTCAGTCTTCTCGCCTGGCTCGACTCTAGCCCGTCTTCTTGCTTGCTCGCTTAGCTCCAGTCCGTCTTGTCCAACCCACCAAGCTGCTCCTCGTCGCCCAGTCGTCCACATTTGGCATTCCACGGGCAGCAGGTCCAGCTCGAGTACAACTTTATATACGAATGCCTTGATATGTTGCATTAGCTGCCAAAGAAGAAGGAAGATGAACCAAAGGTGAGCCTCTTTTGCCTTTTTCGATGTTTGATTTTTATGGCTGTGTGATTGTGAAAGAAAGCGCCTTTTGTGGTTCTTTCGTCTCCTCTTTGCTACAAAAACATTTCAATCAGATCATACTTCATTTGGCTATGGATTTGTTGAGATACACCCCCTTTTTTCTATTGTTGATGTTTGCTTTTCGATCTGACAAATTCATGAATGTCATAACGGTTTATTCAATATGTCTCATTGCATTTTCCAATGGTTTGCCAGTTTTTGCTAATTCCGCCTTTTGAGCTTGGATTGTGTCCAATTTCATTTGAATTCGTTAAAGGGCAAGCTTAAAATTTGAAAGTTAAAAGAGCAATGCTATTCTGTTTTTCTGTGCTATATTCTCTTGAAACTAATTTCTTTTCTCTTGTTGGGGCTGTGTTATGTGATGGTCTGAAAGTATTATTGGGTGGTTTGAGAAATGAACAATATAAATATGTTGCAACTGTTCGGAATTAATTTGACAGATCGTTCATTCTTACTTACAATTTTTTAATTGTCTAAATTCTAGCTTCACAAATAGTTAGCTTTGGTAGTATGCTAATATTTTTTTTGTGGAACTAGTTGGAATCAAAACCGGAACTGACCTGTACTTGTAAAAATAGAGTAGGATATTTCTAGAATTGACTTGACTTCAAATAGGGTAGGGTAGGAATATTTAAAAATAGGGTAAGGGTAAGGTCGACCTCTACCCAGATCAAGTTGCACCCCTGCATATTTTGACCAACATCAATGTCAACCGGTTCAAACTCGATTTCAATATTAAGGGTGAATTTGGGAATTAACAAAATTTTTGATGAAAAATTTTAGAGAATAAAAATTGTCAAATAATGTGATATAATAGGAGTAATGATGAGAAGTAAATAGGATAAAATTAAAATAGATAGGATCGTTGTATGGGTAATTATGTAGAAATGATTAAACAGGAAAGTAGTTATACAAGAAAATGTGAAAAATGATTAAAAAATATGGTAGCTAGGGAGAGTAAAAAATTTTTAATTAAAAAATTTTGACTTGATATTTTATACTTATTACCAAACACACCCTAAGGTTAGGGTCTAAGTTCATATAGATTCAGGGTTTAAATTCACCTAAATTCTATACAACTCGACCACAGTTACACTACTACTGACAACCGATACGGTCTGAAGAAGCCAGGATCACATGCCCGCAGCAACAATGTGATACCTTTGCTGGTTCCGACTCTTTCGAACGGACGTAAGAGGAGAGAACTCCATGCATATACAGACCTGTCAGGGAAAACCGACTAGAAATTGACTCCCCCAATTGCACATAAATGATTATGTCTGCATACAATAAATTTTAAAATTCATTTAAATGAAACAATTTGAAGTGCGCAGATATTTTTGAAAAAAAAGAAAATTTCTTCTTAGGATGTGTTATATTCTAGTTCACATAAATGTTTTTTAACCGCGACTTAACGTATCATTTACGTAATATTACTATTTAGCTGGGACCCTAAAAACCAATTTAACACGACCGGTTACTCATTTATCGAAAATTAGGAATAGAAACTTGTTATAAGTTGCACTAAAATAATAGAAAATCGAGATTAAAAAACAAAAAGAGATAAAAAAAAAATAATAGAAAAATTGATGGTAAATACAATTTAGGACAACAACAACAACAACAACAATAATAAAGAATAAAAATTAAT
This sequence comes from Annona squamosa, assembly GCA_035584095.1. Taxonomy (NCBI): domain Eukaryota; kingdom Viridiplantae; phylum Streptophyta; class Magnoliopsida; order Magnoliales; family Annonaceae; genus Annona; species Annona squamosa. Next base: position 51,396,962 of record JAXCLR010000050.1, on the reverse strand, counting down.
CCCACCACATCCCCTTCCCCACTCCTAAGGCTTCAGCGTCAAGAGTGCTGACGATGAATTCGAATGTCAATCGTGGTCTTGTTGTACAACGATTTCTTGCTATCTCACATTACTATCAGGCGCATATGACATAACCCTCATCCCTCATGAGAGCAACCAAACCATCCAATAGCTCGTAAATCAAACTTGCCTGTGAATGAGATGTATCCCTCACAACAAAGCTGTGCACTACCTTCCCAACCTCTACCCAGCTAATTCCTGTTTCCTTTTTTACCCCATTCTCCTTCATTTTCTTGATTACTCTAGCTCTCTCTTTCCATTTTTTCTCCGATGAATATATGTTGGCCATCAAAACATATGCCGCTGAGCATTCGGGAGCCTGTTGAGTCAAGCGATCAGCTGCATATTTCCCAATCTCAGCATTCCCATAAATGCTACAAGCACCAAGCAATGCCTGCCACAGAACAACACCATGTTCCACTGGCAAGCCCTCTATAAAGGTTGTTGCTTCTTCTAAATACCCAGCTCGAGCGATCATGTCAACTACACAGGCATAATGCTCCATCCTAGGGTGAATTTCGTGCAGTTTGATCATGGACTCCAACAGCTGCATGCCAATTTCAACTGAGCCAGCATGGCTACAGGCATGAAGCAGTGACAGGAATGTGACATCAGTAGGCTCCACACCTTGCAATTTCATTTCTTCGTAAAGACGAAATGCTTCCAATCCATGTCCATGGCGGGCAAAGCCAGCAATAATGGAGTTCCATGAGACCAGGTTCTTACAAGCCATCTGATTGAAGACTTTAAGGGATTCTGCAAATTCACCACACTTGGAATACATGTTAATCAGTCCATTTGCCACGAATAAATTGGAACCAAAATGCTTCTTAATCACCAGAGAGTGTACTTGCTTCCCAAGAGCCAATGACGTAAAGCCACCAAAAGCCCCAAGAATGGCAGAAACCATGTTTGCATCAATCTCGAATCCCATTTTCATTATTTTCAAAAAAAGCTCTAGTGCTTCCTCTTCATACCCATTTTGTGCCAAGCCCACAAGCATGACAGTCATTGCAATGCCATCTGGCTCCTTTGTGGACTTGAAAATTTCCCATGCATCTTCCATATTACCACACTTTGAATACATGTCCATCAAAGCACTTTCTACACAAAAATCTGACTCCACTCCAGACTTAAAAACTAGCCCATGAATCTGTCTGCCTTCTGTAAGTGCTTGTAACCCAGAACAAGCCATGAGCGAACTTGAATATGTCAAAGAGTTAGCATCCACCTCTGAACGATGCATATCAAGAAACAAAGTCAAACTCTCCTGGAAAAACTGGCTTTGTGCATGACCTGCAATTGCAGCAGTCCATGTGACCACATTTCTTTCAGACACCTCCTCAAACGCCCTTTTTGCTGAGCCAAGACACTCACATCTGAAGTACGCAGTAACTAAAGCATTTCCCACAGAAATTTCCCGCTCGAATCCATTCAGAAACACCAGTGCATGCACCATCTTAATTGCGTGGACACGCGCTGGCCCATCACAAGCTGATAGAATGCTGGTCAGAGTGGCATGATCAAACGCAAAAAGCCCGGAACCATGCATTCTTTTGAAAAAACCCAATCCTGTTGAGAACTCCCCCGCCCCTAAGTGTCCCGAAATCAATGAGTTCCATGAGATAGTATCTTTAACAGGCATTTTGTCGAACACCTTCCGTGCATGCATTAATTCCCGGCACTTCCCATAAAACGATACGAGAGAATTCCAGACGACAAGAACATCCCGTTGGCTGTTGTGGCAGTTGTGGGAGATGAAATAAATTGGGGTTTTGAGGATGGCCGCGTGAAGTGAAGATCCTAGACGAAAACACTCATCCTTTCCGCAGACGGAAAGAAGGGTGCTGATGTCGAGATGATTGAGGAGGGTGAAGCTGATACTTTTCAGAACCGGAACAGAATCTGTTGGAGAAGTGTAGAACTTTGTCACCCATCTCGCTTTCATCCATGAAGCTGTTCTTCTTCTCAGAGCGAGTCCCAACTCCCGCGAGACCTACAGCAACGAGAAAGCAGAGTTCCTAAATTTCGCGTTCGAGCTTTTTTGCACTTGCCTCCCTATCATCTGCCGCAATTTTCTAGTTTTGTTTATCTATAACCATTAATTTTTTAAAAAATACATAGTATTAAATTTTATCTTTTCATTGGATTTTGTAAACATCTAAACATAATTAATTCCATATGAGTAAATCAGTCTGAGTTTATCCTTTTAAATTTTTGCTTATGAAAAATTCATGGGCCATTGATGGGAAAGATGCATTTTGAAAACAAAGTTTATAAAGGGGAATGCCGTTTACAACATTAACAATTCCTTGAAAAAAAATCACAAAATCTTAAAAATGGAAAGATAAATGTGAAAGGCCCTCGATGTTTCAAAAATTTATAAATGATCAATTGAAGCATGCATTTGTGTGTAAAAAAAAAAAATCTTGTGGCTTCGATATTCTGTCGAGGATGAATTTTGAAGAAAAGCGGGGAGGTGTTTACAAAATATATCTTTTAGTCATACTTGCATTTTTAACAATATTTCCTAATTATTTACAAAATTATCTATATTTTTCTCAAGATACCAAAATAGCGAGGTTGACTATTTGAGGAGAGGTATTTCAATCGTACAAGATACTTGAAGTGGAACTAGGAGTGTAACTTGGCTAGGTTACCTGCAGATCTGACCGAATATCTTAAAATAAGTAGGGTGGGCTCCTATTTTTATAGCGATACGGTAAAATAGGTTCTAAGTAAAAAAAAATACTTAGCTAAATTAAGGTAGGGGAGTTTCTAAAATCTAATTACTCGAAACCGACTTGAATTACTAATATATGTTTAATATAAATTTTATAAAATACCTTTTATGGTGAATGATATTAATATATTCTTGAAATATATAGAAGCTTGTTTAGTTGATCAAATATTTAGTAAATTTAATAAATGTATTTTAAAGATTATATTATTATCATCTTGATCGTAAGTTTTTAAATAACAATTGTAATAAAATTATAATTTTCAAATACAGTATAAAGACTATTTTAAATAACCAATTTCGAACTAACCTGACCTCAAAAAATAGGGTAGGGAACGCTTAAAACCAACCTAGTTTAAATTAAAGTAAGATAAGAGTTTTTGGAAATAAGGTAAGAGTAATATCAATCAAAATTGGACCTCTCTGAACCACGTTGTACCTCTAAGTGGCACAAGTTACAATATATCAAACCTCCTTAATTTTTAAAACTGTGCTATTTTTCAAAAATCCAAGCCACTAGTTATATTCGATAATATTTATTGAGTTAAGATAACAAAAATTATCTTATTTGGAAAGTTCGTTGGGTTTTGTTTTATTGTTTGAGTTATTAAAGCCTAGTACTCATGCAAGGTTATTTTAAAAAATTGTCTAAAATTTTGAGATCATTTGTAAATATAGTTATATAGTTTGATTGTAATTGTAATATATTCACTTAATTTTAAAAATTATAAATAGTCTCTACATAATTTAACAGTCATCATAATTGTATCAACACCATATGTTATAGTGTCATCTAGCCTTTGTTATGGTTCCCTCCTTTTCATAAGATTAAAAGACATTTCACTCATTCCTGTAAACTTTTGGATATGATTTAGTATATTCTCAACTAAATTATTTTTATTTTTCAAGAATAAACATAATAAAATAATTTAATATTAACTATCAACTGTCAATTAATATTTTTTTGATGAGATTAATTAATTAATATTTTTAATATCTAAATCATCTAAAATATCACTATTACATAGATAACTGATTCTATAAAATATTATTATATTTTAAAGTATATGTGAATAGATATAAGCAGTTTCTTAACATTCAAATTTTCATATTAAATACAATGAATGAATTAAAATTTTCATCAAGCTTCAAATTTTTAAAAATTTAAGAAATTACAGAAAACGGCTTCTATATAACCCGTTCCTGTATTTATATCTATAAATTTACGCGTAATTTGGGCTCGACACATTCAAAATTCATGGTACATGCGGATTCCGCGCAATTGCTGGATATGCAAATCTTCGGGCGCACGTTTCTGCCTTGCTGCAAATGATGGTGGACCACACCTGCTGCTGCTATTTCTGGGCCGAAATTAGGGGGCGCGGGAAATTGCTAGCGGCTGAAGGTATCAACTACAATTTTCCAGCTTGGAATGAATTGCCTGGATGTTGTGGCATGATGAAGATGGCTGCTGCCGATTAATTGCGCTGGCTGAATTTTTTAATGTGATGGCTACCTTGCTTGTGGACATCATATATTTCTGGTCACTGTTGCGGAATTGGACGGCCTGGATTCAATGATGCTGAAGATAAAAATCTCCAAGGCTGAGATGCATGCTGCACCATTTCTGGTGGACGTCCTTTGCTGCAATTTAGAGGCATGCCTGAATTGATTTAATCCACGGACGGACAGATGGAATGGAATTAATTCGACGGTCCACGCATGTGATTAACGGGCAGTGCATGTTGTACAAATTTGTGCTGATGGATGCTTGTAATATGTAATGCCATGTTTGGAATCGGCCACATTTCTTGATGCTGTGGGGGCTGCAATATTTGGACCAATGCAATTTCTGAACTACTAACTGATGGAAAACTTAGGCTCCAAGATGTGTTGCCATATGCTGCTGAATTCAAATTAATGTGGATCATAAAAATATCATGTACAATTTTTTTTTTATGAATATGCGACCCCAATCCCATCACCCTCATATTTTAAAAATTGGGTAGAGGGGGAAAGAATAAAGCAATCAAGGAATTTCATTGTCAAAAAAATTTGTTTACTCATAATTTCTCCAAGAGAAAATTAGGTAGATTGCCCCCGCCATTCTTGTTCAAAATGAATGCTATGTGAAGCAAAGTTAAGGCATGAGCAACAACGTTTCCCAAATGCAAAACATGATGAAAAAAATAAGAGTGAGCACCTGAGATGACGGATTTTATCCGAGAGACCATAGTTCATACTTCAGAAAAGATTGGCCTATTGGAGTTCATAAAATCAGTAAGGAATCAAACTCTAACTCAACATGATTTAGTTGAGTGTCCAAGGCCCATTGAGTCCCCAAGAGCAATATTGTGGCTTACATAAGCAAAGGTTGCATCATTCTAGGCCAACTCCATCCTTTAGTTGCAATAAGGTAGCCCTAAGAATCTCTGATTATTGCCGCAAAACCGAAGCAGTTCCTCTCTGCATTTGCTTTGTTGTCCACATTCATCTTGAATTTGCCTTTCCCTGGTTTCACCCATCTTACTTTTAAAGTTGCTCAAGAATACATGAGTCCAAAAGCAACATTGCTTTTGTTGCTAACCCCAAAAGTTAGTGCACCATTGTAGAACTTCCTTGGAGATGGGTTGAATACCTTCTCTCTCAACTTGTTCTTGAGATACCAAAGGCGAGAACAAAATAAAAGAAACATTAGAAGGGCGGCCCTACTCTTTTTTATAGCCACCAATCTAAATATGCACTATGCTGAAGTTGCTTGGCACTGTGGGGAAATGTGTCTCAAAAGTTTTTTGCATTCCTTTTCAACTATTTTGTAGGAAAGAAAAAGATGATCCCTATCCTTCACTTCCGTTTTGCAAAAAGACATCTAATATCAACTTGGATACCAAGCTTGATGAGGTTTTGGCTTTGTTGGTAGGACATCTATAAACAGCCTCCATGCAAAGATAAGAACTTTGCTGCAGAGTTTTGACTTCCAAATGGATTTATTGACAAAAGATTTAGGAGAGCCCATAGCCTCCACAAGGCGAGGAGAACTTGTGGGCATCAACTCCTAATATGTTGATTTGACTGAGTATATTCCATTCGCTTCATACTTCTAGAACAAACGATCCTCCTCATCCAATCTTGGTGGATGAATATTCCTGATTGCCTGCCAACCCATCTCCCCAACAATTGATACCACTTTAGCTTCTTTCGAACTTCGTGTATGCTCATTAATGAAAAACTAACTTTCACATCATCTTGGATGTTAGCTGAACGAGTCTTGCTTTGATTAAATTTGTTTCCAACCACTTGTCTGTGATACCCTGACCCAAGAAAGAGTTATGTATATGCATTTGGCATATACATATGAATTATAAAGGGTTTAGTGG
>JAXCLR010000050.1:51380254-51390685 GCA_035584095.1 Annona squamosa | reverse complement strand
GGCAACAATCCTGATTCACATTTACCAATCGATTGATCTTGAGGTAAGGAAGTGACGTCTCGATTTGGGGCGCCACATTGTCTGAGAAAAAATTCACCATTTGCCCATTCCCAATGAGCCGCCTGTAGCCATCCACTACAATATATCTAGCCTTGAGGATGCTTTTCCATGTATATGAGTCCATCATTTGTTCTTTACAAGTCCAGAGGTTGCCATATTGGAAGTACTTTGCTTTTGAATTAGAGGTGGTTGAGAGATGCTAAACTTTCTTTGCTAGAAGGGCGATGTTGAATGTGATGATATCCTTGAAGCCAAACCCTCCTGTAAGATTTGCCACACACATTTCTTTCCAAGTCACTCAACTTATCTTTTGCTTCTCCCACCAGAATTTTTTGAACATGCTATAAATTTCCTTACAATATGACTTAAGGAGAAAGAAGATGCTCATAGTGTGGGTGAGGATTGCCTGTGCTACTGCTTTTAAAAGAGTTTCCTTTCCACCACTAGAGAGGAGATTTCCTTTTCTAGCCTTGTATTTTCTACCATATTCTCTCTCCTTCAAACCTTTAAGCATGGTCTTTTTTTTATCAACCCAACTAGATGGAGAGGCCAAGGTAGGTTTGAATTCATGGACCCACTGTGTCAAGCTCTCTCTCAACTTCTTAACGGATTGCATGCCTAGTGTTTGAGCTAAAATATAAGGTTGTTTTGTTGACATTAACCACTTGTCCCAAGCATTCATGGTGCTACCGAAGCAGTTTAAGCATCTGATGGATCTCCTGGCCATTTGCTTTTAGAAACAGAAGTGCATCATCCGCAAAGAATGAATGAGTGATTATTGGACCATATGGACTCCCTTGAGAATTCGATGTTGATGTGCACTAGTGATGAGAAGTGATAGACCTTAAGCATGTATGAGGAAAAGGTATGGAGAAAGTGTGTCACTTTGTCTTAACCCATGACTAGGTCTGAAAAACCCAATTTTGAAGCCATTGAGGTCAATATGATATCTCATTGACTTCACACATGTCATGATCAATTTAAGGAAAGAATTATGTTGCTAAGGTATTTCCATTCCACCCTGTCATATGTCTTGGACATATCTAACTTAACTGGAACCTCCAGCTACTCCCCTTGCTTTCTTTTAAGTAGCAGAAGGATGACCTCATAAGCAATTAATATGTTGTATAATATTTGATAGCCCGGGATAAAAGCACATTGTTGGGCAGAGATAATTCGTTGAAGGAAAATTTTCACCCCATTCACAAAACTTTTACCCAAATTTTTATAAGCCACATTGCATAAGTTGATAAGATGAAAGTTAGAGAGAGTTTTAGCCCCCTCCCCACCTTTAGGGTGAAGACAATGGTAGTCAAGTTCAATAGCCTCAATTGCCGACATTGCTGCAGGGTTTGTTGTTCGCATAAAAGAGTAGCATACTTTAAAGACATCCTAACCCACTGTATACCAATATTTCTAACAAAAGCCTGTAGACATACCATCAGGGCTAAGAGCCTTTGATGGAGCCATTACTTTAAGAGCCAAGGTGAATTCATCCACAGTAAGAAGCTTGATAAGCTCATCTCTTTCTACATCGGATATTCCTCTAGTATGAGGTCTGAGATCTATTGGAAATTAGATGGAGTGGAGCTCATGTAGATCTCCCGAGAGTGCTTTAAATCAAGCTTTTGCATATCCTATTGTTTAACTATCCAAGTGTTGTGATTATTTTAGAGGGCTTCAATGAAATGTTATCATCTCTTATTAGAAGCCATTCGATGAAAAAAGCAATGTTTCATTCCCCTTGCTAAAGCCAATGAACCTTAGCTCTTTAGCTACACATTGCCTCCTCATCCTCCAAAAGCAAATTATTTGTTGCTCAACTTCCTTAATAATCATGCCTCCTTGATCAGATGGATTTTGGGAGTGGAAATTGCTTCGCTCTATTTGTTTTTCCTGATAGCTTGAGCAATATTACCTTGTTTTGCTTTGTTCCATTTGGAGAGCTTAGTGCGACACTTGCAAATTTTTTGCATCAAGGCGTCACTTAGAGAAGCCTCGCATTGTGCTTGAGATGATTAGACTTGATCAATAATGTTCTTAGATTCTTGATCATGGGACCAAAATTATTCATATCTAAACTCTTTCATGGGTTTTGGCCTTTGGACTTGGGAATTGAACACAAGTTTGATGGGAAGATGATCTGATGATGCAATGAATATGACTTCGCATGAGGGAATAAGTTCAACTATTATGGAGTAGAGAGTCCTTGATCCAACCTTGCCTCCATTCGACACATCACTTTTCTATTTTTCTTCTAAGTCATTTTGGCCCCCACAAATCCTAGGGCTATAAGATTGCAACTATCAATCATCTCCTAGAACTGATCCATTTGTGATTTTGGTGTCAATCTGTGACTATTGAACTTTGAAGAGCCTACAACTTCATTAAATCACCCATGAGAAACCAAAGAAGCCCAAATTACCTACTAAGCTGACTAATGAGATTCTAACATTCCACTCTCCTTCCAATTGCTGGATGACGATAGAAGCTTATGAGTATCCAGCCCACCAAGTCCATATCAATGTCATGTTTTGAATAGCTTTTAACAGTTACTCCCTAGCTTTCTTACCAAAATAAGGCTAATCCTCCCCTTCTTTCATCTGGGTCAACTGATAAGTAACATTCAAACTTCAACCTCCTTCTCAATGGTTTCATCACTCGATGTGTTCTTTTAGTTTCACTAAGAAATCGTAATTTGGGATCTTATTTCTTGACCGTATTAAGAAGATATCGAATTGTATATGGATTCCCAAGCCTACAACAATTCTATGCTTAATCGACATTTATGCACGGTGAGGCTGAGAGCTAGTCTTAACCTCCACCTCATCATCTATTGAAGACTTGCTTATCTTTGACTTCAAGGTTGTCTGATGTTGGAGTTTTATTTCTTCTGCGTTGGACTGCCTTTTATGATGACTGTTAGGATTGAATTGACAACAATAGCGCTTATTTGATCAAATTTCCCCTACTCTTGCCACCTCTTCCATCGCCTCTTAGATTTCTGGTCACTCCTCTTAGGGGATTCATGTATGGAGGGATTCCCAACATAACGACTTGATTTTGCTTTTTCCGTCATAACCATCTATGTTATATCCAAGCCTGTTGGTTGTCCATATCTCATATCAAAGCCCGCATCTGCCCTAAAGGTCTGTTGTCAATTGTCTTTGCCCATTGTCAAATGACCATGTTGTTCACATTCCAAACAACTAATGAGCAAGTGGGGTCAATCCTTGGTTAAAGAATTCTAATTTACACAATAATTGGTTGGTATATGTGCCTTGTCATTATTAATACCATTTGCCGGAAGTGTGGGTAGAGGGGAATGTGACCTCTATGGTAGGTGGGAGGTTAGGCCATTAGAATAAACACTCCTTTTCTCCCCCAAGTTGTTGAGCACATAGTGTTTGGTTAGTGAGACCATTGGCAGTGCATCCAACCTCCCCACTGCCTCCCATATCCACATTAGCTTGCATCGGCTTTCCAAGACTTCCCTTTACAGGAGATGTGACAATGCTGCTATTCACCATCAGCTTGTGCTGAGGATTGTACTTCTGGGGTTGGATATTGTGTGTGTTTCATGTTTTCCTTGTCGAATCGTAGATTTCCCATGCTGCCGAGATTTCGAGCATCGAGATGGTTGATTCTATGCACCAATCCATCTGTTCTAACACCACAGTGAATGGGAATGTGGTTTTCCCTTTCTTCATGATCAGTGGCTAACTATCCCTCTCAATTTTCCCTATCAACTGCAAATTGGTTGTCTCTATTGTCCCAATCATCAACCCTAACACAACCTCTCTTTTGTCCATATAAGATTCCTCTCTAGGTCCACATGAAAATGAACATCGGGCACTCCATCCAAGTTAGTTTTTGAAGCCCTAACACCCAAGTACTTCATTGGCTCTCCACTGCGCTTGCCTCATTTTGTATTTTAACCCCATTGCTCAATTTCTCGTCCCAGATGACTCCTAGAAAGCAAATATGCCTCCCCTAATTACTTTCCCAATCTTTCATATTCATTGCAATCCTTATGCATATGTCCTATCACCCTATAGAAGTAACAAAAAGTAGGTAATTTCTCGTACTGAAAACATACCCACAGCCAACTTTGTGAGCCGATCTAATGAAAATTCCTCTTCTAAGGGGCTCCCTTGCATCAACTACCACTTTTAGCTTGAGCCCCAAATTTGTTGCTGTAACTTCCACATCCTCCTCGAAAGACCGTCCAATCATCCTGCCCACAACCTGTTTATCAACTAAGAATTGACGATCACTTACAAGAAGCCGAAGTGGCGTTTAACCATTGTTACGTTGGTTGTAACAGTGAGTTCAAAAATGTCAACAAGCAGAACAAGAAGCCTTTCTAAAATCCAAGGGTATCCCGCTATAACCTTACTTTTGTCTTCTTCCCCGTTAATAGATTTTCTCTCAAATCTATGAGATGGAAAGAGCCCTTAGTTTTATACAAACACTTCAACAATGATTCGAAAAGTTCCTTATTATATGATTTATTTGCCCAAATAGAGCATAAGATTGATGCAGCCAGGTTGATTTGGCAAAAGGAATCCTCCAGTAATGACAATGTCTAAAGCTCGTCCAGGGGGAGATTGTCTGTGCGGGTGGCCATACCTAAGTTCTAAAGAGTTTGCAGCTTCCTAATGTTCTTACCTAAATAATTTGGAGCCGATTAAAAACCAACGAACCTTTGGAAGAGAAAACCCTATTCTTCCTCTACTCTATCTTGAGCACAAAAAAATTGCCTTTCGGGACATGGGTGGAAGAGCACTATTATTTAATATCATGTAAATTAATTCGATAAGCTAATTTATGAATTAAAATTATTGTATGCCATTTAATTTTTCAATAATAAATATTTATTTATTTATTTTCAAACGAAAATATCATAAAAACTATTGCGTTTTGCTTGGAGTTAATATTTAATGTCTAAATGCTCCAAACACATATTTTCAAATAATTTTTTCACACAAGCATTAACGTATGCTCACTACCTACACAATGTCTTATTATTTATCAAATTATCAATTCTATATAGAGCAAACGTACCATACGAGCAAGTGAATATTATTTTTTCTTGATCTTCTATTGTGATTATGATGTGACGATGTGACGGTGCCTTAAGTATTCATCGAGAAAGTAATAATACTCCTTCCTAGCTAGACAATCCAACATTTAATTAATGAAGGGTAAAGGAAAATGATCCTTCTTCTTTGCCTAGCAGGAATGAGCTCATTGTAGTCATTTGCCACAAGTATCATGTCAACTTTCTTATGTAGACATTGCACTAAATTCATCCAAGAGCTCTCTGATATTGGATAAATCACTTCTGCATCAAGCCATTTAATGATCTCTTTCTTGACTACCTCTTTAACAATAAGATTTGATCTCCTCAAATTTTCAACTAAATTTATGGTTTTCTTCCAAGATAATTTTTGTGCAAGTAAACAATCAAACCAATACCATAAATATCTAAAATGGTCGAACTAATAGCCACTCATAGTCTCTCCTAAAATTCAGAATAACTTCTCTTCTTGTTTGGCATGAAGAGCTGAGGAGATAATGACCGACAATGTTGAAGAACTTCCAAGAAATGCATAACGAAGATGAAAAGGTAATTGATTGAGATCCACTATTGGAGCTTCTTTTATAGAGGATTTTGCATCGTTGAATGAACAAGATGTGAGCTCTAATGATTCATATTTGCTAGATAATAAATGATTGCTTCGTTCTTGCTATAAATAATTGATGATTTCTGCAAATTCATCTTCTTCATTTTCGACACAACCAATTAATGTGCTTCAAGGTTGTCCTGGGAATTAATTTTCTAAACTCTAATTTTAACTGCCAATTCCACCAAATCAATTGCGGGACACTCTTCTAGCTCACTTGCTTTAAATACACCGAAGGCCACTTGCTCATCTTGGACACATATAGTGAGCTCTAGTACTTTAACATTAATTAAAGCTTTTCTTATGGCCAAGAATGGATAATGCAGAATGATAGAGACATCATAATCTTTCTCTAGTAAAAGAAAAATGTGATTTGTAGCAAAAATAAACTTATCTATCTTTAGTAATACATCTTCAATGATATCCTCTGGGTACGTGATGCAATTAAAGGGTGACCGTGGTGGACCTTGCCTCTCCAAAGCCTAGTTTCTTGAAAATGGACTTGGGCATCAAATTTATACTCATTCTAATATCACAAAGATCCTTCCCAAAATAATGAAAATCAATAGTTCATAGATTTGTAAAGCTTTCCTAGATTTTGCAATTTAAGTTAAAGTTTTGTTTGAATAATAACATTATATTCCTCTGATAAGGCCACCATTTCAGATTCATTCAACTGTGTATTCTTTTGAGGACATCATTTATAAACTTGGTATAGCTTGATATTTGTTCAAAAGCTTCAAGAGGTACATCAATATAGATTTGCTTTAAAAGCTCTAAGAACTTCTTAAATTCATGGTCTATCTTTTGCTTCTTAAATTGTTGTAGGAAAGGCAAAGTTATGGTGCATCAACCATTGGTGTCCCTTGTTTGTCAATTTTTTCATTTTCTTCAACTGGTTCCTCAATTTGCTTTGAAATTTGAGTTAACATAGTAGCTGCTTTTTCTTTCATCTTTGGATCAAGTTTCAATTCTCTCCAAATTTAGATAGCTTGCACTTGCTTCTTGCCTTTTCTCTTGAAATTTGGCTTAAATTACCTAGTAAAGCTCTTTATAGGTGGCTATTGATGTTAAAGCTAGTTGTCTACTTTGATTCTCTATCCTCGTTAAATACGCTTGAGATTTCATGAATTGCATAAATATGTTTTCAAGCAATGCCTTCTTTTTAGCTTGAGGTTGAGGAGATGGAGCTTATGGACCATGCACCCTTGTTGATTCTGAAAATTAAGAGGAATAGCTGGTTTAGATGATTAACAGCCATTTTGGTTTCCAAGCAAAGTTGGGATGATTCTTCTAACTTGGGTTATCTGTGTTTGAATATAGATTGTTTTAATTTTTGTTGAAGCCTGCAACATAATTCATGGACTTTGGATTTTCAGAGCATTGAGTTGCCAAATGCCTATGTTCACCACACCAATCACACCTAACAAGTGTAGATTCAACTAAGATCACATTAGCCAACATTTGAAGACTTTTGATTTGTTTAGTAAGAGCCGCAAACTATGCAATCATTGTAGATAGTGCATCAACTTCAAGAACGTCAGCTACACTTCTCAGATTTGCTCTTCCACACTCCATTAGGCATTATTAGAAGTCATTTTTTAAAGAAAATTGAATGCTTGGTTATAAGTTTTGCCAATTAGAAGTCTCCTAACTGCGGCATCAATCATAATATCCTTAGTAACAATCAATTATAAAATATCTAGATTCTTACCCATGAAAGAACTGCATGTTGGCAGCAATTCCACAATGGGTTGAGAGCAATTCCTCAATGGTACTCAACCCATAGGAAGCCGTTCTTCGAATTTTCTCATGGGATGCTTGCTATCCACCGTTCATTTTCGATAGATAGTTGAGATTTTTGAGGTTAGTTTCAACATTATAAGTATTAGTAAGGATGTGTCAATTTTCGATGGAGTGTGTACACGCATTCGCATGAGCCCTTCTTCTCTTCCCCTTTCTCCCTTCCTTCCACTGCAACTAGGGCTCAAAATCCTCATGGCTGTCTAGGCGTCTCTGGTGACATGTATCCTGTAATTTCGTAATACAACTATGAGATTTAATTAGCAATTAGTGAATAGGGTTGCCAAATTTGAGTTTATCTCTGGCTGCAATCGATGAGAGAAAGCTGGTGGTATTCTATGCTTGGTAAAAGGTTCAATGCTTGGCATCACTAGGCAGATGTTGTTTTACTGCCATGGTCGGCTGCAAAATATTGATAAGATGGTGCTGGATGTGATGTTGGATTTGAAAAGGAGGCAGCGGAATTTCCCTGGAAGTTTTTCTGTCGAAAATTTAATGAAAAAATTATTGTTGCAATTTTTTTACTTTTTCGCTGAAAGTATGTCACGATTTAGTTGGTCCAATGGCCGAAATCTGTGGCTGCGTCCGCGAACAGATGGGGCGCCATGATTGCTTCTACTATTTGGGATGGTGGAGCATCGAACTGGTACTGTGGGAGTGCACACAAAATTAATACACATGTATTTTAATTGGCTATTAATATTTCTAATTTAATTTTAAGCTTATCATTTGTATAATTTAATGGAGTTATATTATTTCATTCATGTTAACTGATTTTACCCACGTTAATTTAATAAACTAATGAATATATCTTGAGGCTATTTTTGTTCTTCATATTAAATATAGTATATATATGTGTTAATTTACTTAGTTAAAATATAATTTTTCTACATTAATCTAATAGGATAATAAATATATTTTTTATTTTTTGAATCTATTTTATTTTCATTTAATAAATATGATTTCATTTTTTTCATTGAATAAATATGATTTCATTTTATTATCGAATACAAATTGGCCTATTTTATACCCATATTTCAACTTGAATGTGAGTTATTGTAGATGTTTAATTTACCACATCTAAGTATTGTGTTAATTTGTATCAAATTAATTTGGTAAAATAGTAAACATTTTAAAATTATTTTTTAGTCTATTAATTCTTTCAAAATGAACTTACAATAGTTGTTTCTAACCATCTCAATTGTCAACTAAATTTAATTATTTTTAATAGTATATTGTTGCTAAAAGAATTTGAACTCATTTGATTTCTTTTCTATTTATATAATTTTTTAAAATAATTTCATTATGTTTTATAATAAACTTACATTTTTGAAATCGTTACATTTAACCAATACATAATTGCTCTAAGCTATTTAAAATATTTATAATTTTGCCCTAAATTACTAAGTATGTTATCAAACATTATAAGTTATTTCATTTTTAAAAACTTACATAGACTCAAAATCATGGTTTAGATAATTCTAAAATGGATTAGTAAATTTATATTTTTTTGTAAAATAAATAAACTTATGTCGTTTACTTTGAGAATATTCAAATTATATACGTGAAAAAATAAATATACAAAATCACAAATCTATTATATATAAAAATATGATAATAACAAATTTAAATTGATGACTAATTACTATATAAAATGATGATATATAACAATGCAGCATTAAAGAAATTTTTATAAAAATTTAATTTAATAGAAATATTTATTAAATTGATATTTTCATATTGATTAAATTTAATTCAAATAAATATTTATTTTTATCATTTAATTTTAGATCGAAACGAGCAACTAGAGAGATGAGCAAACTGTACGAGTTTTTGAAGCTTTAACCCACCATGTTTACAAAATAGCTCGATGTACTAAATTGATCATAATTCAACATAATAATTATTTTACATTGAAATGACCAGATGAAAAGATAAGTGAATCATATGTGTTGTTACATATTTAAGAAACTAAGTTTAGAAAATAATTTAATATGATAAATCGAGTGTGCCTGTAGTTAACCTAATATAATAAATAACTTAATAAAAAGAAAGGCATGCCTTTTACATGTGGACATCTACAATTTAAATAATTAGATAAAGTAATTACAAAAGGTGCATCGACTGCTAAAAATAATTACATCATTTTTAACGAAAATTAAGAAATTTTTATTATTAAAGGTGCATGGACAATTAAAAATATATATTATTTTTTAGAGAATTAGTTTTTAAAATGATTTATTGTAGAAATTTATAAAAAAAATATTTTAGGGCATGTGCACATGAATGAATTTTTAATTTGAGGTATTTCCCAAAATAATTTTTTATTTTTAAAGAGTTGGTAATAATTTAAAATAAATTTGATGAAATAAATTAAGAAGAAAATGATACTTATCTTAAAATTATTCTTTTATAAATTTTTGTAATAAAAATTAATTTTGTAGTTAAATGCTAGAATTCAAGTTATTTAGTTGCTCGATCCGGCCATTTCTCTTAAATTATAAAGATAATATATTTAAGAAAAATTAAAAAAGAACTAATTTTACATTTTAAGGATTTTTATTTTCTATTAAGGAATTTTATTGATTAATTTTATGTACGATAACTTTATGTAAATTATAACAATGCCATTTTGGATAATTTGGATATATTTATATAATATAAAATTATAAATTTAATTAAAATTATATTTATTTTTATGAGATTATATAAAACAATTAGCATAAAAGTCTCAAAAAGTCATATATATTTATTTAGTTTATTTAAATCTAAAATATAATTTAATCATTATTAAAATAGTTTCAAAAAATTCATATATTTATTATTAAATCTAAATTACAATTGTAAATAATTCAAATA
Organism: Annona squamosa; assembly: GCA_035584095.1. NCBI lineage: Eukaryota > Viridiplantae > Streptophyta > Magnoliopsida > Magnoliales > Annonaceae > Annona > Annona squamosa. The sequence goes on along the minus strand of JAXCLR010000050.1, from coordinate 51,380,273 downwards.
AAGATAATTTATTATAGGT
>JAXCLR010000050.1:51361047-51371378 GCA_035584095.1 Annona squamosa | reverse complement strand
GATCAAATCATTTCATAACCTTAATCTCATAATTTTAACCGTCCATTTCAAATTTCATCTTAATCCGACTTTTCTAGGTCAAATTATGATCGTTTTAAATTTTGGACGGTAATGATCAATTATCATCAAAATTTTCATAATCTACCTTTTCTATATGATTAATCACGAAATTATGTGCTTCCATCTCAATTTTCATATTAATCCGCCTTATGGGTGTCATGTTATGAATTTTCTAATATTTTTCTTCACACTTGACAATTTCCATCTTTATTTTCATAATTCATTTTAAATCATGAAAAATAATTCTTCATGATATAATTGCACACTTAAATCACAAATAATTCATTCTGAACCCATTATCTCATTTAGGCTCAAAATGCTTAATCACATCATTAATGCTAACCCATAACCCTAATTGTCATAATTAGCAAAAATCATAAAATACATTCATAATTCCATAATTCATAAATAATCATCAAATACATGTTCAATGCATACATATGGCTTACTTGGGTTAGGGTTTCACATAAACATTCAACATCTACTAGTCATGTTTCTTTTATAACATCCAATGCACAATAAAACACAATATATTTTCAAAATTTTCAAAATATACCTTTAAATATTTAAAAATTAATTTTTCTTCTAAAAATCTAATTTTAATTTTCGGTGTCCTACTTGATTAGGCTCACCTATAAAATAGTGAGCAGGTCTCAACATGAATAGCAAGTAGAAAATCATTTAAAAATTTAATGACTCAATTAAAACTTAATTAAATTATAAAAATAATTATTTAAGTCAATAACTTAAATATCAGGCCTTAATTGTAAAATCAAACTTTTTCATTGAGTTTAGAAACATTCAAAATATAGAAATTGACTATTTGATTAAAAATGGAAGTTAAAATGGATAATTTATAACAAAATGGAATCGGGGGCTAATAAGTTGTGACATCATCACTCGAGCCACTTGGCTCTTCTTCTTACATTGGGCATTTTTTTATGCTAGGCTTAGCCTAGCCATGGGTCCATACAAAAAGATACAATGACTAAAGTGCAATTCTTCATTAATAGATATTGTCACTAATTAGTTGGGTCTTGTTGCAAAAATTCAAGTCACTTCAAAGTCGGGATGTTAAAGTTCTTAGTTAACTCGTCAACTCGCTCATCCAACATATTTATAAATGAATTTAGGGTGAAATTTTTAAATAAATAGTTTATAATTTACTAACCCGTTTAATTATCTAATTAAATAAATAGGTTATAGTTGGAATTTTACAATCTGTTAACCTCTTTAGTAACTCATTTAACATATTAAAATTATATATATATACACACATGTGACCCCTACTTATTTTATTTTCCTCTGCTCAAGGACTTACCTACTGACCTAAATTTCCATTTTTCGCTATATGAGTTGTCAAAAGCATTATCTCAGATTGCACCTCTTTGACTTCCCTGTGAGAAGTTCGTCACATCCATGCCTTCTTCCTCTCAAACAAGTTGCGAGTTAATTCCAATTTTCCATAAAGTGCCGCCTGCACTAAGAGTTTTGTAGCACGCAACCCCTTTCATCCCTCTTAGTGTCGCACCTGCCTTCTTCCCTCTCGATACAAGCCTACTCTCTCTCCCTCCCTCTCTCCCTACATTTCCCCTTCCCTCTCTGTCCTTATCCTTCACCAATTCCTCTTGCAAAATGATCATTTCAGACCAATCCAAAATTATTTTTTTGCAAAACAGTTAATTTAGTTGTGTTTAATTTATAAAACAGTTTTTATTAATTTTGGAGATGCATATATATTTATTTTGAATTTTTAAACATAAGGGTATTTTAGTCATGCTTCAATAATTTAAAATGACTAAAATACCTCTATGTTTAAAAATCTACACTAAATATATGCACATCTATAAAATTGGTAAAAATTGGTTTGTAGATTAAACATAACTAAAATTATAATTTTAGAAAAAATAAAAAAATGTATTTTAGACCAGTCTAAAACAACTTCCTTTTCGACCGGTCACAAATGATCAGGCCTCATTCCCCACTCCATTAATTTTTCCCGGTTTATCCCTCTCTCTCCTTGAATCTATCATGTCCGCAAGCTTATCATTTCTAAAAGTGTCCATCCTAGTGTCTTAGTCGCCTATCTCTCCCTCGCCGTCCAACCCTCTCACCATCACCTAAATTGACAGGTATTAATTTATCTTTTGTTTATTTTGACTAGTGGGCTAGAAAAGTAGTTTTGTAGTTTCATAATTATTATGTTTACAATATATATATATATACAACCCGTTAATAATTTGTCAATCTGTTTTTTAAATAAGTAGTAAATGGGTTATAGTTGAGATTTTTAAATAAATTAATAAACATATTAGAGTTAAGATTTTTAAATAAATTAGAATGAAAATTAGACTCAAACTTGTCCAACCTAATCCGTTAATACTTCTATTTTAAAATCAGTGCACACAAGTAATATATATCTATATTCAACACATGTCCGGTCCATCTTCCTGAACACCACCACATACACCACCACATATAGACATACATATTTAAACAAAAAATTTAATATTCGAGTACGACACATTTAGAATTCTGGACATCCCTTGCTTTTAAATAAACTAAAAGCAATGGCTTTCTTATTGCATATATATTTTAATGCTAAGAGACGAAAATCTCTACTACGACAGTTTGTGCTTTCTTATTGAGATCAAATTCCACCAGTTACATACACCTAATAAAATCGTTTGGCCATGACTTATGTAAAATTCAGAACTAATTATTTTATATTATTTTATAAGCAAAATAAAATGCGTAGAAAAACATGACCAAGATAATATCAACACATGTACCTTAGGCATAGAACTGAGGCATGATTTATCCCCATAATTTTATATCCTTACCAAAAATTCTTATGAATATAAAATTTATCATGTCATCTAAAATCCATAGCTTAAGACATCTAAAATCCATAGCTTAAGAAAAATCATAACATGTACCTTAGGCATAGAATTGAGGCATAATTTATCCCCATAATTTTATATCCTTATCCAAAATTCTTATGAATATAAAATTAATCATGTCATCTAAAATCCATAGCTTAAGAAAAATCATAATGCAATATAAAATCGCCCGCACCAAATAATTGTAGCATAAAAATTAAATATGAATTGGAATCACATATCAACCCTCAAATAAAATTATACTTGTTCAAGAATCTCTCCTGCAGCTTATCACCACCTTCCTTATACTTTATACACTCTATTTCCAACTTTTACTCTCCTTCTTACTAACGTATTTCCTAAATCTGTCAACTCTCATTTGGGCAACTACATTTGAACTCTAGACCTGTAAGGCTCTTGAACCTTTTATATGTCAATCGAGTTACATAGGTTACTAAAATAATATACAAAAATTAAAATAAAAATACCGTTGTGAAATCAACTAGAAAATCTAGAGCAATCTATGTTTTAATAATTAACAATCCAAATTTGAGTGTTTAAATGGATTAATATATTTGGTGAAGTGATTTCAAGTTGGAAATTTTAAGTGCTAAAGCATAGTAGACCAAGTCCCGTGTTTAAGTCAACTTAGACACACAACTTAAGTCAAATTTATACCTAAGTCAATCCCAGGATACCACATAAGTTGAACAAATGCGAATCTTGAAGAATAGATACGTCAAGTCACCGACCCAAGTTGACTCTGCTAGTGACTTGGGTGAAACCGATAACCAAGTTGACTTAGGGTGTTGCATAAACTCACCAACTCAAAGTTGAATAAGCAAAGTCACAACCCATGTCGACTCTACCCTGCGACTTGGGTGACGTTGAAGACCAGGTCAACCTCATATTTTGACTTGCATTTCTGAAAATTTGAGCTAAATTTTAAACGCTAAGTACCAAAAGTCAAGTTGCACATCTAAGTCGACTCCGCTAAGCGACTTGGATGAAGTCCAAAATCAAGTTAACTCAATTCAAGGACTTAGAAGATTAAAACCACAGAAACATATTTCTTGTAATTTAAAGTCTCAAGTAGTTGACAAAGTCTCATAGCTAAGTCGACTTCACTATAAAGTCAACCTAGGGGTTGCATATTCCCACTAACTACAAAAGTTATATATAAAGTCAAACCCAAAGCCGACTTCACTTGCGACTTGAGTTTAGTCGAGGACCAAGTTGACTCAAGTTAGAACTTCAGGGGTACTACATTTAAAGGACTTAAGAAGTGGAAATGCCTTGATAGAAGTAACACTCCAAGTCAACTCCAGTGTCAACTTGGGTGAAGTTGCAGCTAAAGTCGACTCCAGCTACAATATGCACTATAACAGTAAAAAATTTCAAACTTTGGCACATTTAATGCATGCCACCTATCTCTTAACTTTCGAAATAACTCCTCCATTATTTAAAACACGAAAAGTGGAGTGAAGAATGTTAGTAAGAGCATTCAATAAGCCTTTACTTTCCCACTTATAAGCAATTAAGTCTCCATTAAGTGCTTTACCAAGAAATAACTGAGTTTTCACTGCAAAAGTTGCAATGATTCAACTTCTCGAGTCTTTAAGAGTTCTTTCGCTATGGTAAATTGTCTCTACACAACCTGCGACATGTAGAAGTTTCTGTAATACTTTTTTTACTACTACTTGGCTTGGTGTTTGAGACTAAGACCAAGTAAAAACAAGTAGTATATGGTTAGAGTAAGACTTACCATCTACTTGTGCTAAGATTGTAAAGGCCTCTTAAAGCTATAATCTAAAAGAAAGCGATCTCTAAGTGTATTTCTAATTGATATAGAGAAACTCAAGACACTAGTGTGTGTTCTTAGAAGAGAGGAGTGGAGAGAGTTGTCCCGAACTCGTATGATTTCTTGCGTTTACTGATTACTGTTTATTTGTTCTATTACTCTCTACGCTTTCATTGAAGGGAACATAGTTTGTAAGAGGTTAAGTTTTAGAATTTTAAAAGAACTTAATTTGCCCCTCTCCTCTTGGATTTTGCTACAAACTGAGGACCAACAAATACAAACCCAAAATACACAAATATCAATTGGGCCAAGCTCATTATTAACCGTCTAGCGTAGTTGGTCAAAAGGTCAACCCTTACAACATAGGCTATTGTACCTAGATTTGAAAGGTGAATCTTAAAAATTTTATAGTAGTTATAGAAATAAAGAACGAACATTCCCATTTACTTTATATTACAACTCATAATTACATTCTTCATATCATAATTAGTGAAAATCTCATATAGAGATTGTCAATAACTTTCCCAATATTTTAAATGGTATCTAATGTGATGGAGAGATGCTTTCTTGTTAACAAAGAATTGAAAATAACATGTGGATAATTATGAAACAAATTATTTTTATGCGTAAGGAAGAAAATAAGGGAAATTTTTTGATTTTGAAAATATTTTTGATGATCTTACAATGGAATTGAATGCTTTGAAGTTTCCGTCACCTAGTTGGTTGACGCTAATGTTTGAGTGTGTGCATCTGTAAGAAGTCCAAGCTTCTATCTTCTTCCAGATCCTTAAAAAAAAAAAAAAAAAGAATGCTTGGGATTCTATTTGCAAATAGTTGCAAATTATAGAAGGTGACTTGCCATTTTTAAACCATGGTTTAATATCTGTAAGTTATGATAAACAATGTTTATGTATTTGCAAAAATCCAAAAAGAGGTAATAGGCTTGAATAATTAAAAAGTAGTTGATCATTGATAAAATTAACTTGTCAACTTATTGAAAAATCTGAAATAATTAATATGTTTAAAGATTCATAATTATTAACTATGTTGATCTTGGTTTCAAATCAAACTATGATATTGTAGCAACAACATATTATAGTTGATAATAAACATTAAGAAAAGAAAGAAAGAAAGAAAATTTTTAGCAAGGGTATGAACCTCTGCTATATGAACATGGAGCCTTTGTATAAATTGTCACAATATTTCAACATTTTGAAGAAACGAAGGACAATTTCTATTTGACGGCATGTCTATCTTATTCATGAAGAAATCAAATGGGTTTTAGTAAAAATGCACGCATAATATTCATATAAATGAATATTCATTCAAATGAGAATTCAAATGCACTGAAAGAAGCAATGGGTTTCCCTGAAATTATTCTTAGGTGTAACTAATTTTTAAAACAACGGTACTTACATTGGATAGATGCAGCAAAGACCAGAAATTATGATTAAATTAATTATTATGTTTAATCTTTGAACTTTTCCAATAAGAGTTTTTATTTTACTGCAAGTCTCAAGCCCGGAAAAAAGTGAGGGTTGACATGTTACGTTAGCAGTTGGTGCTATAAAAATCTCTACCACATCTCTTATGAATTCTGAAAATCTATTAAAAGTCATTAGTGCTAGCGCTTTCATTGTAAGCGATGCACTATACAGGAGCCCGGCTGCAGTGAGAAATGAGGAAGGGTTGCTAGAGCATTTCTTCAAAAGTGACGTGCTACATTGGAGCTCAAATGTTGTTAAAAATGGGCAAGAGTTGCTAAGACATTTCCCCCAAAGTGACGCATCACAACAACATCTAGTTATGGCAAGAAATAAGTAAAGTTTTCATGCCTTTATAAACATATTTTAGGGAAGAAAGTAATACCAAAATACAAGATTTATTTTGCCTCATAAAATGTCGGTAATTTTTCAGGAAAAGTATAGAAGCAGTAAATTCTATGAAAAGGAATCTACCACTTCTCATAATTATCATTTACATGGCTATCATCGCAAAAGACATCGTTTCTGCCGTTGAGCACTTTAATACTCTTCTTGAGAGGATGAGTAGTAGTGGACAGTAAACTATATTGATTAGCATATTAAATAATATTTTTATATGTTATGGTAACTACACGATTGTCTTGAAATGTAAATCCTATTCTAATTCGCGTTCACAAAAATTCCCAAATTCCTTTTCATGGAAAATCCATTTTTGGCTATTGTGCATGAAATAAATCTAGAAGCACAACTTACGCCTGGTTCAACAAGAATTTGGCCCCACAAACTTGAAAGTTTAATGTGCTTGAGTTTCACTTTTAGAATTCAAATCTCACACCACGGAATTATAAGTTCACACAATCATTAGAATGTCATAATAATTTATTGAATCATTATTCATATAAGGACATTTAAAAAAAGAACATAGAAGATATAGACTTTAATTGAACGAATTTTAAATCGTGTAATAAACAACCATCTATTTAATGAAAGCAAACGAATTATGATTTGGATGAATTTCCCTACCAAGAAAATGATTTTATATACGTTGATTACATCTATGGTCCAGAACTTTGCCGACCGGGCTATCCCTGTATTCGTAATGTTGAATGGAGTTGAATTCAAATATGTAACATATATTTTATTTGGTCATTGATTGGATATTGGAATTCATCATAGATGTGATTTTTGCTTCGTAATTCAATTAACAGCATGCAAGTGATGCCATGTCCATGGCACAAAATGACCTATATGATGATCACTTATGATCACTTATGGCACAAAAATGATACATTCAATAGTCAAAGAGGTCGTGGTCCCCTAGATTCATTTATAATTAAATGAAAAGGGATACATTCAATAGTCAAAAAGGTTGTAGTCTCGTAGTATATATTTAGCCCATATAAGGGAGGAACTGATACTGCTTAAAATCTATGGTATGTATTAATTTAATCTGATGTGATGAACTCCCTGGATGACCTATGTTATTGTGGTAGTCAACGAAGGTAGTTTATCAGTAAAGGCTGAATTTATGATTAGTTAAATATTTGTGAATATATAAAATAATTAAAATTTTATCATTATGTAAGTAGTTATATAACTAATTTATATAATATAAACTGATTACTTAATTTTATATAATACCCTGTGCTTGGAATTGATATAAAATAATTCTCATAATTATTATTATTTATAAGCGGACATCTTTAGTCTAGTAAACACGGCATAAGGTATTAAAGAAGATAATTTATATTGACAAAATGGATTAACGAATACTTAACTAAATTCTAATATTTCATTCTTCTCTGGTTGGGTATTTAGATGACGTTAATAAAGTGAGATTTGGCATAAAATTATAATATTAGAGTGAAGTATAATTTTGATTATATTGGAGTTATTTTGGATTAATATAAGGAATTAGTTCAAGATTAATGTGTTGCCTAATTTATTTTATGTCTTCACCATTTTTATTATTTGTGAAAAATATGTGAGTTATAATATAGTTGAGTGTGATGTGTAGCATAAATTATTATTCTGAATGTTTCCACTCAAATTATATTTGTGAATATTTAGTTATTTGGATGAAAATAGTTTATTTATAAGTATATATGATTTGTAATGTATTTAGTATGAGGTGTAGACGGCATTGTTTTTATGTGAGCTAACTATGCAATTTATATTATTTGTGGATATTTGGTTGGCAAAATGAATGTATGTTATTCATAAATCTATCGAGTTAAATTCAGTGAGTTAGTTGAATAACCCAATCAAGTATGTGACGTGTGCTTAATTTGATTATCAAATTCAATAGAATTGCTAACTAGGTTTTCATGGGTAGTTCTAATGATTAACTATGGATTTATTTAAAATTGAATTTAGTGAATTAACTCATTGGCTTAATTAAAGGAGTAACATTCGAGTTGTGTAATATATTTTATATTAAGCATAAAAGGAAAATTCGATTAGGGGTATTAATGATCATGTCCAACCCGTCAACTTGCCCATTCAGCCTTTTTATAAATGGGTTTAGGTTAAGATTTTGGAATAAATAATTTAGGATCCGCCAACTTGTTCGACCACTTAAATAAATAATGAATTAGAATTGAGATTTGATAATCCATCAACTTGTTTAGTAACATGTTCAACCCCGTAGTTCATTTACAACTCATTGTGAAGGGTAAATAAATGTTTATCTTAGATCTTAATGAGCCTCTCTAATTCCTTAATTGGTTTTTTTCATTCCCTCTCCCTCTCTCTTGTTATCCCTAATCATCTTCTCTCCTTCTCTCTCTATCTCTCTTTCTCTTTCTTTATCTTTGATCATCATTGTCTCTCTCATTGCTCTTCTTTGTTTCCATACTCTCTCTACCCCTCCCTCTTTGTCCAATCTTCCCCCTTTATCCTTATTTTCCTCTCTCCTTCCTTCTTCATCATTGACTATGCCCTCTTCCTTCCTCTTTATTTCCCTCTCTCTCAGTTACTATGTTGCTAATTTATGCATTGTATTATTATTACAAGCTATATATTTTTATAACTTATAAACTATGCTATTATTACGAGTTGTATAATTTATACACTATGTTGTTATTATGAGTTGTATAATTTATACACTATGTTGTTATTATGAATTGTATAATTTATGCACTATTGATGTGAACCGGGTGCTTATTGTTAAGAACACTATAATCAAAAATTTAATTAAATTAATCAAAGTACATTAAAGCTAATATTATGTAAAAGATAGCATAGAATAATATTTCTAATTAAATCCATAGAAAGATAATAAAGTTTAAATTATTTGAAATTGACTTGCATTAAGAGAAGAAAGAGAAGGAAAATAGAGAAAAGGAGAGGAGGGAGATTAGAAAGAGAGAGTAGAGAGAATAAAAAAAAGAAGAGGGAAAAAAGGAAAGAAACTAAAGAGAAAGAAGAAAGAAGATAGGTAAGAAATGAGAGAAATTAGAGAGAGATTAGGAAGTGAGAAGAGAGGGAGAGGGAGTAGGAGGTGAGAAATTAGAGAAAGAAAGAGAAAAAAGATGAAAGAAAATGAGACAAAAGAAAGGTTAAGAAGAGAGAGGGGGAAAGCCAAGGAGATGAGAGAGATTAGAGAGAGAGAGTGGAGAGAAGAAGAGAAGAGAAGAGAAATTACAAAGAAAGAGAAGAGAAGAGAGAGACTAAAAAGGAGAGGAGAAAGAGAAGGTAAAGATAGGAGAAAATGAAAATACAATTAAATAATAACAACTTGATTTAAGTCTAATTTAAGAAAACAATTAAAAAACTACAAAAATAAAATTTAATTTAAGAAAACTGAAAAGAAAAATGCATTAAATTTTACTATAAATATTACAAAGTAGAAAAGAAAGTAATAAATCTAATTTAAGAGGAATGTCTGTCGATATAGAAAACTTTTCAACTTAAAATTTTTCAATCTGAAACTTTTCGTTCACCATAACTATCCTATTTTTTAATTATTTTTTCAGTTCTTTCTATACAACCACTCTACTTTTCAATTATTTTTACACAATTATCTATACATCTAACTCATTTATTTTAATTTTATTCTTCTTACTTTTCATCATTATTCCTATCATATCATATCATTTTCTC
>JAXCLR010000050.1:51311576-51335916 GCA_035584095.1 Annona squamosa | reverse complement strand
ATATTTATTTTCCTTTCTTCCTTTTTAATATTAAAATTAGATTTAATTTGCTTTAGTTGCATTAAAATCCTTAGACTGGATTCATTTTTAGTTCTTTTTAATAGATTTGATCCTAGTTATAATTTATAATTTGAAAGTTATTAGTGAATCATTATATGTTATATTTTTCCACTTCTACAATAATTCAAACTTTATTATCTCTTCGTGGATTTGATTTGATTCACTATTATTCTACATTATTTTTCATATAATTGTTAGCTTTAATGGAAATCTGTTAATTAAATTAAATTGCTGATTGTAGTACTCACAACGATAAGTATTTTCTTCGTGTCAGTATGTTGCCAACATAGAAGCTCATACACGTTCATTCTATAGATTAGTGAGTTCTTCTTAGCAATCAAACATATTTTTTATTGCAAACAATCCAACAAATTAATTATTAGGAAACATGAGATTATATTGTTCTATCAATTTGTCTTCCACAAATCCTTTCTAAAATTACAACAAACGACAAAAATATTCAAAAAACTTTATACTCCCAACTCTTTTTTTTATTGGGCATATAGATTACAATTCATATAAGGTATTATAATCAAGCACAAGAGAGACAACAAGCTTCCATTTAACTAGTGAGTAGATAATAAGCTTCACCTAAATTACAACAAGATACAATCCTACAAACTAGAAAAGGGGATACAACCCCATCAAATAATTGAAAGGGGACATAGCCCCTCCATGCCCAATCTGTTTCAAACTAGGCACCCAATCTAAAGGAGGCAATGCTCTGTGCCACCTACATTAGCTGTAGGTGGTTCCCTGCACTTATTTTTTATGATAACATAAAAGCATTAAACCAAAACTAGTGAAAATAGAAAGCAACCACAAAGACAACTACCAAAAGCAATGATCCTATGCAACTAACACAAAACTTGTAATAACAATACTCAAGAGAGAGATACTCGAGCAAAGCATTGCCATAAGAGAGATACATAGATGAAGCATTTCCAAAACAATTACAATTACTCAAATAGAAGCATTTCACCCACAAATATTATGGAGGCGTCAAAGAAGAGCTTATGGGTTGTTCTTGCATTTGTGTTGTTCTTGCATTTGTGTTGCCAACTATAAATCCAGCAGCTACAATCATAGCCACGAGGATTGCTATTTTTAATCCCATCTTTATGTCTTCTTTTGTTTTTGCTTCTGTAGCTGTTACTACTGCTAGTTCTACATGCTTCTGCTAGTGATGGTACTACTTCGATATCCATGTTATTATCCTTAAAATAAAAAAAGTAGTAGAATAAACTCGTATAATTAGAAAGAAACTAATTGTTGTTAATACTCATTCAATTGCCAACTTATGTAAGAATTTAAAATGATTATTTATTTTTAAAACTTTGTTATATATGTTTAAAGCTTAATGATTCTTTTTAGTACTTGAGCTAGGTTTAAGCTTTGTAATTCCTACCTTGCATTATCTAAAACAATAACTTTCGAGTCTACATACTGCAATAGATGACAAACAATCAGAAAAGAAAGAAAGAGAAATAAAAATTGAAGTGAAGAAATGAATCTCTATTACTTTAAATATTGTTCACTCTAGTAGCCTTTCTATGCAATGAAACAACTTAAAAACATACTAGAGAAGTAAAGGACAAGCATTCTCAAATTTTCATATGCCTTATATTAAATTCCCAAGAGAGACCCATTTAGGCTGCTCATTTCATCATCAGCGCAAACCTAATATAATGGTCAACAATAACTTTTTCAGTATTTGAACTGGTTTTTAATTTTGTTAGGAAGATGGTTTTTTTTTAAAAATTATTCTATCAATGGTCTAAAGTTGGCAAGTTATGTAACTCTGTTTTTATGCATAAGGAAGAAGACAAGGACGATTTTGAGATTTGAAAAATACTTTTGACAATTAGAAATGACTTGAATATCCTAGATATATAAGCAAGTAGCTACAAGCTATAGAAGATGGCTCGTCATTTTTTAAACTATAGGGGATTATAACTGCAAAATTAAATTGCCAACTCTAGAAAAAGTTCAAAGTTATTAATCTGTTTAAAGCTTCATACTTATGACTTGAGCTTGGTTTTTGTTGAGAAAATCCAACTTTGTGCTATTTGCAATAACACATCTTGCTGTTGATAATAAATAATAAGAAAATAAGAGAAAATAAGAAAAATTGTAGTGAAGAAATGAACTTCTGCCATTTGAATATTGCCCCTATAAATCTCTTCTATTTGAATATCGCCCATCCCATACCTGATATCCAAATTGGCCAAAATTTATAATTAGCAGAGAACTTAAATTTAATAAATTTTCTATGTTTAATTTAGGAAAGAAGTTTTCTATTTCATTTGATGCGGGTCACTTTGTTAAAAAAATAGTAAAAATAGAGATTAATAAATTACATCCTCAGCTTGCCACTAGGTTATGTACTGTGGTGGTAATTCATGCCAGAGAGATGCTACCTATCATGGGTTCTAGTCTCCCCTGCCTCATATAGAGTCAGATTTTTTAATTTCCTCCCTTTTCATAGAGGTATTCGTAAATTTTTTCCCTTGTGGGGAGTATTATAAAAAAATTCTCTCCACTGTGTGAGGGTGATGACTATGTTTTACTATAATATGAATTGTCATGATGTATAAATATCCGTCAAAAAAGTAACTTACCTCCTCAGCTTAGTTCAAGCCACAATTCTCCTTGTTAGTCTAGTTTGAAGAAAGGTCTTCGTCTAAACCTAGTTCAATAGAGGTACTTAGTTTTGCTTAAGAAGAAGAGGAAACACTAGAGGAAGAAATACCAGTAATAGGTCTATCATAAACAAAACCATACTTCATTGCAAAGAGAGTATAAAAAAGATAAATTAAGAAATCGAAGAAATATTTTGATGGAAGTATGGTTTCTTATGCCTTGAAAATTGTAGAAACTATCAACAATAATATGATCATTCTTCTTATTCTAATGTTATTGTTTGTTCTAAATATGCAAATTGGTTGGTTGCTATGAATGAAGAGATGAAATCTTTTTTTAAGAATCAGACTTGGAAGTTAGTTAAACGTCCGAAAGACAAGAAAGTTATTAGATGCAAGTGGGTCTTCAGGAAGAAAGAAAACTTTTAAGAGTTGAAGATGCAATATATAATGCACAATTAGTAGCTAAAGGCTACAGTACATGTTATTGATTTTAATGATATTTTAACACCTATTATCAAGAAAAATTCTATACATGTTTTCCCATCTTTAGGCGGTATGAAAATTTAAAATTAAAGCAATTGATGTTAAATCAACCTCCTTAAATGGCCAACTTGATGAGAAAAATGATATGTATCAGTATGAATAATTTGTTGTTGATGGTAAAGAGAATCATATTTCTTTACTAAAGAAATCCCTCTATGGACTCAAATAATCTCCTCCAAAGTAGTGGTATAAATGGATTCATGATTCATGGTCACTCATGGTTATTTTAAAAGTCAAAAAGATAGTTTGTCTATTTCAAAAAATAATTGGGTCTTTCATTTATTTTTTTATATGTGGATTATATGTTTATTGTTACTAGAGATATGTTTGAGATTAGTAGAATAAAAGCTCAGTTGAATGGTAAATTTGAAATGAAGGATTTAGTACAGTTAAGAAGATTCTTAGAATGGAGATTCACAGAGATAAAAGAAGCAGAAAAATTATCTCTCACAAAAGAACTAATTTAAAATATTTTAGATGCTTTGGTATGCTTAATTCAAAACTTTTTAATATGTCATTTGCTATCATTTTGAACTATTTGCACAGATGTCATCATAATTGATGAAGAGATAAAGTACATGTCTCGTATTCCTTATTCTAGTGCAGTTGAAAGTATCATATATGCTATGATTTATACGCATATAAATATTGTGCATGACGTTAGTGTGGTTAATAGATATATGTCTTATCCTGGTAAAGAATATTGGAATGTAGTGAAATGAATTCTTCAATATTTGCTAGGAATTTCATATGTATGTTTGAACATTAAGAAAACTAATGATACATTGAAAGGATTTGTTGATTTAGATTATGTTGGTGATCTTGACAAAAAAAGGTCACTTTTGACCTATGTATTCTCTAATGGTGGTTATGCTATTAGTTGGAAAGTCACATTATAACATATTGTTGCTTTGTCTACTATAGGACCAGAATTTACAGCATTGATTGAAGGTATTAAAGAAACTTTATGATTAAGAGGCTAAATGAGTGGACCCAATCCAGGTCAAAAAAAATTATCATTCACTATGATAGTTGGAGTGTTATGCATCTTAGTAAAGATTAGATGTATAATGAAAGAACAAAGCACATTACTACCAGGTATTACTTCATTCATGATATCGTTAAATGTAGTTATAGTCAAGTTAAGAAAATTGTTATTGCAGATAACACTGCTGACATGTTAACGAAGTCTCTTCATGTTACCAAGTTTAAGCATTGATTGCACTTGGTTGGAGCGTCAAGTTTGTAAGCAGTAGTTTTGTGATGAAGGTGGAGCATCCATTCTATTTTGAAGTTAATTGAATCCATGTCAAGGTGGAGATTTGTTGGTGGTGAATTTGGATTCAGATCACCCTCATGCATGCAGAAACGTATGTGCGCCAGGCTATTTTTATGCAATCCTACTTGCATTATATAACACATTGCATCCGTCCCATACCGGATTGGTTTTAACATGTCATTTTTCAAGGTTCCTCTTTATGGTAGACATAAAGGGCTTGTTCCTGAGCGAGATATGTGAATTTTTTTTTTTGAAACTCTCATGTATACCCCTCAGTGAGGTTTGATTTTTTCAAGAGTTTCTTGTAAGATATGTTGGGTTTAATGGTTTTTCTTTTGAGGGTTCTTCATCTCTTGTAATCTCTTTCTAATAGTCTATTTTCTCCTCTTTTTCCCTTGATTTTTCTTTTCACATTGATGGGTTATCTAATATAAATCTATGTCTACTTTCTGTCTCTTTTTCTTATATTTCTGCACTACTTTGTTATTTTATACAATCATTTCCAAACATTGTCCCTAATTAACATAAAAAATTATTCTTCAATAGTAGCAAAAATTATATGACTTAAGAGTAGCGATTAAAACACGCAATTGAACATGCACATTAGGCATAACTACAAGCACAACCCATCAGGTAAAGCAGCCTAGCAAACCCAGGCTAGCAAATGAGAACATGGCCAAGATTTGGAGGGTAGCAGATTTAAGTAGCATTTGCAAAGGGAGATGTCGTTCAACATAGAAGGCAGAAGATCAAGGCAAAGTGAGAGACAACAAAAATTAAGAATCCTAGATCACTGATTGGGAATTCATCTAAAGTCTTATAAATAGAGGCCCCCTATTCAAGTGGCACACAATCAAGGCTCCAAGAGGCAAGCTTAAACTTAGTAGATTACTTTTCTAGAGCAATCTTTATCTTGGGATAAATAAAGTTTTGCCTTTTATTCTTTGCTTTTTTCACTTAGGAAGTGTTTAGGAAGTGATACAATTTTTTGGATAAAAAAATTTGTAAAAAGTTTTTTAAATAAGAGAAAATGACACGATATGACAGGGGTAATAATAAGAAATAAAGAAAATAAAATTAAAATAGATAAGTTACTTGTATAGGTAGTTGTGTAGAAATGATTGAAAAACAGGATAGTTGATGAGTTGCGTATATGTCTAATTAAAATGCTCGTTTTAACTTAAGTATACGAACCGATCAAGTAATAAAGAGTGAGTTGAGTATCATTCCCATGGGAATATGATCTAACTAGGTTTATTAATTAGTTCAGTTGCTTTCGATATGTAGAAAATTGGAATTTCACAATTAAACTTAAAATTATCAAATGCAATAAGGAAATAGAAAAGAGTTCATGGAACAACCGGAATACTAAAAAGGAGATATCAATTGAGGATGACAGATGGATAGTTCGGAATCCTTGAATCTAAACTATATTGCATTGGTTCCTTTTCATTAGATTGTGCTGAGGTTTACTAGTCCAAGTTCAATATTCCATATATATATATATATTTATATATCTTCCAACACATATAAGACTAATTACACCCTATTCAGTTGCTATGTTCCCATGCCATTAAACAAAGCGAAATTGATAGATTCATAACTTGTTCATGACTACAAAGGTTTAATGGTATATTTTTATCCAATGAACAACTCTCCTTAACCAAGAGGAAACCTATGCCTTACACATGAGTTTAGCAGAGATCTTTCCTTTCCAAGGATTAATCCTGCAATTGAATCATCTTTCAAAGTAGCTAATCTTGTAAAAAATATTAAACAATACATGCAAGGGTGAATTCACATCACACAATCCTATTGAAGTCAAATATTTATTCCTGAATCTTAAAGAACCAATACAATATAATTAGATATCAATTCATCCTAACTATTCATCTAATGGAAGTTTAGTTCAAAAACATGACATGAAAATCCTTTACATCCATATTAAAAGTATCAAGGAAAACAGAGAAAAAAAATAAAAAGAGGAAAAGAAAACTAATTCTCCGGAGTTTCCACCAACGGGATCGAATCTCCTCTTCAATCAATGTTTGAATCAAGTTTTGTTCTTTCTCTGTAAGTCTATTCCATCGTCTCTCTGTCTCTCTCTCTCTCTCGCATGGATTCCCAAGTTTCTATTTAAATTGATCAACTTGCACAACACACATGCAGAAAGTCGCGAATACAAATTCGCAGCGGTGCCTAGGCTCCCTTTGCTGGCGCCTAGGCGCCAACTCCCTGTGTGTTGTGTAACTTAGAAACTTCATCGGAATGCCCTGCTTACTTGTGCCATGTAAGGTGTTGGAATTCATCTATGTGCTAGTGAAGTGGCGCCTAGGTGCCCCCCTCCGACACCTGCGCCAACTTACTGGAAGTAATTCTACTGTGTAAAGTGCTGGAAACTTTGGCTAAGGTATGTAGGACGGCGCCTAGGCGCTACTTGTCAGCACCTTGAAAATGAACGAAATTAAATAAATGAACTAAAAATGCCTAGTTTATACTAAAAATGCATAAAAACTACATAATGCTTCTAAAATGCAAAGCGAGTGAAAATTTAGCTAAATGGATGCAAACTAAACCTAATCTCTTGGACTAATACCCAAACAAAGTCTGAAATGAGCCATGATAACTCGTATTGGTATAGAAAATGTGAAAACTAATTAAAAAATAGGATAGTTGTGAAAAGTAAAAAGTTTTAGATATAAAAATTTTGGTTGAAAAGTTTTATTTTGAAACAAATACACCCTCAATGCTTTTATTGGTTTAGCTTGCTTTACTTTCAGTTTTTTCTATTAGATTTACTTTCCTTTCTTCCTTTTCAAATATTAAAATTAGATTTAATTTGCTTTAGTTGTATTGTAATCGTTGGACTAGATTTAATTTTAGTTGCTTCTAATAGATTTGCTTCTAGTTGTAATTTATAATTTGAAAGTTATTTGTAAATCTTTAGTTGTTATATTTTTGTACTTCTGCAATAATTCAAATTTTATTATTTCTTTGTAGATTCGACTCAACTTACTGTTATTCTACACTATCTTCCATATGATTGTTAGCTTTAATAGGAATTAAATAAAATTGGTGACCATATACTCATAACGACAAACACTTTATTCATATCTATATGTTGACAACGTAGAAACCCATACGCATTCATTCTGTAAATTAGTTTTATTGCAAGCAAATTAACAAATTAATTGCTGGGAAACGTGAGATAATATTGTTCTACCAATTTTTGTCTTCCACAAATTCTTGCTAAAATCACAACAAATAACAAAAATAGTCAAAATTTTTTATATTTCCTACTCTGATTTTTTTGATTAGGTACATATATATTACAATTAATGATAGATATTACAATCAAATAAAAAGGATACAATAATCTTCTCTCTGACTAGCGAGGAGACAATAAGTTCTTCCTAAATTACAACAAGACACAACCCCATCAACTAAAAAGGAGACACAACCCCTCCATGCCTAGTCTGTTTTAAATTAAGCACCTCATCTATGGGAGACAATGCTCCCTACCACCTACGCTAGCTATAGGTGGTTCTCCCTCTTATTTTTTTACGACAATATAAAAGCATTAAATTTGAACTCCTCACTCTACCCCTTCTAAGGAAAATATAAAGCAATCATAAAGATCACTACCAAAAGTAATGATCCTATAGCTGCCAACTGAAACTTGTATTGACAGTACTCAAGAGAGAGATACTCAGGTGAAACATTACAAAGAGAGAGATACGTAGGCAAAGCATTACCAAGACAATTACAATATACCTAAACAAAAATGTTGCGCCCATAAATATTATGGAGGCATCAAAAAAGAGCTTGGAGGTTGTTCTTGCACTCGTGTTGCTAATAGATTATGTTAAAATAGCTATAAGTCTAGTAGTTTCAATCATAGTCACAGGGATTGCAATTTTAATCTAATCTTTATATCTTCTTTCTCTTTTGCTCCTGTAATTACTATTGCTATTGGTATTACCTCGATGACGGTGGTTTCTGCTTGTGATGGTACTGCTTCGATATCAATGTTATTCTCCTTAGAATAAAAAATAACAAAATAAACTTGTAAAAACTAATCGTTGATAATACTTATTCTATTGCTGACTTATATAAGAATTTAAAATCATTATATATGTTTAAAGCTTTATAATTCTTTTTAGTACCTGAGCTCGGTTTGATCTTTGTAATTCCAATCTTACACTATTTGGAACAACATCTTTCAAGTCTATGTGCTGCAATGGATGATAAATAATAAGATAAGAAAGAAAAAAAATTGAGGTGAGGAAATGAACCTCTGTTACTTTGAATATTGTTCTTCTCCTATAACCTTTTTATGCAACGCAACAACTTCATAATATACTAAAGAAGCAAAGGATAAGCATTGTCACCTTCTCAGCGCCTTGTATTAAATTCTCAAGAAAGACCCATTTAGGTTCCTCATTTCATCATCAATGTAGACCTCATGAAAATATTATCAATAAATTTTTCAATATTTGAACTGGTTTCTAATGTTGTTAGGAAGATGGTTCTATTTTAAAATTTATTCTATCAACTGTCTAAAGTAGGCAAGTTATGTAACTATGTTTTTATGCAGAAGGAAGAAGATGGGGGAAACTATGAAATTTGAAAATTATTTTTGATGATTTTGAAATGAATTGAACATTTTGGGTATATAAGCCAGTGCTACAAACCATAGAGGATGACTTGCCATTTTTTAAACTATAAGGGTTATAATTGCAAATAATAATAAATAATGTGGGTATATTTCCAAAAGGCCAAAATTGACCTAATAATTAGAAAGAAGTCGATTGTTGATAAGATTAAATTGCAAACTATGGAGAAAAATTCAAAGTTGTTGATATGTTTAAAGCTGCGTACTTATAACTTAAGCTTGGTTTCTGTTGAGGCAATCCAACACTATGTTGTTCGCAGTAGCCACATCTTGATGATGATAATAAAGAATAGAGATAATTCCTCTCATACCCAAAATAATTGTACCTAATTCCTAATATACTCACAACATTTCATAAAATCATCTTATACCTAGAACATTTGACCATAAATTTCTCTCATACCCATGCTGTCAATACAACCATTATCTACCCTATTGAAAAGACGATTTTGCCCATTTAAAATTTTCTAATTGAGATAATTTAATCTTAACATGATTCAATTATTAAAGTGAATAATTAATAGAAGATATTAAATAATTTAAAAGTCATATTAAGGTTGAATTATTTTAATTAAAATTTTTTAAAAAGAAAAAATCATCTTTTTTATGGGATGGATAATGGTGGTTTTAACGGCATGGGTAGAATAGGAATTTAAGGTGCAATGTTATGAATATAAGAGAAATTTATGAAACGTTGTAGGTATATTAAGAATTAAGTGCATTTAGTCATGGGTAAAAAAGAAATTATCTCTAAATAATAAGAAAACAAAGAGAAAAGAAGAAAAATTGTAGTGAAGAAACGAACCTTTTCCCTTTGAATATTGCCCCTCTAAACCTATTCTAGTTGAATATCGCTCCCATCCCCCGTAGCCTTTTTATAAACTTTCACAACGTCACAATACAATACATTGGAGTATGTCGTCCTTATTCATGGAGAAGTCAAATAGGAATAATGGCAAATAAATTCAACCGTTATTTTTAACGAAAGATGCATGATATTTGTGTTTATGAAGGTCCATTCAAACAGAAATTCAAAGAGTAGGGCAATATGTGCATCGAAACATTTTTATCTCATTAACGTCCAGTCCCGCTGCATACACGCTTGGGTTTCGACCTCTCTGCTTTATATGTTTAATTAGTTTTTTTTTATTATGTAATATGTTTAATTAGTTTTAGTAAAGAGTAGACGTGGCAGGACCTATCTATTTTAACTTTATCCTCTTTACTCCTCATTATTATTCCTATTATATCACATCACTTTCTATTGATTTGACAACTTCTACTCCAAAAACTTTTCATCAAAAGTTTTACCTCAAACCAAACACACCCTTATACTACTTGACTAACCAAATTACAGCTATCAGCTATGAATCTTGGCAAACAATTTGAAAAACACGCGGCAAATGGATTGTTACCTAAAAACGGATGATATCTAGAAATCACAAATTCACATGGAATATGTTAGATATGTCTTATATTCTGCGTATTATTGTAGTTGAGTGAGCTGTAATTGTTTATCCTGTGCAGATTTTAGTTGTGTAAGATTGAGTTTGTGTATTGGTATTGCTTAATAGCCTATAAGAGTCTTATATAGTGGCATTTCAGTTAGGGAATAAGTGGAGTCTTAAGAGGCATCCCTTTGGAGGCATGAGAGAGAGGGTTATCAGAGTTCTCTGTATTTGCGGTGTTCACGAGGCATTCAAAGAATATGTATAGGGTATAATATCTCTATAACCTGTTTATTATAGTAAATTGTTATCACCTTCTCATGATTTTTTCCTTTTGGACGTGAAAGATTTTCCAAGTAAATCTTAGTATTTATTGTATTTGATTTTGCTACTATTTGTTTGATCTTATTTTATTTTGGTTATACTTCTACTGTGATCTATGTCAACCCGAATTATATTTTCCAATAAGTGGTATCGAGCTATGGTGGAAGATATGTGTGACTCGGAAAGCGGATTTGTTAGATCAAATTTTTTTGGTGGGCAAAATCATAGTGCTGATTTAGAAGGCACAAAATTAGTTCGTGGTGCTTGGACAGCCAGATTGGTGGCCGTCGTCAGCTGCGTTGGTGGTTTTCTTGGATAGCAAGGAGAAGTTCAGGTCTAGAGGAGATTTCTGTGGTCAGCGGACGAATCTGGATGTCTAGATTTTGGGCACGATGCAGAACGGTGGCAGATCTAAGTGCGGATTTTTGGGACCTGAATCCGGCGGTGCGGCAGATCTGCATCAAGTGGCGAGTCGGTGGTTGCCGGCAAGCAGATCCAGGAAGCCAGCAACGAGCAGCGGCGGCGGGCTGAACACCGGCGACGGAATCCGGCAGTAAATCTTGCGGCAGCAGATTTCGGTGGCCTGAAAAGTTTTCAGGTGCAGCGATCAAATCAGTGGGTTTTCTTGCAGCAGTGGAACAGAGATGGGCAACGGCTTTTGTTAGATCTGGGCATGTCGGTGAGAAGGGAGTGAAGATTTGCAGCGGCGAATCTTTCTGAAGGATTTTTTTTTTCCTGCTGGAAGTTAAAAAGAGAGAGAGAGAGAGAGAGAGAGAGAGAGGACGGTCTGATCGTTGGGCATCATTTCTCAAAGAAGCAGGCGTGCTTCATAAGATTGCCGGAGGAAGACGCCGGATGATGAGATCTGGTTCGGTGGTGAGCAATGGACAGCAAATCTGGCAGATGGGTTTTTTGGACGGGTTTCCCATGGCACCGGAGATAAAGAAGAAGACGGCAGCTAGTGGGTTTTTTTCGCCAGAGAAAGAGGTGATAGCGGAACTGGCAGATCCGGGCGTAGAGGACGTCAGTGTGGCGGTCGCCGTCAAGCGAATCAGCGACGCCATCATAGAGGCGCCGGGGCTGGATGCTATGTCAAGAGGTGTGATGGCGAAGGCTCGTGCATGGGCTTCTTCCTTGAGGAAGAAGAAAGAAGCGGCCATTTTTTTTTGCTCTGGAAGCTTACTGTTTTGCAGAAGAAGTGTACTAGAGTTGTTACATTGAAGTGCATTGAGTGCACTGAAGCTTTGTGTGCATGTGATTTAAACTGAATAATTTTGGAGTACGTTTTGGGTGATCCACGTATGAATTTTTATGTTTTCAGGTGCTCTGAAGTCTGAATGCCATGATGATATTTGTTTGATCAGATTTTTCTTCGATTATGTTGATCTAATAAGTGGTTCAGATTAAGGTGGAGCAAGCGAACTTCACAGAGTTATGGATGTTTTTCATAGATGTGGAGATTAGGATGAGATAATGTGTTGTGCTTCTTGTGGATGGTGTGTATCAAGAAGATACTACATCGTTAGATATGATCGAGTTGAATCACATACATCGAGATTGATCAAAAGGAATAAGTTCGATTTGTTTTGACAGCCCATGAGTAGATTTGGTATTTTTAATAGTCTATAATGGTGCTAATGGTGAGGATGTATAGAGAGCATGTGGAGGTAGACTGACTTTTCCTAAGTTTCGCATTAGACGATGTCTTCATGATCCTGAGAATAATGGGTATTGAATCGTAGAGAGCCGAGGGAGTCTTGTGCATGCGGTGTTGGAAACAAAATGTACTTTATATATTTTTTTATAACCGATGTATGATTGAGTGAAAGGTTGATGTCCTAATGCAAGTTATAGTGTATATATGCAGAATTCAATCTAAGGTAGAGATTTGTTACATGTCTTACATTCTGCCTATTGTAGTTGAGTGAGCTTGGGATTGCATTTCTTATGTATTTCAGTCATATAAGATTGAGATTGTTTATTGGTTTTGTGTAATAGCCCATAGGAGTCCTATATATAGGTATTTTAATTAAGGATTTCGTGGAGCCTTTTTTTTTTATGAAAAGAACAATCCTCCCACCTCTCCGTTCGGAGGGGGGGTGGGATAACGGAGTCCAAGCAATTTATTGCCAAAAAATTATCTGTACAAAGTTTTTTCAAAATAATCTGGGGTGGGTTACCCCACCACACAAGACCACCCGTACCAGAAATAGATACAAAATCAGCTAAGGTATGGGCAACAGTATTGCCATGCCTTAGCACATGAAGAAGAGAATAGAAAGGGAATGAAGAGAAAAAGGATTTAATTTCTTCAATGGTCGCCCCAACTGGTGAGAAAATTTGCTCGTCCTTCTGTATGTAATTGACAAGAAGAAGAGAATTAGTTTCGAACTGCACTTTCTCCAATCCAACTCGAATCGCCCATTTGATTCCCAGGATGAGCGCCTTCGCCTCCATGTAGAGTGGACTCATAGCACCCCCAAGCCTCCAACCTTTAGCTCCCGCAAAACTGCCGTTAGAATCCCGAATAATAGCAGCACACCCCATAGCATGAGAGTCAGCATGTCTCCTCGCATCGACATTCAACTTGAGAAAGCTGTCCAGGGGTTTCGCCCATCTGACCGCTAAGGGTCTATCCATCAACCCATCAAGAATAAGGAGTTTAGCTCTCTTTGTTTGCTCGAGGAAGTCGGTGCACCACTCAATGATGTTTCCAAAAGATGGCGGTACTCCCTCCTCCCTGTATTTGTTGCGCATAAACCAAACCCGCCAGCAAAATGTGATGAGAAAGCCAAGTCGACCCTGCCTATTGGATGAGACCATGCCACAGAACATATCCTGGATCAATCCCGAAGAAACTGAAATTGTGGCAGCTTTCACGAACGCCGCCCTGGTGTGGTGACAATTCATGAATAAATGAGTGGCGTCTTCAGTTTCCGATCTACAAAACAGGCAAAATGTGTCAACATCAATGTTTCTAAGCAATAAATTAAACTTGGTTGGGAGGGCATCTTTGAATAGTCTCCATCCAAAAATCATGATTTTGCTCGGGAGCTTCATCTTCCAAATAGCCTTGAACACTGTAAGATCCGATTGGTTTGTCGTAGTCCCATTCAGCATTTTGTAGGCGGACCTGATAGAAAAACAACCATTGGGTTCATGTTTCCAAAACAGCCTATCCTCCACGGAACGGGAAGGAAGGGAACCTGACACACACTTCTCCAGCCCTCCTCTCCCGCAGCCGCCACAACTCTCTCTCTGATCCACCTGTGCCCAGCTTCGTTTATGAAAAACTTCACTTTCACATCATCCGCGATATTCCGCGGGAGGGGGCCCGCCATGGGCAAACGGTCCTCCATCCATACGTCCTTAAAAAATTTGACCCGCTCACCATTACCAATTCGCCACTGGAAATAGTCCCGGATCAACTCCATAGCCTTCGTGATACTCTTCCAGGTGAAGGAGTTAGAGGCTCTAGGAATCGAACTCCAAATATCATCGCTAGGGAAATATCTTGTCTTGAGAACCCTGTAGCAGAGAGAATCTGTTTGCGTCATGAGGCGCCAAGCTTGCTTGCCAAGAAGAGCAATATTAAACAGATGTAACTCCCTAAATCCTAGGCCGCCCGATAGCTTTGATGTGCACATATCCCTCCAGGCGACCCAACACATCTTCCGTTTGTTCTCCGTTTCCCCCCACCAAAATTTGCTTATCATCCTATTAATCTCGTTACAGAAAGCTTTTGGGAGCATAAAGATGTTCATCGAGTATGTTGGAATAGCCTGGGCGACAGCTTTGATGAGAACCTCTTTCCCACCCCATGAGAGGAGTTTGCCCTTCCACCCCTGAATTTTGTTCCATATGTGTTGCTTGAGACCTTTGAACATGTGGTTTTTGGCTTTGCCAAGCCAAGCGGGGAGTCCCAGATAGCGGTCGAAACTCTGGCCCGTAGTTCCCAACAGGTGGGTTAGTTCATTTTTCACAGAACTGCTAACATTTGGGCTGAAAAAAACAGCAGTCTTATCGACATTGACCACTTGGCTCGACGCCTCCGCATATTGTTGAAGAATAGCCAAGAGATTTTGGACATTCCGCCTTGTCGCCCTGATAAATATAATTGCATCATCCGCAAAGAGAAGGTGGGTGATAGGCGGTCCCCTTGGATTTAGTTTAATGCCAATGATTTTCCCTCCACTTGCCTCTCCAGCGATAAGAGCGGAAAGACCCTCGGCACATAAGATGAAAAGATAAGGAGATAACGGATCACCTTACCGTAGACCTCGCTGTGGTGTGAAGTATCTTGACTTAAATCCATTAACATTGACCCTATATCTCACCGTATAAATGTAGCTCATTATCCATCCGATCCACACCGGCCCAAAATTTATTGCTTCCATAATGTGTTTTAAGAAGTCCCACTCCACCCGGTCATAAGCCTTGGACATATCAAGTTTGATAGCCATTTCCTGTTTCATACCCACCCTTCGCCTCCTCAAGGAGTGAATGACCTCGTAGGCCACCAACATGTTATCAAAAATTTGCCGCCTTGGTATAAATGCACTTTGATATTCACTGATGATGTCATTGAGGCATAGCTTGACTCTGTTGGCCAGAACTTTTACCAAGATCTTGTATGCTACGTTGCAAAGACTGATCGGGCGAAAATTTGCCAAAGACTGGGCACCAGCCATTTTCGGGATCAGGACGATAGTGGTGGCATTGTGCTTCCGGACCTGCCTGCGTTGGCTCTCCAAATCTGATTGTTCCATGAATTGTTTACACCATAGATAAATATCATGCCCAACAGTTTGCCAGTGTTTTTGAAAAAACCCCGCTGACATTCCATCCAGCCTCGGCGCCTTTGTTGGGCTCATCGACTTGACTCCTTTGACCACTTCATCAAATTCGAGAGTTCTAGTCAATGAAGTCCTCTGCTGATCCGAAATTTTTGATGAGATAGAAGCATTCAACCAGTCGCTAGTCGATGAATCGGAGGAAGAGAACAGAGAAGAGAAGTGAGCCACAGTCATTTCCAGCATCTCATCATGATCACTGACCCATTGCCCATTATGATCCATTAAGCCCTCAATAGAATTAGCCCTTCTGCGATAGGATGCCATATTGTGGAAGAACTTCGTGTTCCTGTCCCCCTCGTGAAGCCAATGGGTCTTAGATCTTTGCCTCCATAATTGTTCCTTATCGTCGAGAAGAAGATTTATTTGGGCTTTAGTGCGGTTAATAGCATCATCTCTATGGTCAGTGGGGTTCTGAGCCATAAGAGTGGCCAGCTCCCTTTGCCTTCATTCAATGACTTTCCTGAGATTCCCCCGTTTTCGACGGTTCTACTTAGATAGGTCCGTGTTGCATGATTGGATCATCCGATCGAGGGGAATCTGACCAGAGAGGCCAAAACTCTGCTGCGAGGTCCAAGCATTATTAACGATCTGATGGGATTCCTTATCTCTAGCCCAGAACAGTTCATAATGGAATTCCCTTGGGGGTTTGCTTCCGCGTGTCAAAGTGTTCAATACCAACCAAAGAGGACAATGATTCGAGTAGTTCGTTGCTACATGGAGGATTTTTGCATGAGGGAATAAGGCCAACCAATTTGGCGTTGCCACGCCTCTGTCCAGTCTGGCTTCAACCCGATGAGGACCCCTACGATTGTTGCTCCACGTCATAGTTGACCCCACAAAACCAATATCCGCCAAGTCGCACCCATCCAAAGCATTACAGAATGAATCCATTTGATGTTGAGGTCGAAGTCTCTGGCTGAGATACTCATCTGGCCCCGTAACCTCGTTGAAGTCGCCCATTACTATCCACGGTGCCTCCATCCTCTCACTAAGAAGTCTCAGAAGCTGCCAAGTATGACCCCTCGGATGCAGTTCAGGGTGGCCGTATAGTCCTATGAACCTCCATCCATTAATCATTGCATCAATATGATGATTTGAATAGCTCTTGATTACAACAGGAAGATCATTCTACCAGAGTAATGCAATCCCGCCCCTTCTATCCGTAGAATCGACCGCAAGACAACAATCATACTTGAGCTTATAACGAATTCCATCCATTTCCATAGAGGTCCTCTTTGTCTCAGAAAGAAAAATCAAATAGGGAACTTTTTGCTTGACCAAGTCAAGGAGACAGCGAATTGCCCGTGGGTTCCCAAGCCCACGGTAATTCCAAGCCAGGATAGACATGTTACTCGAGGTGGGCCTGAGGGACCTCCTCAGACACCACCTCCTTATCTTCAGGAAATTTCGCCCCTTTTGGCCGTTTGGGAACGATGTTGGGCTCTTGCAACTCCCTATCTGCCCTTCGTTTGAAAATTCCCTCCTTCGGTATCGTACCATGACCGCCTGCCGAGTTGGGTTTTGCCCCTCCCGCCCTCCTTTTCCATCTGCCCCTCACTTGTGTATTTTCTATCCTTCCCTCTTTGGACAGGCTGGTTATACGAATTCCCTAAAATTCAGTGCCTCCCCATCCCAACATTTCAGCACCAACAGTTGAAGGAGAGGCTTGAAGCCTAACTGGAGCCACGCCAATCGAAATTTCCTGCATAGAGGCTTCGCAGATATCCTCTTCCATTGCATATTGGTGCTGATGGGAGAAGTTCCTAGCCATCTACCCCGACTCCAGCCTTGTTGGCAAGCGATTCAGAGGAGCATTCCAGCCCAACCGCTCGGGTGGAGGTGAACGTCTCAGGTCTGCACTTGTTTCCGGCTGCATCTGGATATGGTTCACCAAAATAGTACCCTGATCGTTGGATGATGGCAGCTCATGCCCAGAACGCCACTGCCGCTGATGACTTTCTGGATGGTCACGTGGATGGCCCCAAGGTTCCCTTCCTTCGTGATCGTCACTTGCCTGTTCAGCCGAGCAAAGCACCTGGTCATGTCTGGGATTTTCCCCAGAAACCTACTGCTGGACCTGCACCATTTGCATGTCGGGTTGGCTAGCTTGAGGAGACGCTTGCGACTCAATTTGGGAGTTGTGTTGTTGACCCTGTAATATGTGCATACCACGTTGGTTGGGCAGCAGTTTTGCCGCCCACTCATCATGAGAAGTGAGTCGATAATGGCAGTCCCGTGTAGGAGGATGGCTCATCTGCTCTTGGAACGACAGCATTTCCCCACATTGCTGTTGGTTTGTGACGTGAGTCCCTGAAGCATCTCCGCTGGCCATCTGGTCTGCATCGACCCTATTTATCTCGCCCAAGTATTTCTTTGGGGATACCCTACTTCCCGACCCCAAACTGTCTCTAACTCGCAATGGCCTGGTACCCACTCTCAGCGCACTCCCATACGGCAAATCTGCTTCGACCACAGTATCGGTTCTGTCTCCCAGTTGCTTGTAGTCCTTAAACGCATGTCCCATGATCCCGCATTGGTAACAGAATATCGGAAGCTTTTCGTATTGGAATGGGATCCATGTTCTCCCCTGCTTCCCCACTTGAATGAACAAACCTCTTCGGATCGGTTTCCTACAGTCAATCCATACTTTCACTTTCAGCTCCATGTCAGATGCTTCAATGGAGTCAACAACTTCAAATGTCTCACCAATTTGACGTCCCAGCTCAAGTTTTTCAACTAGTTGAGGGATTCCCCTGATATGCACCCATATAGGCATTTTTGCAAGTATAACATGGGCAAGATCTATGTCCTCGTTTAGATCCGTGATGACCACCAGCTGTCTGTCATACAGCCATGGTCTCCCCGCGAGGACCCTCTCCTTGTCTTTCTGGTTGGAGAAGACCACCTTGTACAGGCTCTCTCCCAAATCCACGAAGTGAAAACTGCCTGTAGATTGCCAAAGTCTCCGCATCATGGTTTTTAGCAGCTCTCGATTGTACCGCTTGGACGACCAAACCGAACATAAGCAAGCCGCATCTGCTCCCGGGGAAATTTTCCTTATTGCTGATCCAGAGATCGTCATGGTTTGTAGCTCCTCCTGGAGGAGATCCTCCACGCTCGGGTTCATGGCAAATTTTCCCTGTTAAAGACACTCCGTCGCCCAGACTTACCACCGTTAGCACCTGTTCTTTCGCCATAGCAGAAGCCCCTCTAGCTCTTCGAATCTTCGCCGGCTTAATCACTTCCCTCTTCTCCGGTGGATCTCTGGGCCAGGACCTCCACTCGGCGCCGAAGCACGAATAAATCACCTATTCGGGCCACGCGGGGAAGGACCTCCTAGTTTGTGACCTAGCAAACTAGCTTATTGAATGCACAATTTCTCTGTTTAAAATGGATTTCATGGAGCTTTAAAAGGTGTTCCGTTGGGGCATGAGAGAGGTTTATTGAGTATGTATGAGGCATCCAAAAAATATGTGTGAGGTATTTTTATGTGAATATTTGTAATTTGTTTATTATAGTAAATTGTCATATCTCTCCCGTGTTTTTTTATTTTTGGTGTGAAGGGTTTTCCATGTAAATCTTGGTGCCTTTTATATTTTATCTCGTTGCTATTTCTTTGATTTTAGATCCTTATCGACCTAAATCATGTTTTCTAACAGAATAAAATGATTCTTTGGTTTGGGTTACAATTTCATAATCTTGCATCAGTCACTGCTGCACTATTGGTGGCTACACCATAAGATTTCTGTGAATAATAAGTTTGTTTAACAAAACAGGTTAAGGATTTTTGCCGTGTAGTGGTTGCCTTATGATGCCAACCTCCTAAGTTTATTTGTAAACTTTTGATTTTCTTCTCGGCATGCTAAAATCGTCCCCATTGGGCTACCTAATCTAGGTTCGTAGTTATAGACCAATTCCGACAAAGTTCTTATATACATAAGATGATATTTTGATGTTTTATATTTAGCTTCAATCTTACTACGGTGAGTGTATCAACTGTCTTGACCGCATTGATGGCCATCAGATGGACTTCTTTATCATTTGGCACCACAACAAAATGGCAACCATAATGTTCTTCAGAGCCTCAGTAATCTAGATTGCATGATCTTCTCACTATACGTGTAAGTTCTGGAGAAAACGAGGAAAACGATTGCTGAAAAATTCATTCTCAGCCCTCTCGTATGGAAATCAATAGATTTTTTGTACATATTTTTCTGGTTTTAGGAATGTATTTCATCTCTTTCAATCTCAGAAAATGTATTTTCTCCGTTTACAACAAGCCAGCTTCCTCAGAGTCACAAACGTTTAAATATTTTTCCCTTTGAATTTGAAACAAATACACCTTTAATGCTTTTATTAGTTTAGATTGCTTTCATTTTAGTTTTTTGTATTAGATTTACTTTCCTTTCTTCATTTTTAATATTAAAATTAGATTTAATTTGCTTTGGTTGCATTGTAATCCTTAGACCGGATTTATTTTCAGTTGTTTTCAATAGATTTGCTTCTAGTTGTAATTTAATTTGAAAGTTACTAGTAAATTATTAGTTGTTATATTTTTGCGCTTCTGCAATAATTCAAACTTTGTTATTTCTCTGTGGATTGAACCTAACTTTCTATTATACGACATTATCTTACATATAATTGTTATCTTTAATGGAAATTAATTAATTAAATTAAATTGGTGATCATAGTACTCATAGCGACACACACTTTGTTTGCATTAGTATTTGACAACATAGAAGCCCATATGCGTTCATTATGGCAATCAATCCAACAAATTAATTAGTGGGAAGCATAAGCTCATATTGCTTTATCAATTATGTCTTCAACAAATTCTTTCCAAAATCACAATAAATGACAAAAATATTCAAAAAATTTTATACTCCCTACTCTTTTTTTTGGGTATATACATTATAATTCATGTCAAATATTACAATCAAGCACAAAGAAGACAACAAACTTTCATTTAATTAGTGAGAAGATGATAAGCTCCAATAATTACAATGGGACACAACTCCACCAACCAAAAAGGGGACATAGCCCTACCAAATAATGGAACATTTAATTAGTGAGAAGATAATAAGCTCCAATAATTACAATGGGACACAACTCCACCAACCAAAAAGGGGACATAGCCCCACCAAATAATGGAAAGGGGATACAACCCTCGGCTTGTTTCGAACCAAATACCTCATCTAAGGAAGGTAATGCTCCCCGCCACCCGTTCCATAGGTGGTTCCTTGATCTTTTTTTTGACAGCAAGATAAAAGCATTAAATTTGAAGTCCTCACTCTACTCATTCCGACGAAAATAAAAAGCAACTACAAAGACTACCAAAAGTAATGGTCCTATAGCAACGAATACAAAACTTGCAATAATAATACTCAAGAGAGGGATACTCAAGCGAAGCATTGACAAGAGAGAGATGCAGGAGAAGCATTGCAGAGACAATTACAATATACCCAGACAGAAATGTTGTGCCCATATAAATATTATGGAGGCATCGTACAAGGGCTCGTGGGTTATTCTTGCACTTTTGTTGCTAATAATAACTATAAGTCCAGCAGTTGCAATCATAGTCAAAGTGATAGCAATTTTTAATCCAATCTTTACATCCTCTTCTGCTTTTGCTTCTGTAACTGCTACTGTTCTCGGTTTTACTTCGATGGCGGTGGTTCCTGTTGGCAATGGTACTACTCCGACATCAATGTTATTATTCTTAGAATTAAAAAAAAATAGCAAAATAAACTTGTATAATTAGAAAAATTAATTGCTAATAACACTCATTTTATTGCCAACTTATGTAAGAATTTAAAATGATTATATATGTTTAAAGCTTTATAATTCTTTTTAGTACCTGAGCTTGGTTTGAGCTCAGGAATTCCAACCTTGCACTATTTAGAACAACATTTTCCGAGCCTACATGCTACAATGGATAATCAACAATAAGAAAAGAAAGAAAGAGAACTTAAGGTGAGAAAATGAACCTTTGATATTTTGAATTTTGTTCATCTCTTGCATCCTTTCTATGCAATGAAATAACTTCACAACATACCAAAGAAGTAAAGGATAAGCATCTTGGCATTCTCATATGCCTTTTATTAAATTCTCAAGAGAGGCGCATTTAGGTTCCTCATTTCATCATCATCATTGCAGACCTCATGTAAAGGTCATCAATAACTTTTTTAATATGTAAACTGGTTTTTAATGTTGTTACGAAGACGGTATTTTTTAGAAAAAAATTATTTTATCAATGGTCTAAAGTTGGTAAGTTATGTAACTATGTTTTTATGCATAAGGAAGAAGATGGGAGGAAATTTGGAGATTTGAAAGATATTTTTGATGATTTAGAAATGAATTGAACATCCTAGATATATAAGCAGGAAGCTACAAACTATAAAGGATGACTTGCCATTTTTTAAAACTTTAGGGGATTATGACTGCAAATTATAACAGGCAATGTGGGGATATTTCCAAAAAGACCTAATTATTAGAAAGAAGTCAATTATTGACAAAATTAAATTGCTAACTCCGAAAAAATTCAAAGTTATTAATATGTCTAAAGCTTCGTACTTATGAGTTAGCTTAGTTTTTGTTGAGAAAATTCGACCCCATGCTATTTGCAACAGCAATATGTTGCTATAGATAATAAACAAAAAGAAAAGAAAGAAAAAAAGGAAATTTGTAGTAAAGAAACTAACCTCTACCATTTAAATATTGCCCATCTGAACCTTTTCTATTTGAATATCGCCCATCCCCCACAGCCTTTGTATAAACTTCCATAATGTCATAATATAGTGGAGCATGTCTTCCTTATTTAGTAAGAAGTCAAATAGGAATAATGACACATCAATTGAGTCGTTAATTTTTAGCCAAAAATGCATGCATAATATTTATATTTATGAAGGTTCATTCAAATAGAAATTCAAAGTGTACAACAATATATACATCTGTAGCATGTGGTTTTTAGCGCGCTACGATGGGTCGGCGGATGGGCTTAAAAAGTGTAAGGCAGGCTCAAAGATACATATAACTATGAACTAAAATGAGAAAATAAAATATGCATATACCGGATAAGAGAATAAGTATGACATGCAAATTAGCGAGTTAGCGGGTTAGACGTGATGCAAGTCAGATATAGAAATTAAACGTACAGAAATTAAATGTGCAAAAATTAAAAATATAAACGGTGTAGAAAAGGGGTTCAAGATCAGAAATGGAAAAAATGTAAAATGTGTAAATATGGGGGTTAAAGAAGGGAGATGCAAGCGTTAAGGCTTTTAGATGATGCAAGATTTTAGAGATTTTTAAATGATGCAAATTAGTCAAGCACAGACATGTATCTCAATTAGGCGCAATTAGTAGTTAGTAACATGTGTATAATTTTTGATAAAATTTAATATATTAATTTTTTAGAGTTGCCACTAACCACATAACGGTAGTTAGTCCGTGTACAATAAGACACTGAAATACAGATATTTTCTGGGTGAACTTACATCTAAAAAATATATAAATTTATTTTTTTAGTACATTAGTCCTAGAAGTACAAAAAATTAACAGATATATTTTTTTTATGTAAAAACTCAGGAGGTGGAGGCGAGAATTTTAATCTCTAGGTTTTTTTTGAGGCCCTAACTCAATTTGAAAGTTGGATGCGGATAGTTATTTTTGTCACGTAGAATAACATGTTTTTTTATGATGATTTGATTTTATGCTTTCTTTTTTTATTTATTTTATAAATATAATGACACATACTTGTTGCATACGTATTTTGATTCGGATAAAAAATTATGAGCAGTTAAAAAAAACCTAAAAAAAAAGTTTCTGCAGCAGAAAACAAAAGGAAGGAAATAAAATGACCAATAGAAGAAATGATACCGTGTCGGTGAGTTTTTACTCTCTTTTGATTTTTTTTTAAATGAAAATGAAAATAAACAGGAAAAGGGATGATGCAATGGGAAATAAGTGTTTATATATGTGTGTGTATATATAAAAAATTTGGAAAGGGGTGACGATGACGTAGAGGAAATGACGCACTGGAAGTCTTTAGTTTCTATATGTAATTTTGATTTTTCTAAAAAAAATGAAAAAAATGAAAAGGAAGAAAGAAAACGTGCTAGAGTTTTTTTAAAAAAAAAATGAAAAGGAAGAAAAGGGACGTGCTGGAGCTTGTTTGTCTTTTTTTAAAAAAAAAATGAAAAAATGAAAAAGGAAGAAAAAGGGACGTGCTGGAGCTTTTAAAAAAAATGAAAAAATGAAAAGGAAGAAAAGGGCTGTGTTGGAGTGTGTTTGTTTTTTTTTTAAAAAAAAAACGAAAAATGAAAAGGAAGAAAAGGGACGTGCGGTAGCTTTTTTTTTTTGGAAAACGAAAAAAACGGGAAAAATAATGAGAGAGGTGGTGATGCTGGAAAAACAAGGAATGGGCTGGAGTTCCCTTTCCTACTCTATTTTCTTTTTCTTTTTTTTTTTGAGAAGAAAGCGCCCTGAAGGAAAATCAGCCTTAATTGGAT
>JAXCLR010000050.1:51286977-51305628 GCA_035584095.1 Annona squamosa | reverse complement strand
TCTTTATCAAGAGAGCTTCTTGTTCTCCATTAATATGGCATTGGAGCTCAAGTCTGGATCTGTTTTAGCCAAAGCTCTGAGCCAACTACTCGATTTTCCACAAATACACAGAACTGTATTTGACAGATCCATTGATATGTCAACCATGGTATCAGGACCTACCTTGGGGTGTTATTAGAATTGTTTTTGCAAGGCTCCTATTCGAGAGGGATGGTCTTGTGTCCTCGTTGAAGATCAATTTTTAGTGGATTCTTGTTTGTGTATGGATAAAATTTCCCAGGGCAACCTCTTTGTAAGGCGTAATGCTTGCAGGTTGTAGGTTTATCTCATTGTCTTCATTACTGTCTGGCAATTCTTTGATAAAAGGAGTTGACCTGATACTCAGGTTAAGGAGGGAAGAATGCATGAAACAGTTTATGTAGTTTCAACGACTGAGGGAGGTCCAACTGTTAGGTCCCTAGTCCAATGCTAGCACTAACTCTGAAGATTCAATATTATCTTGGAGTTGACTTCATGTTTCCTTCTTTCCTGATCATTTGTTAGTGGTGCAGCTGCCTCGTCCCCACCTGAAGCTCAGCATCCTGATAATGTCTATCAGACTACGCCTATAGGGATTATTTTAATTCTGTTTAAGTGGCATCAATGCAGCATCTTGGGCTGCCAATCTTGTGTTTGCTTTTTCTACTTGCATAACTTGTGCTTTTAAGGGGCGATTTTGGTGTTTGTTTTCCATATAGTTTCCTAAAGGAGGAGATTTTTAGCTTCGGTTTGATAAGAGGAACTATGTAATAGTTCTGCCCACGGCAAACAAGTCTCCCATTCTGCAAGTTTGCCACTGGAGATAAATCTAAGATGGATTCCTGTGTTTGGTTTTTCATCTTGGTCTGACCATATGATCGGGAATATTTTGCTGTGCGACAGCTCAGTTGTGCTCTGCCATTTTTGAGGAGTTCTTTTCAAAATGCACTTAGGAAGACTGACTATGCTAGACACATGATTTCAGAAAGTGATGGAGTCCAACCACATCTCATAAGAAGATTTGGCTACTGTGGGTTGTGAAAGTGGATTTTGGTGCTGAAGTGGGCTTATTTGAAAAGCCGATCAACAATTACTAGAATCACTGTTTTTCCCTATTAGGCTGGAAGGCCTTCAATGAAATCAAGGAAGACATCTTCCCATAACCTTTTTGGAATTAGTAGAGGCTGTGGTAGCCGATAGGCCTATGGGCTCTTGAATTTCAGGCTGTGATATCCTTCTTTATTGGTGTCTTTCACTCCCTCTTAATGAGATGCTCGTTGATGCAAGATTATGTCTGTAGTAATCCTGCTTGACCTCCAAATGGTGATTTGTGAAGTGATAACGGAAGCACTGCCAGCAGGTGTGGGCAGTGTGCTATTATTCTAGCCTAGTTCATTAGTCACTACGGTTGTGTTTGGCCAGGCCGAATTTTAGTATTAAAAAAAAAAGTCCAACGTGCAGCCCATTTTGAAAGAATTTAAAAATTCTGCACACAAAAATCGGCAAAATCAGACTTTTTAAGAATCCATTCAAAAACAGATACATGTCATTCGTGGTAAATAAGTGCATAATTTTTTTCTGCAATGCACGGCCAAACAGGCCCTACATTTGTTATGGTGATCGGGTCTACTGCTACTTCAGCTTTAAATGTTCGCTCAGTCACATTAGCTTGTGCCTCTCATATGATTTGGTTGGGGGGGAATTAGAAATTGAAGGTGGCAATGTTACTTCCTTCATGTTGTCGAAAGAGGTATCAACTACTAGATTGGCTATGGGTCACTTATGCCCAACCTGAAAGCCCTTTCCTAGAAGCTCATGATTTGAAAAACGTAAGAACTGATTGTTAATTACTATAATTGCATTTTTCTGGTCCTTTGTTCATGAGGAAATTCGTGTGTGATACTTTGCATGAATGTTGCTTCCCTGTTCCTGACTTTCTCAAATCATAGTCCAAAATTGTTTAGATTTCGCTTTCTCGAATATGGTTTCTCTGGCACTTTTGACTGTGCTTTTTAGGTAATAGGGCACCGACAGACTGGGACAAGGCTTGGTCGAACTTCAGGAAGCAAGGAAAGAAATCATTGTTCTCGCAATTTAAACCAGACAAATATGTGAGCTGGAATCCAAAGCGGTCGGAGTATCCATTGTCAGAAGAAGTTGATCCTATCAAGAGGACAGAAAGGTCAAACCTGATGCTCTGGACTAGTCCAAAATTCACGCTAGCAGGAGCTATAGTCATTGTTTCAGTGCTTCTAATCTACACCCTCGTAGCGCCACTGCCACCCAAGTGATGTCCTCAAAGTCGATTGCTGGCTTGCATCTGGTGTCAAGTTCTGTGTTTTCCTCCCCCAGGAACAGGAGATTGAAAAGAAAAAAAGGAAGGGAATCTTGGTCCTATGTTGAAAAGAAATGCAGTTGTCTTTCACCATTTTCTCTCTTCCTTTGATTCTGTGCTTCTTTACACTGGAGTTGAAGGACATTTTGATTATCTGAAAGTTCAAGCGTTGAATCCAAATTTCTGACAGAAAGGTGTGAACCACTTGGATACAACTGTGAACAAATAAATTGTGAGTACGTTTTATGAAGAGGATAAATCCCAATGCAAATATGAAAATCAAATCACTCCACAACCCAAGAGCCTGATCATGTAAAAATTAAATCGCTTACAAAATCATTTTTATGATTTAAGCTAGTTCATGAATTTGAATTTATGGAACCTTTACATTTGGGTCCCACCTTGATGATTATATGAAATCAGTTCCACTCATTGCCTTTAAAGTTGTTTATTTTAGGATGTGTTTGATAAATAATAGAATTTTTGATAAAAAGTTTTTGTGGTAAAAGTTTTTAAAATATAAGAAAATGATGTGATGTGATATGATAAGCGTAATGATAAAAGCAAAGAAAACAAAGTTTAAATAGATATGTTAGATGTACATATAATTGCTTAAAAATGATTCAAAAAGTAAGTTAATTGTATAGGAAAAAGTAAAAAATAATTAAAAATAGAGTAGTTGTGGAAAGTAATTTTATTTCAATCAAAGATGTTCATGGCCTTGTCTAACAAAAAGGTTTTTTTTTCAAATATGCCAACTAGGCTTAATTATAATTCTAAATATATTAACTACATTTCTAAAATCTCAAATATACATGGCTATGTTTGCACAAAATCTCATGTATGCCTACTCAGTCATGGACATGAGAAAACGGCATAAAAAATAAGTAAAATTACTAAGATACCCATGAAAATAAGGCTAAACTGAAAGGGGGCAAGCGACCTGTCCTCAGTTGTTCTAGTTAGAACTCCAGCTACAACAAAGATTCCTAGTTTATTATCTCTGTGCCCGTCCACATTTGTGTCTAGTGTCAGTAACTCTACCTCGCCGCGTACGCTGTCATTTCTCTTCCTCCTTTCCCATATTCCCTCCCCCATCACCCAGTGGTGCCGACGAGCCATGAAGCTGCACACGCTGCCAACGAGTTCATCTTCCTCGCCGTTATTTTTCAGTCTGAATTCTAGTTTTATATGTAATTTTTCCTTAGCAATCACATAAAGGGCCAACACTAATTGTCGTAGTCCCGTTAACCCTATCCGGGCCTTTTATTTATGCAATCCATGTTGTGCAATTGATTGGATGTGTTTGAGATTGGTAAAAAGTACTTGGTTTTTTTTTAAAAAAAAAAATTTACTTAAAAATCCCTATTTGCAGAAGCTAGGAAGTGGGCACGCCAATGTAGCACACAACTTTTTGTGAAAACAACGTTCTAATCCCTGTGTGCGATTTTCAAAATGCATGTAGAACTGCTTGTTATATTAATATAGAAACGCGTATGTGGAGCCTTTTAAATTAGAAATTTGAAAATGGAGCTGGTAATGTTTGATACTGATGAATATAACAAACTTTCCCAACATTTTAAAACCTTAAGAAAGAAAAATGCAACTAGCTTCAGATGACATCGTAACTCCCATTATTATTGGCATTATCTATTATTTGGCGTTTAATTTACAAGTGCTGATGGAATAAAAATTTACTTGTATAAGTTTGATAACTTCAACTCATTGTTATTGACATTACCTAAACATTTTTTGTACGAATGGTTGCTAATCGATTTACACTAACGATTCACTATGAATGTGCATTTTCGATGAATGTATTTACAAAGGTCATTAATTACGCTGGAGAAAAGTTTCAGCATGATGTTGTAGACCTCGATGAACAATGTTGGATAGACATAGAGAAATAGATGATGGAGTCATCCAGATTTCTTGAAGACAATTTTACTGTGGGTTTCAAGCATCCTAACATGGGTATTTCTAAAGCAATTGGTAGCTTGAAGTGGATGAAGATGTGATGAATATGGTTAACAAGCACGGAAATATCAATTAGATGGATGTGAAGGAGATCTCACTGTATTTATGTCGTAAATCAATAAGATTTTGCAATGTGAGAAAGTGACTGCAAAAAGACAAGAGGATGGTATGATGTCTGATTCTACAACAACAAAAATTAACAACTGGTACAGTGGAGGAAGATGTCGAACATATGGTTGTGAAGGATGCTTCCAACTCTGATATTAATCCTAAACCTACCCCGAATTAGGTCCTCCATTGCGCAGTGTAGCCAATTGCCATTTTCAATTATTGTTAATGAAATGTGTAATCGTTGAATTAGCTATTAGGTAATGTCAATGAAATTTGTAAGGGTAGAATCAGCAAATGGTTACGCTTTTCACTTCAAAATCACTCCTATTTTCCAAGGACATCTACATATTTCTTAATCTTATTTTACACCTACCCATTAATTTTTTGAATAGTCAATGCATGTTTTCCTGCAGCATTGGTGATTATCACATACTTTGATCACTTATTGCTTCTAATACGGAAAATATTTGGGAGTTTATTTTTCGAGTGTGTTGCTTCATCTTTTCTTGATGTCTTCTGCTAATGAATATTTAATATATGCCCTACGGCTAAAGCAATGATGTCAACCTTTGGTTTCCTTATTGTTAACTCATTCAATTATTTCCTTTGAAATGATGTTGAACCAATTTCAGAGTTCAATGTCAGTCCATGATCAAGTTGTAAAATCATTGTTCCCTATAACTTTCCTATAGAGTCAGCAACTGCCCATATAAAAACTATGGCATTCAGAGTGCATATCATTTTTGGATCACCCAGATTAATATAAATATTAATTTTTAACCATCGCTTTATCATGTTTGTAACATGATGGATTATACATATATGTATCGAGAACATGTTCGGTGCAGCCAACTGCACTGTAAGTTGGTTCAAAGTGAGCCCCATATACACTTAAATATATTAATACTTTATACAATCATTTATCGATATATAATTACATTTAAAATAATTTACATACTAAAAAATAACTTTAAAATTGTTATTTACATTAAACTATTTCATTGCATTGAATTTGTATTTTTTAAAATGAGGTTCGCATACATATCCATTTAGATAAAAATTATAATACTAATAAAGTAAATAATTATAAATATAGTGAATGAAGTATATTATAATTTTATAATCATATGAGACTCATTGTAAGCCAACTCACTACACTGGAATATTCTTCATTTA
This sequence comes from Annona squamosa, assembly GCA_035584095.1. NCBI lineage: Eukaryota > Viridiplantae > Streptophyta > Magnoliopsida > Magnoliales > Annonaceae > Annona > Annona squamosa. The sequence goes on along the minus strand of JAXCLR010000050.1, from coordinate 51,300,011 downwards.
TGTATATAATTATCAAGTGCAAACGAACTGCATTATAATTATGGTGCAGTTTACTATAAATGGACCCCACATGATCATGAAGTTAACATCCACTTCTTCCATTATATTTAGAATTATTTACTTTAACACCATGTTAATTTTCGTCCAAATCAAACATGTGTATGGGCCTCATCTTAAAATCATACAAAATGAATGCAATGAAATAGTTTGTCTTAAATATCAATATTAAAGTTGTATTTTCAATATCTAAATGGTCAAAAACATGTTTTTTACATAGATAAATAATTGTATAAAATGTTATTACATTTTAATGTGTGCAGACGAACTATACCATCATTAAGGTGCATTCCGCTACAAAATGGGCCTTACATATATTAAAATGTAATAATACTATATAAAATTATTTATCCATATAAAAATTATACTTTTGAGAGTTTAAATGTTAAAAATATCACTTTAAACTTGATATGTGGATTAAACTATTTTATTATATTGATTTTATACCATTTTAAGATGGGACATGTACATATGTTGTATTTGGATGAAAATTTGTATACTAATAAAGTAGCAATTCTAAATATAATGGGAAAACTATCTTTTTCATCCATGATTGAGTGGGCCCCATAATGCATGGACACTATAATATTTTCCTATATGTATAGTAGTGTAATCTAGTATAGTCGAGAGCAAAACTCTATATTTTATTTTTTAAAATTTTTTATACAACTGTTTATCTAGGTGTAATTAACACATGTCTCAATTTTTACCATTTTTTGGAAATTTATAATTTTTTTGAATTTTTTAAAATCAGTGGCTGCCACTAATTTTGAAAAATCGAAAAAAATATCTACAAATCTCAAAAAATAATAAAAATTAATACATATGTTAAACACACATAGACTAATAGTTGCATAAATAAATTTTCAAAAAAGAAAGAGGCCAAATACACCCAGGTTCAATGCACCTAGGTGTATTTAAAAATATCCCATATATATATAATATTCAAATGCAGCCTCATTACACCATAATTACAATGCAATTATCTCAAAATGGGCCTCATATGATCATAAAATTATAATCTATTCCACTCATTATATTTAGAATTACGTATTCTGTTACTAAACTAATTTTCATCAATATAGCATATGTATATAGATTTCATCTAAAAACGGTACAAATTCAATATAATAAAATAGTTTAATATAAACAACAACTTTAAAATTTTTTTAACATGTAAATCATTTGCTATATAATTTATATATAAATAAATGATTATATAAAGTATCAATACGTTTAAGTACATGTAAGGCCCATTTTAGGCTAAATGCACTATTAATTATGGTTCAGCATCGTTGCACCATAAATGTTCACACACACACACATATATATATATGAGAGAGAGAGAAAGTTATATTCAAGTGCAGCGCCGCTGCACCATAATTATGGTGCAACAATGTTAAAATGGGCTTCATATGATGATTAAATTATAATTTACTCCACCCATTATATTTGGAATAATATATTCTATTACCATATCAATTTTCATCCCAATTAGATATGTGTATGATCTCCATCTAAAAATGTTATAAATTTAATATAATAAAAATATTTTGATATAAATAACAACTTTAAATTGATTTTTTTAACATCTAAATCATCTAAAGTATGGTTTATGTATGGATAAATGATTGTATAAAGTTTTATTGCATTTTAATATGTGTGGGGCCCCTTTTTTAGGCATCTACATAGCTGTTCCGGTGCACCGGAACAACTCTTATATATATAAGATATATTCTAGTGCACCATCGTTGAAATGGGCTCCATATGATAATGAAATCATAATCAACTCCACCCATTGTATTGAGAATAATATATTCTATAACCATACCAATTTTCATCCCAATCAGATATGTATATGGGTCTCATCTGAAAATGGTATAAATTCAACGTAATAAAATATTTAATGTAAGTAACAACTTTAAAGTGGTTTTTTCAACATCTAAACTATCTAAGATATGATTTATATATGGATAAATAATTATATAAAGTTTCATTACATTTTAATTATGTATGGGGCCCATTTTTTAGGCAATTGCAACACTGTTCCGATGCAGTGCGCTGCACCAGAACAACTCTCTCTCTCTGTATATATATATATATATATATAAGTTCTGCTTCTATATAACTAAATTATATACAAGCGGAGTCATGTAACTCCTTCAAAATCTAAGATTTTAATCTTTAATAAAAAAAATCTAATTCATTTATTGTGTTTAACATCAATTGTTTATCTAGGGGATCAAGTTTCATTACAATCAAATATGTTTATGAGCCACATTTGTTAGAAATATATTCATGTGCAAAATATGAAAAATACTAAAATATTAATTTTAAAGCAATATTTTTGACATCTAAACCGTCAAAATTATCATTTCTATATGAATAAATGATTTTACAAAGTATTATTATGTTTCAATACATTTGTAAATAAATCTAAGTATTTTTTATAATTTACACACGAATATATATATATATATTTGAACAAATATGACCCATAAACATACTTGATTAGAATAAAACTTGGTATCTTAGATAAACAAATGATGTTGAATACAATGAATAAATAAAATTTTCTATCAAAAATCAAAATCTTATATTTTGGAGGGGTTACATGGGTCTGCTTCTATGTGACCTGGTTACATAGAAGTGAGACCGCGCGCGCGTGTGTGTGTGAGATCCATTCCAGTGCAGGTACCTACACCTGAAGTTATGGTGTTGCTACCTCAAAAATGGGCTTCAAGTAAACTTAAATAGACTGATGCTTTATATAATTATTTATTCATATATAAATTATATTAGAGATAATTTACATGTTGAAAAAGTAATTTAAATCTGTTATTTATATCAAACTATTTTATTACGTTGCATTTATATCATTCTCAAATGAGGTCCCTACACATATCTAATTTAAATAAAAATTGACATGATAATAGAGTAAATAATTCTAAATACATTAGATAGAGTAGATTATAATTATATGATCATATGAGACCTATTTCAAGGTACTTGCATCGTAACTTATAGTGCAAGTACATAGGAATCGTGTGCAGTCGGACTGCACTGTAATTACGGTGCAGTCCGCTGTAAAATGGACCCCACATATGTTAGATTGTAATGAAACTTTATACACTCATTTATTCATATATAAATCATACTTTAGACGGTTTAGATGTAGAAAAAAACACTTTAAACTTGATATTTATATTAAACTATTTTATTCTGTTGATTTTGCATCATTTTAAGATGGGGACTGCAAACATGTTGGATTTGGATGAAAATTGGTCTGCTATTAAAGTGAACAATTCTAAATACAATGGGTGGGGTGGATTTTCCATTTATGATCAGGTGTGGCCCACAGTGTATGGACTGCATGGGTCAGTCGCATGCACCGAAATAAATCTCTATATATATATATATATATTCCTCTTCTATGTAACATCTCTCTCTCACTCTCTTTTAACGATACGATTGGTCGATCAGATTTCCATTTCATCATTAAGGCGGCCCCCCAAAATGTAGAGGTTCCATGAATTATTCATGAATTCAACCGTAATAGGATCCGAAATAGGATTTAAGCGCGGTAGATCCTCTTTTACTTACCCACATAACAGGACCGATGCACATACATACTTCTGTGCAAGATTTCTTTAAATTTATCTGTTAAAGACAGCTTTGTGCTAGTGGATAAATAAAGAAACACAGCTAGCCTTCTTGATTTTCCCGATCGAAGCGTATCCAAGGATATTTTTCAAGTGGATGAAATGTTTCTTCCACAGTACTGGCGAGAGTCGTGCAGATAATTCCAGTCATGAATTAAAGAGAAGAACGAGACCGGTTTTGTTTTTCCATGCGAACATCATTTTCTCCAGCTGGGTATAATTAGATCCTCTTTTACTTACCCGCATAACAGGACCGATGCACATACATACTTCTGTGTAAGATTCCTTTAAATTTATCTGTTAAAAACAGCTTTGTGCTAGTGGATAAATAAAGAAACACAGCTAGCCTTCTTGATTTTCCCGATCGAAGCGTATCCAAGGATATTTTTCAAGTGGATGAAATGTTTCTTCCACAGTACTGGCGAGAGTCGTGCAGATAATTCCAGTCATGAATTAAAGAGAAGAACGAGACCTGTTTTGTTTTTCCATGCGAACATCATTTTCTCCAGCTGGGTATGATTGGATTCTGTTCTTTTCCCACCCAAGATCTTCTCCAAATTACTTGCATTACTGTCAACTAGCTAGCTGGAGACAGTTGGCACCCTTCCTGATAGCATTAATCTGCTGTTAGTTGCTCATGTTAATCCATTTATCTTATTTTTGTGGTGACCCACGATGACGCGATAGTCAAAAACCCCTAGTGTGCAACACCATCATCTAATTCATCTTTAGAGTTCTTGATCTCAATTCTGGCATGAAGATCACGTCCGCTGAGGTTCCTGGGAGAGAGTGATGGATAACGAAAGTTTAATATTGCAAATTACACCCAAACTTTTGTTTATTACTACGTTACATTACAATGAGTCATCTGCTCCTCTTTGGACTCGAAGTCGAGACCACAGGACGCACCCATAATGTGTTTCTACTAGGATTATGCAATGGATTCACAAATTGCACCGAAACTTGAAAGCGTGGAAAGTAAAATTAAGGGTTTCTTCCAAATATTCTCATTATATTTAACTAAAATCCAAATACACCGCACTTGTTTTCAAATTTGCTGCATATGCATGCTATTTGAAATAAAATCATTCTGCTAATAGTCCTTTAAGTTTTGAAAATTGTGGCCGAGTGACTACTTTGGCCTTCATTTAAACCATTGATAATATTCATCTTGGTGGATTCTAAAAATGATATAGGGGATGTTTGGTAACATATATAACTTTTTCAATCTCAAAATTTTCAATCTTCAGCCTCTATAACTACTCTACTTTTTAATTAATTCTTCACTTCTTTCTGGATCTAACTTTTAATCCTTTTAACACAACTACTCATATGTTTAACTTATTTATTTTAACTTTATTTTCTTTAATATTCATCTTTATCCCTATAATATCGCACAATTTTCTAACATTTCAAAAAATTTTATATATCTACCCTATTTATTTTAACTTTATTCTCTTTAATCTTCATTGTTACCCTATCATATCATATAATTTTCTAACATTTCAACAACTTTTCATCAAAAGTTTTATCGATCACTTCCCAAACACACCCATGAATTAATAATTTTTTATTATACATTTAGTTTTTAATTCTAGCAGTTGCATATTTAATTTTTGAGACACATAAGTTTTTAATGAAAGTGATTTTTGTTATCATATATATAAATACTATTAGTAAAGATATTAAATGGATTACACATAAAAATTTTCCAACACTAAAAAAACCAAAGGAATTGGTTGCATTAGATGAGAACTCGAGAATAAAAGATAGAAATAAATTTATAATTATTTATAAACAAATATATTAATAAAAATATGATAAAATAAGTTAATAATATAAATAAAATATTGAAAATTAATTTGGTTTCTTTCAAATTGAAAATTCCCCCATCTACAATATTAAAAATCATTTTTCTTATTTATAGTAAAAATAAAAGATAGTACCTGGAAAGTGTTAAAAGTTCTCATCAATTCGATTACTCTAGTGTCGTTAAGGTTTTGCAATTTCCTACTATAAATAATACTAAGAAGGTTTTTTCATAAAAAAAAATTACTAAGAAGGTTTTGCATATACGCCTACACAGTTTAATTGGACGAAGTTGTCAGCGTGTTTCTTAATTTCAAAAAATTCCAAAGTACTTTGCCACTTTTGTATGAAAGTGTAAGAACATCCTTTAGGTTAGGCTTTCACGAACAAAAGTTAAATTTTTATAAAATACCAAAAATGCCCCTGTAAATAAAAATTAATTATTAATATTGTTATTTTTATTATTTAAGCTCTAGGCTGTATTTGTTATTTGCAAGGGCTTTTGCAATAATTAATAATTCTTATAAATAATAAAGATTTTTGTAACGTATATTAATAAGGGCACTTTTTTATTCGATAAAAAATTTAATTGCCTTTCATGAAATCTTAACCGAAGGGATATACCTGCACTTTCAAGTAATTGAAATCTTGTGAAATTAAAGGATACACTTGCAATTTTGTAAAAGAAATCTTGTGATATTAAAGGATACACTTATAACTTTGCACGATTTATATAAGTGCGGATGAAAGACCCCTAATATTAAAATTTAATTTAGGGCGTGTTTGTTTAAGGAAAAATAAAAATAAAGAATTAGAATGAAATGAATATGATTTAAGTAAAGTAAAAATAAAGAAACAACAGATAATATAGTTATATGAAAAGATATAGGATTATTTACAAATATACTTACATAATATAACTATAATTGTAAATATACTCATATAATTTTAAAAATTGCAAATAACACATAGAGTTTGACCATTATTACAAATATACCCACATTGTTATTGCACCATCACTACACCATTATACATGGGTATATTTGCACAAATATATAAATTATATTAGTATATTTACAATTTCAAAAATTAAGTAGGTATATTTAGTTTTTTTTCAAAAGTACTCACATAGTTTGTATATCTTCAAAAATATACACACATTAGGATGATGCAATAATGACATCTTAATGATGCGGGTATATTTGCAATTATAATTAAATTATGTGAGTTATTTGCCTTTTTTGAAAGTACTAGATATATTTGTAATTATAATCAAATTATATATGTATATTTGCAAATTACTCTATTTCATACAACCGACATAAGTATGGATGAAAGACTCCTAATATTAAAAATCAATTTAATATGTGATTTTGTAAAGAAAAATATAAAATGGAGAATGAAAATAAAAATGAATGTAATAGAAGTAAAGTAGAAATAAAGAAAAAAATAGATAAAATAGTTGTAGAAAATGACGTGAAAATTATTGGAAAAATATAAGAAAATGATTAGAAAATAAGGATAAAAATGAAAAAAAAAAAGTAAGTTAATTGGGAAAAAAATGTAGTGAAAAAGTAATCTACTTACCGTGGCATGCAACAACATCACAAACAAATTTTAGTATAGGTACACAATCCAGCTTTGCTAATTGTGCCTTCTATCCTTATGCAAAGTTGATGCAAAGTATTATTTTTAGCTAATTATAAAAGTACATTCACATACTAGCAAAGTATTGATCAGTTTGTTTGAAGAAAGTAGTAGGATGAGATGTGAATGACATAAGGGGACTCAATGAAGAGGGATTATTGTGTAATTGGGAAATTCAAAAATTATATTAGGATTTTGCAAAGCAGTATTGAAAGTAAGAAAAGCGAAGTTATTATGTATGGACAAATCAAAAAAAAGTGGTATAATTGACAAAAGTTTTGTTTAAGAAGAAAGATTTTGTGTCATTCATATCCCATTTGAGCCCTTTGTACCATGGTTTTATCCTCTACCACTAACGCATGAACCCCAACCAATTTCAAGTACATAGTACATTATCATCTTCTTGATCATCGTCATCCAATCCCAAATGAGAACCGGTATGTGATTGCTAGTGGAGGAGGGTGTACACAAAAATCTCATAACAGTGTAGAACATTAAGAAATTTCTGGTGGATAATTTCACCAGATGATTGTTCTAGATTAATATCGAATGGCCCACTATATATGCTCTATCTACATCTGTTGACTCAGTCCGTTGTATCTAAATAGACATACATGTCTGAGCCTCCTCCAGCAACTTTCAAATAGGATAGAATTAATTAACAAGTCATCCGACGACAAAATTGGAATTTGGAATCAGAGATTGGAAACAGCTAAGGCCAGTTTGGCTCAGCTTTTGAAAGAAGCTTATGCTTGCTTAAGAACCACATATTTTGGACTATATTAGATTATCCATTTGGCTTAGGGAGGTTTCATTTCCGCGCTTCTTCTTATTTTTAGGAATAAAATTGGGACTTAGAAGCTCTAGTGACCAGCGCATGGCTTTTAACTATTTGGTTGTTGGTTTGTTTCCCACAAAGGCACCAATATGAAGGAGTATAATTTTAGCAGATATTTGAGAATATAAATTTGCATTAATGTAGGCGCAGATCTTGTCCAATGGTTCTTTACCCTTGATCAATAGGGAAAAACATGTTACGGTAGGTGTTCTTATGATTGTATAATACATGCATGATTTGTAATAACCCTGAGTTTGTTATTTTAGAAAGTTTTTTTTTTCAAAATTTTCTATGGATATGGATATGGTATTATAGGAATAAGAGTAATGATAAAAAGTAAAGAAAATAAAATTAAAATAAATAAAATGGCTGTATAAAAAATTATAAGGAAATCATTCGAAAGTAAACTAGTTGCTGTAGAAAATGTGAATGAATAATTGAAAAATTAAAGTATTTATGAGAAAAAAATTTAGATGGAAAACATATATTTTGGTAAATATGAAACAAACTCTAAGAATACTTTCAAAGTTATAATCAATTCCCCAAATTCTTCTTGGCAAAAATTATGCAATGAACACTAAGAAACCCATATATAAGGTTGAACCGGTTGGACTGTGAACCGCAAGATTAACGGTTCGTTCACTTCCGGTTTTCGGATATGGTGGAAAATTGAACCGTCAAATCCAAACCAATCGCCTCTGACCATGGGATGCAGGTCTTTCACCATATAAATTACAATCTATGAAATACTCACTATCATGCAGTGTGTATCCGAATAGAATAACGAACATTGGATATCACATGTACCTTCAATATCCCTATATTTAGTCCATATTAATGGAATAGTTGTATCTAAAAATTCATTAATTTTTTTGTATTTTATTTAATTTTTCCATACACATAATTAATATTGTGAGTTTAAAATAATTAATGAAATTATTATATTATAATTATATTCTCATGGTTTAAAATGGTTTAAACCAACAGTTAATCTCGTTAAACCTAAATTGGATAAAAAAAAATGGTTTGATTAACAATTCTGTTCCCTCAACTTCAAACATGGGTTGTAAGAGTACAGCTTGTGTCGGGTTGAGCGAGAATTTAATTTCCAACCATATTAAAATTTTGCTTTTTTACAATCCCACCCGATAAACCCGATTTGTAAATATAATTGGGTTATTGTTTAAGTAAACCCGAACTCGAAGAACTCGAGTTCGATTTTTCATTTTATATTTATTATAAAATATATTATATACATAATATCTAAACAACATTTCTTTATATTTTGTGTGTTTTATATTATTTATATTTATATTCGAATACATGTTTAATATATTGTAATTATATTATAAATTCATTTATATTTATTTTTATTTCTATCATTTACTTTTACATCCATTAATTTTCTTCATTTATCTTTTTTCTAACGTTAAATTTTTTTCTAAAAATATTTTTATGTTGTTATATTTTTTAAAAATATATAGTTTGATTATATATTATTATGCTTACTTACATAATTTATTATTATTATATATTCATATGAAATTTTAAACTCATCACTCTTAATAAAATATAAATTTATCAACCTAAATTTTAATTCAAAATTCAACTTAAATTTAATTTTTAAAAATAGGATTAAGGTTTAGAGTTTACAAATAGAATTAGAATTAAAGTTAAGATTAATGTATTATAAATAAAAGTTAAGATGAACCGAATTTCATAAATCGAGCTGCAGCCGTAGTGGCGGGGATTTAAACCAACTTAGAGCGGGCGGTTTGTTCCCCCCGCGTCCGCATGCGCGGCAGAAAAGAAGCAATGGCAAAGCCGTGGGCCCAAAAGAAGCTTCAGCGAATGCTACTCGTTTCGTTTTTTATTTTATTTTTTTTTATTTTGCGAGTGGCAACTGCAGGAGACGGGACGAAGCCCCCATGCGAAACCCATCGCCCTATGGGCAGGTTCGCATGCTCGTTTCGTTTTGGAGTTGCTTGGAACCGGCACTTTTTTTTAAAAAAAAAAATAATGATAATAATAATTGAAGTGGACCACGCGTATAGAAAACTGTAGTGATTTTAGTCGACTCAACTTACTTTTCGGGGCAGGATGGTCCAAAAAACATGTGAGAACGCGGCAGCGTTATATTGTTCCACGCTATGGTTGCATGGAATTCCACGCGCAAAATAGCAACCAAAAATATTGATCATAAGGAAAGCGATGTGAAATAATAATAAGAAGAAGAAAAAGAAAGCGATGTGACATTGCTTTTCTTCTGCTGTTTTACGCAAGCATACGACCCGACCCTGCTAACGAAAGACTAAGTCTACCATAATACGCCTGCTAAATCACCCGTGACTGACTGCATACCGAAGCCTGAAGTCTACTATAAATGCCCGCTAAATCCCAACGTTGTTCTCACTTTCCTTCTCCTTCCTATGCGCATTACTAGTCATCCGTCCTGCTCCCCTTTCTGTATCTTCCTTTTCTTTTTACTGGATCCTGAAAATTTCCACTACTGAAAAATGGCACCTGAAGATCAAGCAGAGTATCCAAAAAAGGCGAAAGGAAATTGTTTTCCGGAGAGAGGCCTGATCAGAGCCAACATATTCCGACAACTCATCATCAGGCCTGTGGTGTCAGTGGCCTCAAGATTTGCTAAAATGTTCAGAAGAAATCAAGAGCGCTAGCTAGCGTGCATGCATTCGGGCTGCAGTCAAACCTCAAAACGTACGTTCGGCAACCGATCACGTTTCGGAAATGCGTTGCCGTGACACATACCGGCTCAAGACCTATTTTTTAAATTTTTTTAAAACTTTTTAATAAAACTATTGATATAAGTGTATTTAACATGTGTATCAATTTCTATTATTTTTGAAGATTTTTAAATTTTTTGAGATTTTTAAAAATCAGTGGCACTGATATTTAAAATTTTCAAAAAAATATTTAAAAATTTTCAAAAACAGTAAAAATTAATACGCATGTTAAATACACTTATATTAATGGTTGTGTAAAAAAAATTTTAAAAAAATTAAAAGAAATGGATGTATGCACCCAGGTACATTAAGGCTCAATACGATTGCAACCTGATAATCGTAACCTGATATATATACCTACCTAGCATTTTATATATCTGATATGAAATTCCACTAATTAGTTGTGTTTTAGTTTGTTACTGGAAACTTCTTAATTGAGCGTAAGCAATAGGATTGTATTAACTAAGCCATATGTTTACGCAGATATCATATATTCTCCCCATGTATGATTGCCATTTGCTGTTAATGCTTATTCAAGTTTCATACCTTTTGGATTTTGTACGGGGATATACGTAGTACCGGCATTGTTGCCTTTCTATGCAATTAGTTTTTTGTGTTTTTTCGCTTTTGCCCGTTTTGAGTGCTTGGTTGGCCAAGCAATGAAATTGTGGCACCGGTTAAGCAAAAACAATTTCTTTTTGCAATTTATTCGGCACCTTTTGAGCTTTAATATACAATATTTGAGGTAAATGAATAAGCTCAGCCAAACGTTTTTCTTCTTATTACATAGATAATGCTCCCCTCAAGTTCAAATCCTGAATTACACATAGCCAAACATCTTTAAAAAGCTCACCACTATAGCGCTTTGCATGGACATTAAGAGAAGCCAACTGATCGGATTTGAAGAATTTGAATGCAAATTCTCATGCAACTTTATTAAAGTTGTGACAAGGAATGGATACGAACAAACTAAGCTTACAAGGCAAGCTTACAGGAAAACGAAAGAATGAAAGTTGACTTCAACGTTGCTTATAGAGCAAGAAACCACACGTGAGCCACACATGTACATTTCAACTGTTTCTTTACCGAACAAGTGGCAGAATCTGGCTCTAAGGTCTAAGACAAAAGCTCCTCTACTTTGTCTTTTGGTTGACCTATTGAAGAGCCAAATACGCCTCCTGTACAGAATGCTCAGACGCCACATATGCCTCCTTTACTGAATAGTACTATGATAGCCTGGGTCAGTGTTTTGAAAACCGGACCGGGCGGTCTGACCGGTCGAACTGCGAACCGGCAGTTTAGCGGTTCGGTATGGGTCCAGTTCTTGGGTTTTAAAGAAAACCGTGTGAACCGGGCGGTCGAACCGTGAAAACCGGTTGAACCGCGGTTTGGTTCGAAGGTTTAAAAAAATAAAATAAAAAACAAAAATAAAAATATCGCGCGAGGCCAGCGGGCCCTGCAAACCATCCCGTCCCGCCCCTGCACTCCCACGGCTGGCCCTATTCCCTTCCATCTTCCCGTTCCCGCTCAATCGTCGCCGGCGACCTTTCCCCATTCGTCAGCCGGCGAGAATCGACGTCCGGCAAGGTCCCATCTCTCCCATCCCGCCTCCTATTTTGATTCCTGCTCGCTCAACCCCTCTGTCACCGTCTCACGGAGCATAGGGTTTTGAGAACCCATCGCTGGCAGCCCCTTTCCCCATCTTTCCACCGGTGAGAATCGTCGTCCGACGAGGTGACAACAGCTACAACGGCCTCCACCGGTTACGCCTTCACCTACTCTGCCTCATCCTCATCGCCGGATTTGACCGTAGAAGAAGACGACTTTGGATGATATCCTGAGCTGGTGGCGCTGCTGATACAGGACCTTCCTCCTCCTTTGAAGCACCCGGCTCATCAGCCCTTCCATCCTCTACTACCTTCGCAGGAGAGCCCTCCTCAATCTCACGACGCAAAGACGCTGCAATCTCTTCCTCCTCAGGAATTGGAGGCTCGGGAGCAGGCGGCACCACTTGTTCATTAGCTCTCCTTCCACGCCCCCGACTGGCTTGCATCCGGCGACGAGGAATAGGCTCTGGCTTAGGCACTTGCGCAATTGTGCATCCTCGTCTCCCGTGGTGATGAAGACGGCGTCGGTAACATCATTTCAAGGGAAAAAAAAACCAGACCCAATTCTAGGTACCAAGTGTAGTTTTATATTATATAGAATTTATATATTTAATTTAATTTTAAAATAATTAAAATAAATTAAATATAATTATTATGTCATAATTAT
>JAXCLR010000050.1:51264450-51276800 GCA_035584095.1 Annona squamosa | reverse complement strand
TTATTCCTCCTTAAGTTCAATTATATAATATAATATTTTTATATTTTCTTTTAGGAAAAAAGAGTTTGATTTAGTGGTAGTTTTAAAACAAAAAAAATGAAAACAAATTTTAGAACTTGAGATATTTTATTTGGTATTTTAACTTGCCTACTTATGTAGAATGTTATCATTTAGTCATTTCAATATGATATTAGTAGTTAGATATTTATTCTAATTGAAATAAATTTTTGTAATTTATTTGGCTTAATACTATGATTGTTGAATTTTTTTATTATGATTGACATTATAAGATTTTTCTTATAATTAGATATTCATGTTTATGTATATGTTTATGATATTAATATTAAATTGCATAATAGGAAAATAATGTACCTTTTTATTTTCTAAAATAAGCAACTAGTCTACTCTTTTTTTTTTGAGAAATAACTATTAGTCTACTTAATATAAAGAGAATATTCAAATGAAAATTTGCTTTTTATATTCTTAAACACTCTAGAATTTTTGCTAGAAAATAGAAAAATATCATTTTTAATTTTTTTAATGATAGATTTAAAATTGAATAAGTATAAGATAGATAACAAATATATAGAATAACTTCAACCAGAATTCTAGCCCAAATTTCAAAAATAGAGTTAGAGTTTATGTTTATAAATAGGATTAGGGTTGAGGTTTTAGAAATAGAGTTAGGGTTAGGGTTAGGGTTAGGGTTAGGGTTAAGGCGAACCCAAGTTTCATAAGCTGAAGTTGTACCCCCTAATTAAAATCATGCCATATAAAAAGTTTTTCCACCAACTCTTGATTTTTGTGTGCATAACTTGCCACCTCGCCCTCTTATTAAACACCATGCCACATTCAATGTATTTAATTCGAAAATTAAAAATAATTCCTTATCAATTCATGCAAAATGAAAACAAAAAATTATACCAATAAAAATTTGAGCTAAGGAGACTCAAACCTTTAATTTAAATATTATGAATAATCCTTTCTACCATTACATCAATGCCTAACATGTATACATTCTTGGATCAAATATTAGAATATTTAGAAGCTTTCATTGACAAAGATGTTCAACATAAGACTCAATTTCTTTAATATAATTATATTCTATGTATTCCTAAATTACATATTTATAAGTGCTACATTTTTATTGAAAATTCAAAAAAATGAGGGTTTATAAAGATCCTCCTCAATTTTCTATTTCAACAAATGAATTTTAGCATTGACCAAACAACCCTTGCAAACATATTCAAATTAAAGAAAATCATGTACAGTCGACATAGTCATGTGTTGTTATGCACCTTCATTTGCCTTGATAAAGTATAAGCCCCCACATTAGTCACTCCTTTCTTATATTCAATTTTGAAATCATAACCTACCAATGTTGCCATCCACTTTTACTACGTTAGAGTTGTGACATTTTGCGAAAGTAGATATTTCAAATTGTTTTGATCAATTTTTGTCATGGCATGGATTGAAAATTTGAAGCTTTCGCCCTAATTATCAAACCAAAGCATTTAAATCTCCAGGATCTGTTATGCATTGAATAAAAAAAATTTCAAAATAGAACATAAATAAACTCGCATTGTCACATCCAAGCAAGCAAATCTATGAAATTATTATAGCCATGCCCACATGAAATAGAAAGGATTTAGACCCACCAAGCAACTTATTACAAAATGAATTGAATAATATGTCAACACACCACCATCATCTAATTGGTCAACAACTTTTGGGTCATCTATAAATCATATAATGGAATGAGGTAAGTTCACAAAAACCTAGTCAATAGAAACATATTATGCAATTAAGATAATAAGGAATATCAAATCTTCTCTTAATTGTCACATTTCTTTAAGCCTTTAAAATATTTTATAGGTTATTTCCTATGTTATATGCTCCTAAAAGTATTTACTCTTGAGTGTAGAGACTACCCTGAGGATTTAGTGCCCTAAATCCCTTAGGATACTCTTTTATCCCAAAACTCAAATATCTAAGTCTCATTTGGCTAATCTACTCATTTGATTGAACTCAAAATGTCAAATCTCATACTAAATGGCTCCTGGACCAACCAAATTGGACCTCAAGAACTTAATTTACAACATTTTAAAGATGGAAGCACCACAAAGTGTCACATCTCCCTTTATCATCGACAACGCCGGTGCTCTGCACAATTACGCTTCTTAAAGGGCTGCTCCTAGGCTCTACCGTCTAGGTCGACACTTCGGATTTATGCCCCATTTTTCTTTTTGGGCTTCTGAATAGCAGCCTAGGCCTACCCCTTTTGTTGCCGCCAATTGCCACCAATTTACCACTATTCAGCCATCTCCGGCGACTCCTAGTATAGGCTTAGTCTGGGCTTGCCTAGCTCTAAGTTCACAAAACCAACTTTGAGCTCATCAACTACTTAGTCAGCCTAGGTCTGGCCCAATCCCTAAAGGCCTATTCCAACTTTTGAAATTTATCGTATCTCCTACCAGTTCTGATTTTATAAAAACTCCTAAATAGCATCTAAATTTCTAGAAAATTGTTGGACCAACGAAAAATATCATTTCTAAATAGTAGTTTATACAGAATATATAGTAATGTACTATATTTTTCCATATAATACAATTTAAGACTCTTAATATGCATTTAAATTTAAGAAAATATGCATAGAATCCTCTTATTAATAATTTGGCTAACCTATTTAATTTTAAGTCATCCAATTGTAATATCACCTACATAATTATACCTCTTAATTTATTTTACTCAAAAATAAATTATAATTATCTTATTTATGCTTTGTAACATGTTTAAAATTATCCGTATGCTACAGAAATTTACTAAAATTACTAATGCATCTAATTCCTCACACGATTAATCTCAATGTAATATTATATTTCCAAAATAATTAATTAATTATGTGAAATCATCTTAGCTGGATTAATAACATGACTATATTATCAACATATTTATATAATCACACAACAAAACTTTATTTATTAAATCATATCGTAATCAAAGGAAAAACAAAATAGAACACCCTACCCTAATGAAGAAGTTGCACTGATAACCAAATTTGATCTTCTTTTTGAATTTAAATTTCAAATTATTGATGTTCATGAGGCTCAAGAAGGCAAAATGTATCACTCCCCAACAAGGACTTGTTCTCAAGACCTCTTTTACTAGAGACTAAGACCATAACCATCTAAGCGTATTGAGCTATTGAGTTAAACACTTATAATAATTCATTTAACTCAACCTATTAAGTGGGCATAATTGGGCCTACCCTAATAACATTCCACTTATTCCTGACCGATTACTTGGTCAAATGGTCCATAGTCGATAGGTCACATCAATGCACACATCATCGTTTGACTTGTCAACTTATTATTTTATTCCTAATTATTACTATTTTAACTACAAATGGCATTCAAATCAACTAAAGCCTCCACTTCTTAATAGCCAAAACAATGACTATTAATTTCTACTTATAAGCAGATGTTCCTTGCACTCCCATTGACGAAGCCTTGCTGAAGTAGGCCATTGGTTTATCATCTTGTAATAATATAATTGCCCTAAATCTCACTCTCGAGGCATCATATTCCAAGGTAAAAGACTTAGAAAAGTTGAGAAGTTACAAAATAGGTAGTAAACTTAAAGCCTTCTTCAATTGTTCAAAAGCTTTGTTTGCTTTTGCATTCCAAGTAAAACCATCCTTTTTCACTGGTTTTGTCAATGGTCTAGCCATTTCTCCATAGCCCTTTATGATTTTTTGTACTAGCCAGTCAATCCCAAAAAGGAACATAATTTAATAGTATTGAGCTTATTCCAAGACTAAATAACTTCTACTTTACTTTCATCTGCCTAAACACTTTCATGTGACACAGTGTGCCCTAGATATTGCACATTAAACTTAGCAAATTCACACTTTGACTTATTTGCAAACAAAGTCTAAGTTGCTAATATTCCAACACCAAATACAAGTGATATAAATAAGTTGCTCAAGTGTTGGTCCAAGTTTATGGCAAATCCCAAGAGGGGGTGAATTGCGTTCTTTTAAAGTTCTTTTGACAACTTAAGTTTAATGTCTTGTAAGTTATGTCCCCTTGAATGAAAATGAGGAAAATAGTAGAGAAAACAGAATAATAATAGCAGACACAACAGATTATAGTGATTCAAGACAACCCTTCCTACTCAACTCTTCCAAAAACAAACTCTTGTGTCTTAGGTTCTACTATATCAACAAATATACAACTAGAGTGGTTGCTCTCTTCTATAGTATAGCTCTAGGAGGCTTTTACAATCACACCATAAGTAGACGGTGAGTCACACTCCAACCATTCACTATTTATCTTTAGTTGATCTTGGTCTCCAACACTAAGTCAAGTAGGATTATAAGAGAATGGATTAAAAGAAAGTTTTACACGTTACGGATTGTGTATAGGAAGTTGTAGCACAAGAAAGAACTTTGTAAGGCTTAAGATTGATAAGCGGCTTTAGTACTTGCAATGAAAATCACAGTTCTTCTTTTGAAATACTTAATGATCACTTAATTCCTTGTAAGTAGGAAGGTGTAGACTTGATGAATGATCTAGCTAACCTTCTCCGCCCTACTTAACATGTTTTAAATAATGGATGAGTTATTTCAAACGTTAGGAGGTAGTTGTTGCACATTAAGTGCGCCAATGTTCGAATTTTTTCGACCGTTATAGTGGAAGTTGCAGTTGGAGTCAACTTCAACCACGACTTCACTCAGGTCACACACCGGAGTTGACTTGGGCTGCGACTTTGATTGGAGCATTTTCACTTCATAAGTCCTCCTTTGAATTGTAATGCTCCTTAAGTTCCATCTTAGGTCGACTTAGTCCTCGATTTTACCCAAGTCACACATAAAGTCAACTTCGGCTATGACTTCATGTGTAGCTTTTCCGGTTAGTAGAATCATGCAACCCCTAAGTTAACTTGGCTATGGAATTTTTTCAAGTCGCTAGTGAAGTTGACTTGGCTCTGTGACTTCACTCCTCGCTAGAAACTTCAAGCTTCACAACACGTGCTTCTTTGTCTTCAATCTTCCAAGTCCTCAATTTGAGTCGCTTGATCTTGTACTTCGTTTAAGTCACTTAGCAGAGGTGACTTGGATGTGCAACTTGACTTTTGATACTGAGTCTCTGAAATTTTGCTCGAGTCTTCAGCAACTTAAGTCGGAGTCTAGGGTCGACTTAGTCTTCGACTTGACTCAAGTCGCAGGGTAGAGTCGACTTAGGGTGCGACTTTGCATGTTTAATTTTGAGTCAGGAAAACATGCAACCCCTTAAGTCAACTTGGCTATCAACTTTACTCAAGTCACTGGTGGAGTCGACTTGGATTTTGCAACTTGACTTGTTTGCTCTTCAAGACTTGCACTCTTTCAAACTAAGTTGCATTTTGGGGTTGACTTAGTACTAGACTTGACCTAAATCACTTGTCTGAGTTGACTTGGACATAAGACTTGGTTTGCTATGCTTTAGCACTTGAAAATTTCAACTTAAAATCATTTCACCAAATATATTAGTCCCTTTAAATACTAAAATTTGGGTTGTTAATTATCATAATACGGATTACTATTGGTTTTATAGTTGAGTTCACAACAACAAGTCCTCATAAATGACTATATCATCAAAAACCAGAAAAAATCTTCTCAAGTGCTGCTTGAAAACTTTGTTCATCAAAGCTTGAAAATTTATAGGGGCATTAGTATGACTAAAGGGTATTACTAAAAACTGATATCACCCGTTATAAATCTGGAATGCAGTCTTATGTATGTTCTCTTGCTACCTCAATATCTAATGATGCCCAAATTTAAGATCTAACTTTGAATATATCTATACCCCTCTTAATCCATTGAGGAGCTTGTTTATCACTGGAATAAGAAATTTATCTTTAATAATGATCACATTCAAGGCCCTATAATCAATGTAAATCTTTCAACTCCCATCCTTTTTACTCATCAACAATATAAGAATTGAAAACGGACTGCTCTTCCTTACTATGCTCTTATCCATTAACCACAACACCTACCGCTCTATTTATGGTTTCTTCACAAAGGGATAACAGTAAGATCAAACTGCAACTAGCTGAGAACTAGGAATCAACTCAATTCGGTGTTCCAATCCTCTAACTAGAGGCAACCCAAGCATATTAGCAGAAATTGCATGAAACTTATTTAAAAATATATTTAACTTCGTAACATCAATCTCAAATGACCCCCTTAGTTCTGCTAATTGCATATTCTCTTCTACAATCTGCATCCTATAGTTAACATCTCCACACAAAGTTACCAATTCTACAGCATGAGAAGTTATTCCTTCCTAAACTTCACCCTTCTTCCTTCCACGTCAATATCATAGTGGATATTTTTCAATTACACAACACATCTCCCAACCCATACAACCATTGTAACCCGATCATTCATCAACTTGACCTAAAGCTAGTACAAGAAAATCCATCTGCTCCTTATAATCTTATATTTCCACCATTAATCCCTTGTAAACTACCTTGCAATACATTTTACTATTATTAGCTATGTGAACTGCAACAGAGAGAATAACCACCATGGGAAATTTCAAGTTAGAAACCATTTTAATATTCAAAAAATTATGAGTACTTGCACTGTCTATTAAAATTATAGAGCTCCTTCCATTAACCAACCCTCTGACGTGCATAGATTTCTAAGTATTAGTGCTTGACATAGAACACAAGGATATCATGAGCAAATTGGGCTATAGCTTCATTTTCCCCTTCCTGATTAATCTTCATTACCTTGTTCCTACAACATTATGGGTGTTGGTCCCGAGTTTGTAGCAAATTCCAAAAGGGGATGAGTGAATTGGGTTGTTTAAAAATCATTTAATAAATGAAAACTTAACCATTTTGTCAATTTAATCCCCTTGAATGAACAATGTGGAGAGTAGATACAAAAATAAAATTCAAATACAAAAGATACAAGAAATTATAGTAGTTTGGGACAACCTTCTCTGCTTTACTCTTCCAAAAACACACCCTTGTGTCTTGGGTTTTACTAATTCAACAATGATACAACTTAGAGACTTTGCTCTCTTTTATGTTGTAGCTTTAGGAGGCTTTTACAATCACACCATAAATAGATAATGAGTCTCACTCTAACTGCATACTACTTGTCTTTACTTGATCCCGGTCTCCAACACCAAGCTAAGTAGTAATAGAACAAAGTAAGTTTAAAAAAGAAATCTACATATTACAATTTGCGTGAACAAGGTTCAGCATAGAGAAGAACTCTTGTAAGATCAAGATCGATGACACATTGCAACTCTTGCAGTGAATGAGAGAATTCTTCCTTCTAGAGCACTTAATACACACTTTTTCAGTGATAAGATGTAAGCTGAATCAATACACACTTGAATGCTTATGAGAGGGAAGATATAAGCTCGATCAATGCTCTAGATAACCCTCATAACTCCACTTGTCATGCTTTAAATAGAAGATGAGTTATTTTGAACATTGGAGGATAGATGGCATGTATTAAATACACCATGGTATTACTTTTCTTAACTTCTCCTTTGGATATAGTGCTTCTCAAGTTCAAACTTGGGTTGACTTGGTCCTTGACTTCACCTAAGTCTCATGTGGAGTTAACTTCGGATATGACTTCGCATGTAACTTGTCTAATCAGTGGAAATATGCAATCTCTAAGTCGACTTGACTCTAGAATTTTGCCCGAGTCGCTGGTGAAGTCGACTTAGCTATGTGACTTCACTACCCATTTGACATTTTGAATTTCATGAAATATATTTTTTGGCTTCGATCTTCCAAGTCCTTGAATTGAGTCGACTTGGTCTTAAACTTTATCCAAGTCGCCAATGAAGTCGACATGGCTTTGTAACTTCACTATCTGTTTGAAACTCTAAATTTAATTAAAAATGCTTTTTGGTTTGGATTAATCAAGTCTTGTAGCTAAGTCAACTTGACCTTGAACTTCACCCAAGTCGTTAGCAGAGTCGACTTGGATATGCGACTTTATTTTTGGTACTTAGTGTTGAAATCTTGCCTGGGTTCTTCAGAAACTCAAGTCAGAGTCTGAGGTCAATTTGGTCTTCAACTTTGCTCAAGTCAAAAGGTGAAGTCGACTTCAAATGTAACTTTGGCTGTTTCAATTCGAGTCAATAAAAATATGAAACCTCCTAAGTCGACTTGGCTATCGACTTCGCCCAAGTCACAATCTGAGTCAACTTGGGTTTGCGACTTGACCTGTCTACACTTTTATCCTTGTAGTCTTTCAACTTAAGTTGCATTATGAGGTCGACTTAAGTATAAACTTAACCTAAGTTAAGTGTCTGAGTCGACTTGGATATAAGACTTGATTTGCTATGATTTGGTATTTGAAATTTCTAACTTGAAATCATTCCACCAGATGTGTTAGTCCCTTTGAATGCTCAATTTTGGATTGTTGATCATCAAAAAATAGACTGTTCTTGATTTTTTAATTGTGTTCATAACAATGGGTGTGTTTGGGAAGTAATAAAAATTTTGGATGGAAATCTTTTGCCATAAAAATTATTAAATTTATAAAAAAAACGTAATATGATATAGATAATGATGATGAGTAAAGAGAATAGAGTTAACATATGATGTAGTATTCTTGTGTTTCGAAATGTCATGAGGGATAAGTGTATAGGAGAGCTTACTCTCCTACGCACGTAAAAGAGCTTACTAAACTCATCTTTATCGAACGCTTATTTTAATTTATCATGACCCGTAAATGGCAATCACTAAGAAAGGGCAAATTTCATATATACTCACGTATTTGATTCATAATTTCACTTATATTTATGGATTTTTAAAAATTCCACATATACCTCCGTATTTTGCCTAAAATTTCACTTATACCGATGATATTAAGAATCCATTAAATGAATTGTTAGCAGACCAATAAAACAACAAAAATGTTCATCCCTAATTATGATTTTATTAATAAAAGTTTATCTTTAAATGAATTTTTAGCACTTTTACTATTATAAAATCACATGTTATTTGAAAGTAAATTTTTAGTTTTGAGTAAACTAATTTCAAATCATATTAGGATTTAGTAATATGTATCATTTAATAGGGTTGCTAATAGCCCATTTAATGGATTTCTAACAGCATGGAAATAATGAGAATTTTGGGTAAAATATGTTGGTATATGAAGAATTTTTGAAAATTTATGAGTATAAGTGGAATTAGGGATAAAATTTGTGAATATATATGAAATTTTCTCTATAAGAAATGTCATAACACAATGACAAATGGAGCCTTAATTTTTTTTCCTTCTAATACTTTTTAAAACTATTTTGCACAAAACACCAAAATATGCAACAAGCACAATGATGAAAAATGCCCAAATAAAAGAAATTGGGCAAAACATTCCCCTCATACCACGCTCTATAACACAACAATAATAAACCATGAGAAAATTATCTCATGTTTCATTACAATTAATTTGTATTATGAAAATACGAACAAAACCATGATTTTCACAAATTTCAATAATGAAGCTTTCTAAAACCCAAACTTAGTTTACCATTACAACCACGTAACATCACCTTCTTACTTTACCAATGAAATTCTACCACCATTTTTCTTCAAATCACCCCACACATGCGTGTCATACCAAGCTACACTCCTTTACACCATTAAAGAACTTTTGATCTTCTCCCTTGTACTAGGTTTTTAAAATCTATTATCCAAATCACTATAGAATATTATCAAACCACATCCACATGACATTGAGAAGAATTATCAAAAAAATTTCAAGAAAAATCAAAGAAAATACTACTTAGATGGTTCTACACCACTTTTTATCAAATTTTCTTTAAGCTTCAATTTAAGATGAATTGATGAAAATGAGCTCCCAAGTGATTATAAAAAGGGGAAAGATGAGAATATAGAAAAAGAGAGGCCTTACTATCCTTTTCTTTTCCTTTTTTCCTCCTCGTTCTTTCTTCTTTCTTGACTTCGCTTTTTTATACAAACTTTGCCATGTTTTTCAACATGGGCTGCTCCATACACCCTCTTTTTGTTATATATTTTTTAATTATTACATTATCACATCATTTAATATATAACATGCACGGGCTAATAGATATGGACTCCATTTCTCTATAACTAGATTACATAAAAGTAGTTTTATGTAACCTCCTTAATTTTTAAAATATTAATGATTGATACAAAATTTAGTCCATATATTACATTTCATATCATGCATTTGACTAAGAGACTAAATTTTTATCTAAATCAAATATGTACACGAGCCGCATTTGCTTAAAAATAGATATATTTGTGTGTAAATTAAAAAAAATAGTCGTATATATTGAAATATAATAGTACTTTATAAAATCATTTATCCACACATTACTGATATCTTAGATGGTTTAAATATACAGATACTATTTAAAAGTAATATTTAGCATTAAATTATTTTATTATATTTATTTTACATAGTAGTAGATGGGGCCATGCACAATGATACTAAATAAATGAAAGAGTTTCTATGATAATATAAATGACGTTATGTGCAAGAGATTAACTAAATTTTTCATCAATTATTAAGATATTAAAATGAAAAAGCTACATAGAAACGTAGACCATATAATCACATTTGAGCATCATTTAATAAATATTCAATATGCACCTTAAATATTCCTTTATTTTTAATTATCTTTAATTAAATCCATCAACATCTTTTACTAAAATGATTTAAATTTTTTTACAATTTCAATAACAACTTTGTCAATGTCGAATCAACATGTACATTATTAATTTACATCAGAAATTAAGACTTGGAGTTCTCACATTAATTGAGCATTTTCTCCTAATGCGAAGTATTATTTCTCGCTAATTATAAAAGTAAATCCGCATACTAACAAAGTATTAGTCACATTGATTGAAAATAGATGGAATGAGATGTAAACGAGACAAGGAGATTAAATAAAGGGAGATTATTGTATACTGGAAAATTAAGAAATTATATTCGGATTCGAAAAGGTAATATTAAAAATAAGGAAAGCGAGGTTATATGTATGGGAAAATAAAAATAAAAATTGTATTATAATGGAGAAAACTTTCGTTTAAGAAGAAAAATCCTATGTCATTCGTATCCCATTTAAGCCCTTCTGCATGTGATCCCAATTCAGTGCTCCCGAGCGCATGCATATATATTTTTTTACTTTTTTTGAAAATATTTTCATAAACATGTTAGCCTAAGTGTATTTAATCTGTGTGTAAATTTTTACCATTTTTGGAGTATTTTAGGTATTTATTTTTTATTTTGAAAATCAGTG
Source organism: Annona squamosa (assembly GCA_035584095.1). Classification (NCBI taxonomy): domain Eukaryota; kingdom Viridiplantae; phylum Streptophyta; class Magnoliopsida; order Magnoliales; family Annonaceae; genus Annona; species Annona squamosa. Next base: position 51,265,485 of record JAXCLR010000050.1, on the reverse strand, counting down.
GTATTTTATGTAATTTTAAATTACTAAAATACCATTGATTTTCAAAAATAAAAAATAAATATCTAAAAAATCCAAAAAATGTAAAAATTGATATATATATGTTAAATACACTTGGGCTAACATGTTTATGAATATATTTTCAAAAAAAATTAAAAAAAATATATGTATGCGCCCGGGAGCATGCAACACAGGAACACTGAATCGGGGTCCGCATACATGATGTTAATTTTACTTTCCAGTCGTACCTCATGAACCCGAACCAATTGCAAGTACATAGTACATTATCGTCATCCAATCCCAAATAAGAACCGATGTGTGATTGCTAGTCGAGGAGGTTGTACACAAAAATCTCATAACAATGTAGAAGAGTAAGAAATTTCTGGTGACCATTGTTCTAGAATATTTAACGGCCAACTACATAGACGGCTGATTTTTTGCAGCTGGGCGGGGCAGCCATGCATCCAGCCCAAAAACATTTATTTTTTTATTTTTTTTCCATTTCTTTTCATGGACATGCAAAGTTAGATGTAATTAATTTATAAATCGATTTTTACCATTTTAAATACTTTTAAGTATTTATTTTTTATTTTTAAACACAGAGTTATTTTTGTAATTTTTTGTCTCCAAAAATTATGAAAATGCCACTGCGTTTAAAAATAAAAAATAAATACTTAAAAATATTTTTTTGATTTTTTTATAAAATGTAGAGTTAGGTGTATTTAACCCATAAACCAAATTTTACCGTTTTTGACTGTTTTTAAGTATTTTTTATTTTTAAATACCGTGACATTTTTGTAATTTTCTGATTAGAAATTATACGAAAAATGCCACTGAATAAAAAAAATGCTTAAAAGCATCTAAAAATAATAAAACATGATTTATAGGTTAAATACACCGAACTCTACGTGTTTATAAAAAAAATATATAAAAAGAGTCTCACGGCTGAACGCACTGTGGGTCTTATGCGGCGGAACCCAATAGTGTGCACCCGGGTGCGTGCAGCCTCAACGCACCCGGGTGTACTACACCTATTTT
>JAXCLR010000050.1:51235183-51264350 GCA_035584095.1 Annona squamosa | reverse complement strand
TTTCTCTTTTATCTTTACTTATCTATTCTAGTTATTATCCCTATAATATTATATATCTCTTACTTTTTTAAAATTCCACTACTCCCATGATATTTATTGTTTTTTAAGTGTACAGCTTTCATCCACTGAGCTACCCTAAAAATCCCAAAATGATTAACCTTCTAGTCTTCACTTTAGAAGACAACAAAGGAAGTTGATTCATGCACCTGGGTGCAGTTAGCTTCAGTGCACCTAGATGCAAATACCTATTTTTTAAATATTTTTCAAAAATATTTTTACACGATTGTTAATATAAATATATGTAACATGTGTATCAATTTTTACCATTTTTTAAAAAATTAAATATTTTTATTTTTTAAAAGTAGTGACATTTTAGTAATTTAAAATTTCTAAAAATACCACTAATTTTAAAAAATAAAAAATTTAAAAATCTCCAAAATTTGTCAAAATTGATACACTTATTAAATACATTTAAATTAATAATCTTGTAAAAAATTTTCAAAAAATATTAAAAAATAAGTTAAATCTACCCCAGTACACTGAAGCTAAGTATACCCAGGTATATAAAATCAGTTTCTGACACGAAAGGTAGTTTAGATTCAAACAATGAAACCCTTGGGAGCTTGAGTGATGTAATAGAGCCAATCAAGCCAAATGGTTTAAGTCTCATCCCTTGATTGGAAGTTGAGTGATGTAAAAGAGCCGGTCGAGCCAAATATTTTGAGTCTCATCCCCTAATAGTATAGTAGGGATCCCTGTATAATGGGACTCCTGATCACACTAAGAGGTTGCTTGGTCCTTGTCAACAACAAAAGGAAATGGTTCACAGCTGGCTATTGATCAATTGGTAAAAGGGTGGTTTTAAAGACTAAAAAATACCAGCTATTTCGGGTTCAAGTAGATTATCAGGAGCCTATTTTACAAAGTCTATGATCAGCTATTTTAGGTTAAAAATGAATCTAGATAGCTATTTTAAGGATTATTTAGATTTAACTTATAAATAAGCATCTTTTATTAAATCTGATGATAGATAGCTATTTTAAGGATTATTTAGATTTAACTTATAAATAAGCATCTTTTATTAAATCTGATGATAGCAAGGTTATTTTGACAAATAGACCGTTTATGTTGAAGATCATGATTCTAAGAACATAAACATATATTTTCGGATCATTATGATATTAGGAAGAGCAAATCCAAGCCGTGAATACGCATGAACATGGACCGTTTAAAAAGGTTGGATGATTGTGGGGCCAGCTTTAGAACTCTGTACAGACCCAAGTCCGGAGCCCCAGTGCCCGGTTCACGAGTGCCAGACCAGCCAGTGACCCATCGCCGAGCGACTGACGGCATGAGAAAAAAGACCATAAAATTCAGAAAAAAAACCAAGAAAGTTACTTCAAATTCAAATAAACATTTATAAATACATCTTATCCCAAATATTAAAATCTCGTCTAAAAGTGAGAAAATATAGAAAATTTTAATTTACGAAACATAAAAAATTAGAGAAAAAATAGTTATTTTGCAAGTAAGCGTACATTTGAAAGGCCCAGCATTCCTACTTCCTCTGTTCAAAGTTCAAACCAGTTGTCTTGGTTGGGTTTATTAGACTAATTAGCCAGCGCTGTAAGAAAACAGACTTTTCGCAAGGCAAAATTTTATATTAATTTTCACTTTAATGTCACTGAAAGTTCATCATAAAAGGCTTTTGTTGTTGTCACTAAATTTCAGTGACAATTTCTATCATTAAAAAGTTAATTTTTGCTACGTGCCTTGTTATTACTGCTAAAAAGTTAGTTTTTAGCTGAAACAATTATTTAAGGCTCTGCTTTAAACCCCTCTTTTAAAATTTTTTTATAAAATGATTTAAATGTCATTCATCTCTATCGCAATGTTGTCAAATTCAGACCGACTTAACCGGTCCAACCGGTAACTGGTCACATGTCCAGTTCAACTTCACCCGGTCCAGTTGGAAAGCTCAAAACTGTGTGAACCGTGTGAACCACGGTCTAACCTAAAAAATCAATTATGTGCGGTCCAGCCGGTTCACTAAAATTTGAAATCTCAAAATCGATTTCGATTTCGATGGGGCTAAGGTTGCATTTCAGAGGAACAAGAGAAATAAGGGTTATGCAAGCATTTCGGGTAGTGGTGATGTGCAAGGATAGGAGACACAGAATCAAAATAGCTATGCAAGCTGTCGATTTTTTTTTTTTTTGGCATAATATCAAAATTTCAGACATCAGTATTTTTCCAATCTCCATTCCTAAGGTTTTAAATTACAAACATTCTGCAATTAATTGTTAGGAAATTCAATTTAAATCTAATGCTTCTAGCCATTTACCTCTATTTTTCTGGCATACAAGTTTTTCAATAAGAAATTTCAACACGCATAACCCAAGAGCTGAAATCCCAATACAATCTAAGAAGGACGATAAATCCCCATCTAAAGCTTCGTCCCTTCCAGACAAAGAAGAGTATAAGGATGAGTTTAACTAGCTATTGTTTAAAATGTTTTCTTATTAGTTTGTTACTTTATTATAGAAATTTATAAACTTTTTCATTGCACTATTGCATGAATTTTTCTTATCATTATGAATGATTCATTCAACAATAGTTGATTTATTTTATTTTTTTATTGTGTTAGATATGTTTGGAAAAGTGTAAATTATAAATGCACCAAGATAAACAAGGAGTTGAAACTGAAGATTATATGATTAATATAATATTATACATTTTAGGTCAGTTCATTGATAAGGTTGATTTTTTAATCTATAATATGTTATATTTGTGCTTAATTAATGTATCTTTGAAATTTTCTATTAATTTTTCTTACATGTTTTGTTTTGACTATTAGTAATGGTACATTTTATGTCTAACATATAGCCTCAGGAGTCAAAAATATAAAAAATTATCAAAATATAAAATTAAAAGTAATTAAATATTTATGACGTCATAAATATAAATATGTCATAATAATATCATTGGTTCAAATTGATTTTCTGAACCAGTTAAACCAGTTCAAACTACACTAATCTATTTACTAGTTCATTCATGTGTTGGGTTATAACAACATTGCGCTATCATATCAAGCACTACCAGGCTAATTGTCATAGATGGATGGATCCGGTTTATTTGGGGCAAATTTGTGACTATAGATAGAAATATGATTCTGACAGAATTTTGATTTTGATTTCATGATGGTGTAGATCGATCTATGGTGGTAGCCAACAAGATGGTTTGGCTAGATCTGAATTGAAGAAGCCTATGGTGGAATAGGGATTTATATGAGGTGGAAGTAGCTGGATTTTTCGCTTTACAACGACGGCTATGAGGATGGAAGACGGAAAAAGGAAAGGGTTGTCTGTTGACCAATCTAACCCGACCACATGATCGGCGAAAAAACCCCACAAGGCTGCCCGCTTCTATTTCTTCTCCAACAGTGGCAACAATAGATCAGTGTATCCAAACTGATACACACCCTTCATCTTCTAAAGCTTCAATCAACACCATAACTTGCTACCCTCTTTTCTTCTAATTAGATGTCTTTTCTTTCAATTTCATGGTAGTGGTAGGAGAAATCTGGATTTCATAGAGATGGATGATAGTGTGGTTAACAATAACGGACGTGGGTCTTCTCCTATGGCAATGTGGATTTCTACTATTGGAAGGTGGGGAAATTGAAGGCATGCAACAATGATTGGTGGTATCCTTAAAAAAAAAAATTATTATTATTACTTTTTTTCATAAAAAAAAAAAAAAAAACAATTATTGGTGGTATTCTTATTGTCGGAGATGAAAAGGGCAGCCGGGCAAGGCTATTTTTCATGATCCGAGTCACCTAACTGTGAGATTCCGATGCGGCTTCATCACCATAAGCGCCGACATAACGAATCGTACCTGATAATTGAATCAGATCATCCGATAAATGGACTTGGAGTCATCCTGAGGCTGTTAGACATGCACGCGTGAAACTTATTTCAGGGAAGATGATGGAGCACTAGATTCGAGTGCTCCACTGATGCTTTTTTATTCATGCGCATCAGGTCGTCAAGGGTATTTTTATTTTTTTGATTTGTTCCTATTTTTCTAAAATTCAAGCAATCCATCGTATTGTACTCTATTAATATTTGCATGATATTAAATTCATATTATTTAGATTTGTATATAATCCCTTATAAGTTTAAATGTATTATGTTGTTTATAATTATATTTTAAAATTATCTATTGCAAAAAATTTCAATTCATTTGATTTTTTGTATACAATCCGTGGACTGAATATGAAAAAATATATAAATTAAGTAGCTGTAAAATATAACAAGTTAACATTCCTTATATATAGAGTGTGCGAGTGTGTATTAGACTATCTTGGTACATTTGTCTTATCAAGTGAATGGTAGATCAGCCTAAATTTTGCTCCATCTTGCTATTTTATGTCAAATATAATCTCTGCATAAGTTTTTTTAATGAATCTCTCTTAGTTTTATCATCATGGATTTAGTTAGAAGAAAAAAATTAATTCAATCCATGTTTAGCATCATTCCCAAAATTCAATATTACTTAAATCATTAAAAATTAATTGCTTATTATAAGCACTTATAAAGTTTCACTTAAATATCTAAACATCTAGAATATCGATCATGCCTAAAATAATGATTTTATATAATTTCTTAACATTTTGAAACTATAATGTGAATGCAAGTGATTTTCTAAATTTACATATGTTTTTGTATAGTTTTATAAGACATGGCCTACGTATAACTTCAATTAATATGATTTTAGATATTTTGGTAAATTAAATAATTTCAAATACAACAAATAATTTGAATTTTATATAAAATAGCAAGAAAAGACTCAAAATTAGGCAGACATTCCAATTCACTTCGATAAAATAGATATTCCAAATTAACTTGATCTATATACCCATACGCACACCAAGCAACTTGGCCATTATTCTAGGGTTAAAAAAAATTACTCCTCATATATAGCAGAGATAATGCAAGTGATCAAATTTGCATGGATTGTATACCATGACTTGAGGCCTTAGGGTGACATACACCGTAGCTGATCATATGTGTCCCCAAAGTTGAGAAGATTTCGTTCGCCTTTTCTCCCTTCATCTTCATCCATGGGATCATACGGTAGAAATATCTGCCGTCGGATCAAACAGTATGGGAAATTTGGAAAACAGCCTTTGCAAAGTGTCTGAATGGAAAACTAAAAAAAAAAATAGTCCTTCCATCTCCATTCCACTACTGTGGCAACCATGAATAGATCGTTTCATCAATCCAATTTCAGGCAGTAAATCGTCAACCTATCCTAGCATCACAGTCTCGCCACCCACCTTTCATGGCTGCGAGTGAATAGCTAGAGGAATTTTCCAAATCGAAAAACCATCCTATTCATGGTTGCAGTTTCTGCAACCTTAGACAAGGATCTTTAATGGCTGCTTTCATGGTCTCCTTCCATAGCCATTAAATCCGATGGGGAAAACCCACCTTTTTTCATGGCTCACGCCCTATACTAATCCTGGTTAACTCCAAGTACGGGTTTGAAAATTCCAATCCAATGCCTGTCATGAAAGCCCCTTTCGTGACGGCCGGTCCTGCGATCAAAACACATTATTTCCGACTAAAACATGTCAACTACACCGCCATTTGGGGTCACAACATCCGTATTGTTCGGCATTAAAACAGGGCTAAATCGATTCCACCGAAATCAAATATAGATACACAAAAATTTAAATATTCAAGGGGATGCAAGTTCGTGGCTAGTTGACAGATAAGGCGGGTACTCTTTTTAATATAGCTTGAAATCAATTAAATTAAAAAATCTGATTCGAAACAGACATAACAAGTAGGCACCGAGCATGGAGATCATGAGGGGCTTGTAATTTCACTATCTTAAACATGCAAACAAACGAAGATAGAGCAAGATAAATGGAGGATGAGGAGAAGAGAGAGGTTAGACTGAGTGTGGCCATCGCTATGGTTTGCAACTTGAGAAGATAAATACTCAAACAGCTAGGGCATGCACAATTCATAAATGGGAGGGGGGTTTCTAAAATTTCTATCCACACAATAAAGCCTCCGCAGCCTGCACTTCGCGGGGGCTTTTTTCAAATAATCCTGTATTTGTGCGATCTGACAGCACACATTTCTGTGGCGCGATCCGACGGATGAAAAATGAAAGAATAAAAAGCGGACAAAGATCTCAGAACTTCCGTGGGGATGCATATGATCACTGCTGGACATACATACACTGATATACATATACATGGAAATCACCAATAAACTATTCACATTTAAGCGAATGTTTAAGTGTTCCGGTTGGCCCCATTTGCACCAATGCTGTGTGCCACCCATAAGATAAAGATTTTATGGTTTATGTTTACTTTAAAACGGACTTTAGTTGTATGCTCCCGTGAGCATGCAGCGCTGCATGCTCCCGTGCTCATACACCTATTTTTTAAATTTTTTTTAAAAATAATTTTATTATAAAATTGTTAGCCGGGGAGTATTTTAGATATTTATTTTTTATTTTTGAAAATCAGTGGCATTTTAGATAATTTTAAATTACGAAAACGCCACTAATTTTCAAAAATTAAAAATAAATATCTAAAAATCTTCAAAAATAGTAAAAATTGATATATACATTAAATACACTTGAGCTAACAAGTTTATGAAAAAAGTTTTAAAAAAAAATATTAGGTGCATGCGCCAGCTAAGGGAGCATACAACCAAAGTTCATCGGAAACAGCTAATAATTCGGTTGCCATATAAAACAAGTCTCCTGCTGTTGGAACCAGGCGCTGACTCCTATCGTTGGGTTGTGGAAATCAAAGTGGAACGCGATTTACGTCTAAACCGGGCATCATGCTGGACACTAAATATAGATACATATCTTTTTCCGTCAGGAACAATATTTTACCTAAGATTTTTATCTATTTAAAATTATAACTTTATTTAATTTTATACTGAATATATTTATTTCGTATCAATCTATTTATTTATTTAAATTTTTATAACATTATTGTAAAAATCTACAACTTAATTTAATATGATTAAAGAGGTATTCTTGCATCATAAGACATTGCAGTGATTTAACTTTGTATTAACTTCCTGTAAATAGAGGATAAAAAATAATATTTCTAATAGGAAAAATACGTGAATTTATCAAATTTTATCATGTGAGTGATAAATCGCATCCAAGAAAGGGGAAGGCATGAACACGTGTCAGTGAAAGGGTCCGTGAACCACTCCAAGCTTACAACTACAATCAGGGTTGTTATCTGATTGGCTTCTGGTCGGAGTCGCTCCATTATAGCTGGATTCCGTCTCTTACTCAATGAGCAGTTGATAATACTATGAGGATTCCAAACTTCTGGACGTCTACAATAATTTTTCATCATTCAGCATTCTGAACAAGGGTGAGAATGATTATGGTCAACCCGTCAACTCGCTCGTCCAACCCATTAATAAATGGGTTATGATCCGTCAACTCGTTTAATCATTTAATTAAATAAACGGATTAGGGTTGAAACTTTACAACCTGTCAACCTGTCCAACCTATTTATATAACCCGTCTAACCCGTATAACTCATTTATGATATATTATATATATAAATTTAGTAGGTTCCAGGCTTCCCACTCTCAGTGCTTTGTCCTGCCCAGCGCCCGCACATGATATTAACTTCTACAGTCGCAGCTGAGACTGAGATATGAAATTCCCTTGGATTTTTCGCCGCACGCACAACTATATTTCAGAGCTGTGACCCCTTCTACAAAAGCACCAATTACTTTTGACTCGCCCGCTCAACGACCCATGATAACGGCGCTGTCAATAAACCCACATACAAATAAATGAATCGCATTTAATGGTGCAGTTACATCAACTAGAGCATTCTTCAAGGGCATAGAGTATCTCCCTTGCCCACTCCTTTTCTCCCTTTTCTCTCATGCTCGCTCCGATATCGATTTGTGGATTGCGCTAGCTCTCTTCGTCGCCTTTTCTTTCTTCTATCATCTCTTCTCTTATTCGCTACTAGAAAGGCTAGCTCGCCTCCTTCTCTCATCATTGTGTACCTCTCTAGTCTTTTGAGTCGTCATATTCGACACTTGGCATACATCAACAGTCGACACCCATTGCGACCTTCGACCTGTCGCCACATGCACGAAGACTTGGCAGATGTCAGCACGCTATGACCTTTAGATCTGCAGCGTCACACGCACGAAGACTCAGCAAATCAAGTATGTTAACTTCAAGTTATTTAATTTATTTAATTTTACAGATTTTATTAAAGATTTTTAACATTAAAATTAGTAACAAACACAACCCGTTAACAACCTATTAACCTGTTTATTAAATGAGTTGTAAATGAGTTAGGGTTGGAGCTTTTTAAATGGGTTAATAAACGGATTAGGGTTGAAATATATTAAATGGGTTAGGACTATGATTAAGCTCTAACCTGTTCAACTCGATCCGTTAATACCCCTAATTCGGAATCATTATACAGTGGTTGTGTTTGGTAATTTTCTTTTTCTTTTTCTTTTTTTTTTTTTTTTGAAAAAGGTGAGAGAAGGATTTGATAAGATAGATAGTAATTAGAAGTAAAAAGTAATTGTATTAAAAAATTTGTACAAATGATTAAAAGTGAGAATGGTTGCACAGAAAGATATGTAAAAATGATTTTAAAATAAAATATTTATATTGAAAAGTATGCGGAGAAGTTTTGTAAAAGATTTTATAAATTTCGATGATATTATATTACTAAAGACAAATTACTACATTGCCAATAATACATGAGACTTGGATAGGTGAAAGAGTGAGATGGGGTAGGAAACGGTGAAGATATACCGCAACCCATGTTTGAATCAATAATTTAACAATCCAAAAAATGGGACTCGAATGTTTCTTATGATGATGGCTGAATGGGTTGAATATCTCATTTTATTGCCACGTCAAATACGTCCTCCTGGCAACATGGAAGAAGAATCCAACTTAAGTCGCATGTGCAATATTCTCTTAGGCTCGATTTGGCTTTGCATTTATTACATTTTTTTCATTTTTTATTCAATATATCATGATAAATTTAATCCCTCATTTGCCTAAACATTAAGGTTTTGTATTTTTATTCCACGCTTTTATAATGTACTAAGTAATAAAAACACGTATTCAAAAGTTACCAAATATAACTATGTTACAATCACATATATAATGTTTCAAAAGCAAAAGTTAGAATCCCATAAAAAGGAGCTAGCCAACTAAAGTCTTAAACTTCATTTGGATGGGTACTTAGCTACTTTTTTATTTTTTTATCTTATAATTTAAGTCATCTCGACTACATTTTTTTAAAATTCTTGTTCAACAAGTGTAAATCTAACAATATAATTAATAATATATTTACAAGAGACATTGCTCTTAAAATGGAAGACAAAGCTGATCTCCTCATATCGAAATTGAACACGAACACATTCATGCCTAAGGTAGAAAATTGACCAACTGAGTATGCCTGTGCCAGAGTTCCTAGCTACTTGAGTAGAACTTTTATGAGAAAATAGTTTAGGGTAAATTTCATATATGCTTTTGAATTTTACTTTTAATTTCATTTACACCTATAAACTTTCAAAATTTCAAATATACCTATATATTTTGTGTAAATTTTCACTTATAATTGTGTCGTTAATGATTTATTAAAAATGCCGTCAGCCCCTATGAAATGACAAAAATGTTCATCTCTACTTATAATTTTATACCTAAAAAATATATGCTAATAAATTTTTAATAGTTCTACAACTATAAAATCAACTATTTTTTGAATATGAATCTTTAACTTTGATTAAATCAACTTCAAATTACATTAAAGTTTGAATGTATTTGTCATTTAATGTGGGACTAACGACTTATTTAATGAAAAGCTCCGCAGGTTACATAGAAGCAGAACTATGTTACCCCTTGAAAATATAATATTTTAATCTTTGATAGAAAATTAATCCATTTGTTATATTTAATATCATTTGTTCATATAAGGGATCAAGTTTTATCTTGATCAAGTATGCCTATGAGCCATATTTATTAGAAAAAATATATATTCATATGTAAATTATGAAAAATGCTAAAATATTAATTTTAAAGTATTATTTTCGACATCTAAACCGTCTAAAATATCATTTTTATGTGAGTAAATGATTCTATAGAATATTATTACATTCTAATACATGTGTAGGTAATATTAAGCATTTTTCATAATTTAGACATGAATATATATTTTTGAACAAACGTGACCCATAAACACATTTGATTGAGATGAAAAATTTGTCTTCTAGATAAACAAATGATGTTAAATACAATAAATAAATTTGATTTTTCATCAACAACTAAAATCTTAGATTTTGAAGAGGTTACATTGCTCAACTTCTATGTAACCAGGTTATATAGAAGCGGGATCATTTAATGAATCTCTAACAGTATAGTTATAAGTAAAATTTTAAACAAAATACACGAGCATATTTGAAAATTTTAAAAGTTTATAAGTATAAATGAAATTAGAAATAAAATTTATATATATGAAATTTGCCCTAGTTTTAGACTCAATTTTGAAGTTGAGTCGTTTACGTAACTTTTGCTTCGGATAAATTGAAAGAGAATTACAACGGAAGCAGTATTTTTGCAGTTCAAAATGCCCTAAGGGATAAGTAGAGCTTACTCCCTTACGCGTGTGAGAGAGCTAATTACTAAACTCATATACATCAAATGCTTACCTCAATTTATCTTGTAGCATAAAAGGTAAGCGTATAAGAAATGTCAGATGGAGCCTTGATTTGTTTTTCCGACTAATACTTTCTAAAACTATTTTACAAAGAACATTTGCATTCAAACATTTTTTTTTTTTTTTCCAGACAAAACAGACCAAGGCCCAAGTGCCTCAAGCTTGTGTGTTCAAACCCCTTGTGGGGCAAAATTTATAGTACCCTTGTGTTCGGTCTTCCATCAGAATAAGATAAGAAATTGAGATTGTTATCTCCTAAGGATAGATGAGAACTTATTATCTATCTTACAAATGAACTAGATAAATAAATAGAGATTGTTATCTCCTATAATGGATAGATGGGAACTTATTATCTATCTTATGAATGAACTTGATAAATAACTCTTTCTCAATTTATATTCAAAAAAATCCAAGTAATGGTTGCTGAATTTTAGACTTTTGAAATGATAAATATTTCAAACTTTGTCCAAACAACTTTTGTCGAGTTAGGCTTAATAAATACGTCATGTCTGCAAACAAAGTTAAACAATGGGTTTGTCGAGTTAGACTTAATAAATACGTCATGTCTGCAAACAAAGTTAAACAATGGGGTCGTATGTTAAACCGTACAAGGCACAAATTTTTAAAAATCCAAAAAAATTGGAGGTCGTATGTTAATATCCCTATGCGTACTTGCGTAGTAACGGCAGGGAGACCCAAGGCCCACGAGCAGAAAGCGGGAGAGACCATCACGGCATGACCGCACGGCTGACTCCGGTTGAAAGTGTCTGTTGTCGGCAGGTCTTCAGGAATATCCGGATCCGATCCAATCCCTACTACTACTCCCCACGACATTGTCCCAGCAGAGTTGAGTCCATACATCAGCAAACGAAGATAAGGGCTTGTGTACGGAAGGATAAAAGGATTCTTGATTTTTATACCCATTCTCGAGACAACTTTTCAATTTTCAGTATGATTTTTTATATTCTCAATACATATCATAATATTCGTATCCTAGGTACAAATTTCATGGAAGAATCTTTTAGGACATGCCATAAATATTAATTTATTAGCAACCAATCATCTAGTGATTCTATGTAATACTTTTTATTTTTTGACGTCATTATGACTGATAGAAAATTTAGTCGAATTTCTGTATTTAATATATAGTGTGTTTGGAAAGTTAAAAAATTTTTGATTAAAAGTTTTTGTGTAAAAATTTTGGAATTGATGGTAAATAATGTGATATAGCGCGAGTAATGATAAAGTTTAAAGAGAATAAAATTAAATATATGAGATAGTTATATAAATTTTTGTGTATAATAATTAAAAAGGAGAGTAGTTGTATGAGAAGATATAAAAAAATAATTAAAAATAGAATAATTATGGAAAGTGAAAAATTTTAGTTGAAAATTACAAAACTTTTAAAACTAAAACTTTTCGGTCTCTACAGGTATTCTATTTTTTAATTATTTCTTTACATATTCCTATATAAATTATTTTATTTTTTATTCATTTTTATATTATTACTCGTACAACTAACTTATCGATTTTAAGTTTATTCTCTTAATTCTTTATTATTATCTTTACTATATTATATTATTTTCTCTCATTTTAAAACTTTTACACTAAAAATTTTTTATTCAAAAGTTTTATCGCTTCCAAGATGCACCTATAATTACATGTAAATTATGAAAAATATTTAGATTCATTTATATATGTATTATAATATAATAATATTTTATAGAATCATTATCAATATAGTAATGATATTTTTGTTTGTTTAAATATTCAAAATACAACTTAAATTAATATTTAATATTAAAATAATTTATATATTTATTTTACATATTTGTAGATGGAATCTATGTATAATGATGCTAAATAAATTAAAGAGTTTCTATGATAATCTAAATAAATAGATGAAGTAAAGTTTTCATAAAACAAGGGGATATTAAAAATGGAAGTGGTTTCATTGAAGCAAAACACATCAAACAAAACCCATGTAAATGGTTTTTTTTCAACTAACAATACCTTTCATTATTATATAAATAAAAGAAAAAAGCTGATTATTTCAGGTTTGTTTAAAAGAAGGGTGGAAAGTACTGAAAAGTTTCAAAATTTGAATTAAGTAATGTGATCGGATGGCTAAAATGACTAGAAGTTAAATGAAGAAAGATAAATAAATATGGTTGTATCATAAAAAAATATGGTAGTTGTAAGAAAAATGTAAAAAAATTAGAATCTAAAGATGATGATGATGATAATAATAATAATAAAATAATAATAACAATAACAATAACAATAACAATAATAAGGTATGATAAATAATTCAATGCGAGGAATATTTTAAAAAATATTTTTATATTTTAAAGGTATTTTCATCTATTTTGTAATTTTATTTGTTTATGGAGGTATTTCTACCATTTTGAAAATTTACCTTAAGTGAATACGCATTCAATTTCAGGCCAATCTTATATATACGGATGCAAATTTTGCAAAAATCTTAATACACATTCAATTTGGAAAAAACCTTATAAGTATGGATGCAAAAACTACTGATAAAATGAATTAGTGTCAAACTTCAATTTTAAAATTGTGTTTTCAATATTGAAACATCTTTATTATTTAGATAAATAGTTTTAAAAAGTATTATTACATTTGGATACATATGCAAATATATCTAAATATTTTTATAATTTACATGTGAGTATATACATATAGGAGCAAATATAACCTTATGTATATATATATATATATTTTAATTGGTATCTACAGAATGTGCAACTAGATACTACAGTGAAGAACATTCACAGCCCTCACACATGGAGAGAATTTTCCTATAACACCTCTATTTTCGAGAAGAAAATCGCAAAACCCTCCACATTTATGGGGGGAATAAAACCCTTATTTCAAGGGAGCATTTTTGGTGAAGATTCCCTTCCAACCAAAGAGTAGGAAAAATGAAACCGGTCACCTTGAGCTAAAGGGTTTATTACCCTGCCACCTGCACTAGTAGATGTACCTTATGTATATTTTAGATTTGAATAAAATTTGGTCTTATAACTAAACAAATAATGTTAAACACGTTAGATAAATTAATATTTCTCTTAATGAGAAAAATAGATTAGTTATATGAAACTACTTCCATGTAATGAGACTTTTTTTTTTGAGTATCTTACCAAAAAGAACCTTATATGCAATCCACATTCACACAAAACCTCTTACTTTTTCAAAAAAAAAAAAAAAAACGCACACGCAGTGTTTTTAAGTACACTTAAGTCAGCCACAACGTTAATTAAAAATTGTATTTTGCAAAATCATAATCATTCGAGAGTAAATATGTCATATTCATTGACATTCAAGAGTATATAAATTACACCTTTCAAAAAAAAAAAAAAAAAACTAGTACATAAATTACAAATGTATATAAATTTTAAAGAGAGTTTCTAGGATAAACCCTACTTTGGATACGGTTGGGTGCTAATGGCTCCACCACAGAAATTCAGTGCATCGATTTTATTTAAAATCATTTAACTAACACACAAATAAAGTTCCATTAAAAATTATAGATGTTTATGGACCATGTCTGAAAGAGTGTAAAATTGAATATACCAATTTGTAACAGGAGTTTATCACACTGCCCTCAAATATACCAAAATTCAAGGTGCATTTTCAGCTTCTAAACAATCCAAACATCATTTCTGCATGGATAAATCATTCTCTAAAGTATTATTATATTTTAATGCACCCATTAATTGATATAAATATTTTTTATAATTTTCACATGATTCTAATATTTTTAAACAGGTGTGATTTACCCAAAATTATAATTAAAAGGACTTTTGAATCATGATAAAAAATTGAAACAATATGACCCCTTAAATTTTTATTTCATCATTATTGAATGCCATTTGCAACTATCAGTTGCCCCCTCCATAGCTCAATTTTAAAATGATAAATATATTAATTAATATTATAATCAATTTAAGTTTAACTATGATAAAAAAAATAAAAATTTTATTTTTTTGCCGATGTTTCTCCCAGATTGGAGCGTTTCGGAATCAGTAATTGGTTGAAATCGTTAAAATGGATTTTTAAAAAATAGACGTGGTTTTATACATCCACATGCATGACATCAATCATACATTGGGCTCAAATAGTTTTTAAAAAATTTTAATTTCTCATAAAATTATTGTTCTTAATACATTCAATCTATATAACGAGTTTCACTATTTTCAAAAATGTATATATATTCGAAAATTTGACAAGGGAATATTTTTGTTCAAATGACTAGAATATCTGTACGTTTGAAATTCGAAAATAAAAATGATAAAATTTATTATATGAATTAAATACATGTAGAATAATAGTTTGACAAAAGAACTTTTTTAAAAATATATTTTGGCCAACTCCTATGCATTTGGATATATATAATCACAACACAAAAGTTAACGTAATATGAAGAGCTAACGCGGAAATAAAAGGAAAATAATTAAAATATGAAAATAATTTTATTTTTTTTTAAAAAGTAAAGCCGTTAAGTGGGTGAGGAAAATGTGGATTCCATTCAATCCTGGCCCGTTGCAAAAGGCCAAACGCTACGAGTGCATTAAATATCCATGAGATTTTTGTAAATACACTACCAAAATTTGACCAATATTGCATTTGTTTCCTTTTCATTGTTCTGATATCGCAAATATGCTTACAAAGCCTACAAAGTTTACATGAATTTGAATGTCCCTTAAGCTAAATAATACACTTGCAAATTTTCAAATATTGGAAACATATTTGCTATTTTTATATATTTATAATATTATTATTTTAGATTTTTCAAACATACTTAAAATATTTACAAAAATTACAAGCGTATCACTTAACTTAAAGAGCATTATCATCACTTCACAAAATTAACTGAAGGGACATGCTTATAAATTTATATAAACTTTGTTGATATATTTGTAATATTAGCAAACTTAGGAATACAGATGCAATATTAGTCAAATATTATAGGCATATTTGCAAAAATCCGAATATCAATTAAAAAAAAAAAAAAAAGAAGCCAAGAGCGGCCGTTTCCGAAAACGGTTGGCGAAAAATGAGCGAGGTGCTGCTGCTAACGACAGCGCCTCCTCCTCCTCCTCCTCCTCCTCCTCCCCTACTCTCCCGTGCTCCTCGTCCTGCTCAGGCTCTGCCATTTTTCAAAACCTTCCACGCTCCTCCTTATGAAAGACAATCGCAATCGCGCCCTCTCCTCTTCCCAAACCCCCGCTTCCGCCTCCTCCCAGCCCTCGCCTCCACCCCCAACGTCCACCACGCCTCTGACCTGGTGGTGGACGGCAATGGCATGGCGTTCGATGACGTTCTCCTGGAGGTTGATGCTCTGCTGGCGTCCTCCTCTGCTACCGACTTCTATACGCTGCTATCGGAGGCGCTTCTACGATTCCTTCGTGCTGGGCAATTCCCTGCTGTTGCGGAGGTCCTGAACTGGGTTGAAAAGCTGGGGGTTTGCCCTTTGTCTCTGTTTGATGGAGCAGCGATGGAAATGCTTGCCAAGGAATGCTACCGCCTCGTGGATGCTGGCAGAGTGGACGAGTATGTGGAGTTGGTTGAACTTCTTGCGGGTAATTCTACTGGATTTCGTGGCATTTTCGTTTTCTCAATTTTCTTTTCTTGGTTATTTCACTGGGTACATTGGGCCGAAAGAACTTTCAAGATGTGGTTTGATTGGTACAACCTTCATGTCTGCAAAAGACCAGTTACCGCTTGCACAATGTCAAAATTCCCCCCTCACTGCTTGAATTTCACCCACTCTTCAATAATATGATTCCGCGGATGCCCCTGTCATGAACTAAAGGGCCATTATGTTGCCATGAACCCAGTAACTGACTACCCATCATGACTTCTTCCCTTGCACAAGACGAAGATGTTTCTATTAGCAAAAGCAAGCAATAGTTGTGGCAGCTTAGGGACCATCATCGCGCAAAGTTTGTTAGACGTTCCATTTGCAGCCAATTTGTAAATTTCGATTAGTTGCTTTTTGCATGTTCTTCGTCCCATTCATTGGATGATAATTGATGATGATGGAGCTCACTTTGATATGTGATCATCACTAGCACCATCTATAGATATAAAAATTCCGCCTGAATCAAGAGTAAATATAAAAATCATGCACCTAGCTGTACTTCCAATCCAACTTGGCTCAAATTCTTACTAAAGGTGCTTTCTACAAATATATGTGGAATTCGTCTTCTAATATATTGAGGGTCGTTGGTCTCTTTCTTTCTGCTTCATAAACTTATTTTCTGTGGTGGGGAGAAAAAGCTACCAGTGTTCTTCTTCAAATGTAGAAATCACTTTTTATAGAGCAGAAAAAATGTTGTTTCTTTTTGGACAAAAAATGCTGTACGCAATAATAAGTATTTTTGGTTACTAAAAAGTGTTCACTGCTACCAAACATATGGCCATATGGCCCCATGATGATATTAATGTTTTTAGGCATCTAGTTGGAAGCAAACAGAGTGTACATTCCAAAAAAAACAGAGAACAGGGAATAAACAGGGGATTTGCTGCATTAGTGTAAAGACTCAGAGTAGTCTATTTTTAAAGAGTGAAAAAAAAGGAAGTGAAGAAAGAGTCATCAAAATGTTGATCTTTAGTCTCCCTTCCCCAGATGTATCAATCATCATAATGGTCATATTCTCCAAGCGCGTTTAAATTGGATTTCTGGCCAGAGTGCTGGTACAGAGTTTGCATTTAAAGAATAAAATTCTGATTTCTTATTTTTAATAGTAGTTTTTGGTTTCTTTCTGAGATCAGTTGCTCTTCTTATTCTATAGAAGGCTTCTTCAAAGATTGGGTGAATAATTGTCTCTGCCCCTGCTATTATATCCATTGAAAATGTTGTACTAGTTACCAACCACTCCTTCCCTAGCAAATTCAAAGAAATAGGTTTGCGTCCTTTGCATATTTGATTTGTTTGCATCTTTTGGCACGTAAATCTAGGGATGCACCCTTGCAAGAGCACTTCTGGAACTACACACCTACGATGCACTACATTGAGACAACAACCGTTATGGTTACATCTTTGATAATTGATGTACATATTGATTGGAAGAGTGTTTTCTTTTTAGTTATATTCCATTTTCAGTTAAATAGTAGACCTCGATGTGGACTCAAATCATTCTCAGATTTGCAACCCCACTATCTACTGATCATGGAGGGGAATTCTAAATTTCTTACATCATGTCTGTCTTTTAAATTCAAGTTCCTCGACTTCCACTTCATTTTCAAGATTGTAATTCTATGCAAGACATTGTGTCTTCCATCAGCCATATTCCCTGCTTTCAGAATGATATGCTTGATGCCTCTGGGCTACAAGGGTTTTTTTTTTTACAGGCCTCTTACCTTCAGTTTTACCCATGGTTCTGTGACTTCTGTCTCCATGTGAATGAATATCTGTGACTTAGAAAATTCACTTCATGTTAAAATGTACCTTTTTGGCTTTCTTAAGTGTTCATACTTCTTTTCTAATTTCTTATTTTTCTTTTTTCGGTTATTGTTGTTCTTTTTATATATTCTTTTATTCTTTTCCTTCACTTTTGTTTTTTAACATGTTCCATTGACAATCCAATCCTTTCATGGAGAGTACTGTCTTGTAATTCTTTGCTAGAATGATTTGAGAATAGTTTCTTGGAGAACACACAACATATCTATGTGTTTTGGTGTTTCAATCTGCATTATTCCTTTTCCTGCAATAGAAATAAACAACAGGAAAACCAGACACGTTGACATTTTACCTTTCTAAAAAAATAATAATAATAATACATCCTAAACTGCAACTTACTTTGAATGATTTTTTTCTTGCATCAGGTTTTGGGTTTTCTGTTAAAGATTTTGTGAAGCCATTTGCCGTTTTACGAATTTTTATTGAGAAACGTGACCCAAAAATGGCAGTAAGGTAAGGTGCTTCTAATTTGTAGGTGGTTCTCTACATTCCTTTTAGGAATTTGTGTCTACAAACATAATAAAAAAATAGTAATAAGATATTACACGAATTACTAGGTGAAGGAACTTTCGAATTTTGGTTGGAGTATCTGTTCTTGTGATTTGTCATCATGATTTAGTAAAGAGAAGAAAATCATCATTGCAAATTGCAAAATAATGAAGCAGATGATGATCTGACCTAGACAAATGTCCCAAGCTCTCCATGTCTGATCTATATAAGAAGCACGCATATGATGGAATTGGCATAATTTTTGATTCATATAAAATTATCTTCAAGGAACTTTTGAATTTTGGTTGGAGTATCTGTTCTTGTGATTTGTCATCATGATTTAGGAAAGAGAAGAAAATCATCACTGCAAATTGCAAAATAATGAAGCAGATGCTCAATTAAATGATCTGACCTAGACAAATGTCCCAAGCTCTCCATGTCTGATCCATATAAGAGGCACACATATGATGGAATTGGCATAATTTTTTGATCCATATAAAATTATCTTCAAATATATATTTCCTATCTCAGCTTGATAATATGCTAGACCTCAAGGCATGTGCAAAATGGATCTCAAAAATTGATCTTAGAAGTGATTATTGCAAAATCTGCATTAGATGAAGAGACGAATGGGAAAATTGCTTTCAAAATCCAAAATGGGGGCTATAGGAGTAGTTGGTTATGCCTTTTGGATTAATTTATGTCCAAGCACCTTTATAAGGCAATGAATCCTTCCATCGGAAAGTTTGTGATAGTTTATTTTTGATAAAATCTTGATGTACTGTTATATTAAGGAAGAGCCTTGAATGGGACATATCAGAAACGCTTCTAAATGAAAAATTGTACATCAATCTCAAGAAGTATTGTTTAGCCAGAAGTGATTTTCCTTGGGTTTGTGGTCTTTGTTGAATTTTAGCGAACCCTCAAAAGTGAAAGCTATAAAGGAACAACCTAATCCTAAGTCTCTTGCTAAAGTCTGTAGTTTTCACCGGTTGGCTTGTTTTTACAGAAGGTTTCATCAGAAAAACCTGTTGATGCATTGAGTAAAGTTGTTTCCATCCTTGAAACTGTAAAAAACAAATGTGATCGGATTTGATAAAAGGAAGGATGGATACCTAACATGTCCAAAATTTGGAATATATTTACTGAGATCAAGAATGACAACCATCAATACAATGTCGATTTTGTGGTTAAGATGGTTATCTTTTCAAAGGGACAAAATTGTGTCTTCCGAATGCTTTTTTGGCGAGATTTTCTAATATGAGAATTATATGCTCGAGGAATGGCAGAACACTTCAGAAAACATAAGAAATTTGCACTTGTGTCTTGCTGATATGTGTATTGGCTACCTTTAAACTTTTTCAAACTAGTTTCTCATCGTCACACATGCCAACTTGCAAAAGCAAACCCCAGCCCCCTCCCTCCAACCTATGGATACTTCATGTATGGGCAAACTATTTTTCAAAAAAATTGTCAGACTTTATGGTCGATCAATTGTTCTGTGTCTGATCAAGATGTTTGATTTCATCACTATTTTTGGAAAGCATCATAGAAATCCTCCAGTACAAAACGGAACTTCTTTACAGCTATTCACCTGCAAAAACATATCAAAAAAAGGTATTTAATTGGAGTCTAGGAGATTTACCTAGAAGTTTGGTGGTAAGACATCTAGGAACTTGGAGCAGAATTTGCCAAAATAGTTTGATAAATCAAGCTACTGACATATCAACTTTTTAAATTGTTCAAAGTTTTAACCAAAGAGCACCCATTAATCTTGTTCCATGCCTATTGATGGTCGGTATCAGCTTCTGCTGATAGTCTTTCTCAACATTTCCATGATTTAAAAAATCGCATGCAAGAGCCAGTAGCCCATATTGAATCATTTAAAAGATTGTTTCTAATGCTTAAGTTTACCTTAAGATATGGAATTAGTTCAATTTTCAATATGGAGGATTTTATTTCCTTATAAAGGCACTTTTAAGCCTCCTAACTACTTGTCAGTAGGCAACTGCATTAAGTGCTTCATCTTCAGAATTCATCCCTACATTACCTTGAGTACAGTCATCATATACAGATTAGAATGATATCATCCAGTGGACAAGATTGCTATTTCAAGTGAACTTGGTTTTTAGTTTCATGTTGTGGTGAGGTGGATTGAATTCATTATGTCAATTACAGATGCTGAATTGAGACAATTGATCTGAATCTCCTAAAGAAGCATCAAAAAGACAAATGTTCAAGGTAGGAATTGATGGAGTTTGTGTTGCGTTATGTTAGATTCATACATACACTATGCAGCATAGTTCGTGGTTTATTTTATTATTTTAGGAAATTTTATTATTTATTTTGAAAAAGACGAATGATCCTATTAACCTTGGTTAAGCAAATGACTTGCTTAGCTCACTTCAAAAGACCCATTTAAAATGGTAAAACTTGGTTTATATATTAAATACACTTAGATAAAAAAATGTATGAAGAAAAAACAAAAAAATGTTTTAAATGAGTTTTTTGAGATGGGTCAAGCGAACTATTTGCTTAGCCTGAGCTAACATGATTACTTCTCTTTTAAAAATCTTGGTAGGACTTCGATTTAATTGAAATAATAGGACTTATATAGCAAACAATCCACTTCGCTTGAGGATTAAGTTACAAAATTTCTCTTGTAAATAAGCAGCTATGTTTTTTCCTCATATTTTGACATTCAATTTAGTGGTATTGCATGAAGTTCCTTTAATTTCTCTCTTTTTTCCTAAATCCCTAATTCTTTTATTCCTATTTCTTTTCGATGATAGGATCTTTCCTCTTTCTTCTAACTCTCTACTTGTGCTACATCATATGGAGACTCGAGTATTAGGCTACAGATCCTTATCTGTGACTGTAGGGCGAAGTTGAGTTTGGTTAGGCTAGGTTGAATTTTAACCAAACTTGACCCTGCTTGTAAGAATATTAATCCATAACATTGCAATTAAATTGAGTTGAGTTTGGACAGGTTGGGGGTTAACTAAATCCTGACCTGGTTTGTAAGAATATCATTCCAACCATTTTCCTAAACTTTATAAATCTTAATCCAACCATTATATAATCTTAGAAATTTTGGTTGAGTTTGAGGTGACTTTGGGTTTCAAACTTGAATTTCATTCTGTTTTCTACTAATTTTGCATTGAAGTTGATAACCAGATACTCCCAATGTGGTAAAATAATTATTCTATATATATGGACACTGATCTAATGCTGCCCATGCAACCAGTGTCCAATGATATAAAATAATTATTCTATATATATGGACACTGATCTATAACTATTTAATTTTTAAAAATGAATATACAGGGTATGAAACCTTTCAATATATGTGATTTTTGGAATTATAAGTAATACAATATGGATGAATATTATAAGGTTATATCTAAAAATATTTGACACGAGAAAGAAAATGATTGCAATGGATTATTATGTTAGATTTGCACATATATATATATATCTATATATTTGATATTTTGTGTAATTGCTTTGCAAAAATTTGTGTGTATCAGATGATTAAAAATATTATTCAACATGATGGATGGACTACATTAGTATAACATTTAGGGTTCTTATTCGTATGCAATTAGGTCAAGTTGTGCAAGAATTTTCCAAGTAGGGTAGATTTGTATTAGGTGGGTGGGTTAAGCTATGTTCTTATTCATTTCACTTAAGGTAGTTAATAAGAGTACACATCGTATCAACCTTTGCGAAGTAGAGTCTAGGAAATTCCATTCCATGTGACAATCACCTCCTAGGTCTGCATTAAGTTATGAATCAAAAGAAAAGCAATTGCTGGTTCTTCTATGAGTTTTTTACTTCCGTTTGAAAGAAATGATTGACCTACTGCTTTCTAATTCTTTCTCACTTGAAATTTTCTTTTTTCTCTCATTTCTTTTCTTTTGGAGAGAATTTGGTTCATTTCTGTAACATGAAGACCCAGAAAAGTGATTCTAACATGCATTAAGGGCGTGTTTGGTAGGGGACAAAAATTTTTGATGAAAAATTTTTGGCGTAAAAATTGTCAAATTAATGAAAAATGATGCGATATGATAGGGGTAACGATGGGGTATAAAAAGAACAAAATTAAAATAAATAGGTTAGTTGTATGGGTAGTTACGCGAAAATGATTGAAAAGTGGGGTAGTTTGTATATAAAATGTGAAAAATAATTAAAAAATAGGGTAGTTATGGAGAGTAAAAGTTTTAAATTAAAAAGTTTTGGTTGACATTTTTTTAACTGACCAAACACACCCTAAATATAAATCTCCAAGATCAATCACACATATATGACATAATTAATTAAATTAAAAATTTTCAAAATGCACTAGTCATGTACCCTTATTATATCCGTGGGATGAAAAAAAAAAGCATGTCTAGTATCTCAATACATGCCTTCGACAAAATGAATGAAAATTCAATCTTTCTTTTATTCTCTTATCGATGATCCAATGTTTATTTTCCAACCTGATTCGATCTACCTGTAAAATAAATAGTAAGTCCCCACATGATTGACAAGTAGAAAATTATTTGAAAATGGATATTGTCCCAATTTAAATTTAATTAAATGATATAAAATTAAAACTTCAAAATTAAGACTAAAAAGCTAATCTAATCCTTCCAGTGAGTTTAGAAGCATAAGTGCATAAAAATGATTATTTAATCATAAAATTTTCAGTTAATTTGCATAAAATATCAACATATAATGATACAATGGATCAATCAGAATCTGCCATGTCAGCGTTACCATCTCCTTGCTGGCTCCATCTGGGCCTGGACTGCTTCAGCCCATGGATATGAGCTGGGCTGGCCTGGCACTGGGCTTGGCCCAATATCTGGCTGAGGCAAAATGGACAGGGGTCAAGAGTGCAAACTCTCCTGACTGGTGGCCTTCTGTGAAAAATTTCCCCACAGGGACTATTTTTTCACAAAATTTTCAATTTATACCCAACTCCAAAATGTCAGACATGCTTTCCATTCATTTAATATAATGATCAATATACAAAAACTAAAGGCTATTGAAAATTTGGAATCAAGTCAACTCTGACAAATATAATATTAACGTCCCAACATATTAACATGTGTTATTATAAATATTCAAGCCAATAATGGAATTAATGCAGTGACGTATTATTGATTTCAAGAACCTCAAATGGTCCCACCGCATATTACATTACATTATGTATACTGATGTACTATTTTATCCTTTTTAATTAATTTCTTTTGGAAAAGTTACATACTAAATCCCTTTAACAAACATAATATATCACATATTTTTAGGCATAAAACTTTGGCATACCTCATTTATATAGTTTTATATTCTTGCACTATCTAGGAACAAAGAATTATTTATGCCATCCACAAAAAGAAATAAACTAAACTCATGTGCATGATACACAAAATTCTTGTAAGAAAACATCAACAAAAATTTCTAGTTGAGGCAAAAATATTTAGTTGGAACTAAAATATCAAACTCCTTGACTTGCGATAAAAATCTATCGCTATGAATTTAACTTCAAATTATTTTATCTATATCAAAGTCTATCCTATGGGGGGCACATGCCCAAAGAGGCACCCACACTCAAATCCTTGATCTCTAAGAGACCTTGACCACTTGTATGCCAACTAAGGTACAAGGGTTGCTAAAATACTATTTATAATTAAATTAAAAATACAAACGTAAATGACAAATGACTCAAGCCCAGTTGGTCAAATGCTCAACCATTGCCATGTAGGATAGCCTATTTGGACTAGTCAACCCAAAAGTTTTTAGGATCTTTACAATTTCATTCACCAAAACTTAGTTACCTCCCCTTGTAACCTCAAGTGATGATTTTGATTCTCTAGCTAGGAGAGTGACCATATTCCATACATCATATACTAGCTAGTTTACAAGACCAAAACCTTGTCTCTTGCATGATATCATTTTAATTACTGATCTAGGAGTCCAAGTACAGTCCAGTACTAGTGTGTACCCATCCACTTATTTACTAGCTGACCTTGTGCATGATTAGAGGCTCTTGCCCATTGCTTGAGCAGTGTCTGTTGTCCTGCTCACAGATAGAAAAATCCCTATTTTGGACCTGTGGTCACTCTGCTCAATCCTACCCACTTGCCTGTATTTTTTTGCAAGCCTGCATGACTGTGGTAACTTCTCTCAAGTCTCATAACAGGCCGCCTAACTTGATAACCTTTCTTGCTTGTGACCATTATTGTGCATTCAGGAGGGCCTGATCCATGTTGCTTACGAATGTCTTGCTGTCTCATTGAGTTAATCTGTTTAGCATCTACCATTTTGCGCTTGATTGCTGTCCTTCTGGTCCTGTGATCACTTTCGAGTCATTCCCTTTCAGGAGACAGCTTGTCCTCAAGGTATTGTCTTAACTCTTATGTCAGGCCCTTGAAAGTTGGATGGAGTATCAGCAATTGGTGGTCTGTTTGTTCTGAACCTGTTTGTATTCAATAGTGGTTTATACCTAAGCAATTTGATCAACCACTTTTTCTGGGCAGGAGTCATAACTAGTTTCTTTTGGAAGCACTTGAGGCACTTCTGATCAGTTTTCAGAGTAAAGAAGTTCCAAAGAAGATATAGTCCCCATTTCTCTCTTGATGGAGCCAAAATGTTGAATGCTATGTGTAGGTCTAGACTTTTCTTGGACAGGTAGATCCTTTCTGAAGTAGTCAATAGGTCTGCCTTGTTGCACTTACATGGCCCGTATTCCACCACCTCAATAATCTCATGCTATCACATTCACATGTAGGACTGCCTTGTTACATTAAATCAGAGATTCTAGAAAAAATTAACTCTTGTTTCAAAATTTTGTTTGGGTGCTTGATGGAATTGTTGTTGATGCAAATTGTCTAAAAACTTACCTCTTACTGTTATTTTTCTAATATTTCAAAAAATACAAGAATATCTGTAATAAATGGCAAAATGTGTCTGTATATCTGCAGATGCCTCATGTAATACCAGTGGATATATGGACCCTTAAAACAAAATACTAGACTGCACAATGCCAGATACCAAAAATGGGTTGCATATTTTTTTCGCATCATGGCTTCCATAAAAAAAAAAAAAAAAAAGTTTCACATCATGACCAATTTCTTACATCATGACTAGTTTTAAAAATTTTCTTGATAATACTTATTCTGTTTAAGCAGGAAAGAACACATGATGATGACAATGATGTCTTTTATCTTGATTGTATATTCCTAAGCACATAATGGGTAAATAAAAGAATAATTACTCTACGAAATTACTTCAATTTTGATATATTCTTGAGAAACAAATTAGGACATACTCTTTATGAGCAAAGCAAATATTCCGATATATGATTGCTTCTCTCAACTATTTTCAGGTATGCAAGTATTCTACCACGCAAAGAGATCATGTTTGGTTCCATCATACAAGAATTTGGAAAGAAGAGAGACTTGGAATCTGCATTGATTGCCTTCAATACCTTAAAAGTGAAGTTAGATGCTCCAAATATGTACATATGCCGTAGTATAATTGATGTTTGTGGTTCCTGTGGTGGCTTCCTAATATCCAGAGCCATTTTTGAGGTAATTTTGTATAACGTTTAATTGCTTAGTATTCATGTTTTTCTTTCATTAATGGATTTTGTTTGTAAAATGTGATTTTCTTTTGATTCATATTTTTATGAGTTTTGTAGCACCCTATATTGCCTAGGATTATATAAATGTATAGAATTGATTCATTGCACTAGGGTGCATTAGAATTTTCTGTAAAATGACGATAGTGCCCTTTAAGCTGAGTGATACACTCGCAATTTTTCAAATATTGAAAACATATTTTCTATTTTTATATATTTTTACAGATATTATTATTTTAGATTTTTTTCAAATATACTTAAAATATTTGCAAAAATGACAAGTATATCACTTGACTTAAAGGACATTATCATCATTACACAAAAATTTTAAAGACATCCTAACAGAAGGGACATGCTGGCAAATTTATATAAACTTTGTAGACATATTTGTAATATTGGCAAACTTAGGGACACAGATGCAATACTGGTCAAATGTTGAAAGCACATTTGCAAAAAACCCTTATTATAAAAACGCTTTATAACAATGTGATGTTTATTATTTATGAATTTTAACTATATATAATTTAGGTTCTCAAAGCTAAGTGGTATAAAAGAAAAA
This sequence comes from Annona squamosa, assembly GCA_035584095.1. Taxonomy (NCBI): domain Eukaryota; kingdom Viridiplantae; phylum Streptophyta; class Magnoliopsida; order Magnoliales; family Annonaceae; genus Annona; species Annona squamosa. Next base: position 51,237,418 of record JAXCLR010000050.1, on the reverse strand, counting down.
GTTAAATTTTTTATATTTATTTTATAAGTTATGCATTTATTAACAATGGAATCAATATTCTAATTAATAATATGTGAAAAGCGATGTTTTAAATTTAACTAGATTATCATCATTAGATGCCTTTGTGAAATTTAGAATTAAATTTTAAAATATTTATTATTTAATATGTTAACAACACGTTTTACAAACCTGCAAATGGTTATACTAATCAATTTTTCAAAATTAATTTTCAAGTATTTTCATTTTCTATATGTGCAACTAATCATAAAGGAAAGAAATTCTTTCAAACAAATTTTGAAAACTAATTGCATCACTGCAAGAAAATATATTTTCAGCAACTATAATTATCAAAAAATATGTTTTTAATAACTAAATATTCATTGCATATAATAATGATAGATAACTAATCATCTGATTTGCATCTAAGAGGTTTCTACAATTAAATATGAAGTTTCTGATTTAAGTGCTTGATCATATGTGCTATGAAATTTTTAGAATAAAATATTTTTATCGAGTGTGTTAGATTTCATAGAGCATTTACAAATAATTTCTTTTCTAAAATCTTAGATATTTGCATCTAAGAATTTCATTAATAAAAACTAAATTTTGGTTTGTAATTTCGTTGGAACCAATTGGTTGTCACAATTGCTGCTAGCTTTTATTTCTAATACTAGGAGCTGCTGATTTTGAAAAATAGGTTACCTTGGGTTGGATTGGCTTGGCAGGTCTTAAAAAATAGGTGGCTTGCTCTTCTATTGAACAAGATATCTATGATAACCACCTGAAGGAGTAATAATCTCATCTCTTCCAGCTTGAAAGAACTCTCTTGATATTTTAAAGTAAAAGTGGGTTGGATTTGACCAAAACCCACCCTACTTATTTTTACACTAACGTCCAGAGTGGGCACTGCCTAATGCTAAATTCTTTAGTGCAAGGAGTGGCTTATTTAATTTTGCTTGCAAATTTTCCAGAGTGTGCAAATCTTCACACTAAATCTTACTGCCATGTGACATTTCAAATATATAAAAATTCCTCTATTTGAACAGGGACAGCAGTTTCTTCCTCAACAATCCTAAGTATGCGATAGAATTCTCTAGAAATGGGAGCCCTTAGAGCCATAGGACCCAAATGCTCACTTGATTTCTTCCTTTTTCAACCTTTGTCATTGGATTGGTATATTGATTCAGCATTTCTTCATTGTTTGGGAGTTGGCTTTTGAATCTTTGGGCTGGTTTTCAGAAAATCTGAGAGTTTTTCTATGAAAAGGGGGAACTTCAGTTTTTTTCTTTTTTTTTTTTTGAAAATCTCGTGAGGAAGCCTTTCTGGTGTGAATTCATTGCTGCCATTCTGCCTTTTCCAATTTTTCCTTTAGTTTTTCAGAAGAAGTGATAGGAACGAAGTACTTTTCGAGTGCTAGGATAGGAGTACCGCTCAATTCCTATGGGAATTGTGAGGCAAGGCTTCAGGTCATGCTTGAATGCTGTCTTTGGATCTAATAATTCGTTTTGGCTTGGTTTTGACTCAAGATATTGAAGCTCCTGCATAGGTATCATTACTTTGCTGTTTATGAAATTAATAACTGAACTGCAGCTTTTTTGCTTAATTACATGAGTTGTTACTTGCTTTGACAGCTGGCCATATGGAATTTGAAAATTTAAATTGTGGGAAGTAACAAAACTTTTGATGAAAAGTTTTTCGTGTAAAAGTTTTTAAATTATGATAGAGATAATGATGAAAAGTAAAGCGAATAAAGTTAAAATAGATTGGTTAGATGTATAGGTAGTTATGTAGAACTGATTAAAAAGTAGGGTAGGGTAGTTGTATAGGAAGAAGTGAATAAATAATTAAAAAAATAGGACGTTATGGAGAGTGAAAAGTTTTAGTTTGAAAAGTCTTATTAGTTGACAAACACCCGCTGCATTTATTGAGTTTAAATCCATTTTTGCTTGAATTTGTATGTTTACTAGAAAATGCCCATGAATATATGCGAAAATGCTAGGTTTCGCTGTAGAACACGCTGTTTGGGGTTTGAAATTTCAGCAAAAACCTAATAGGAAACCTATTATTATTATATATATACATATATATATATACACACACATTATTCTAAATATATATGGATTCTGTTCTGGTGCAGCGTCACTGCACCGGAACAGCAGTGCAGTGGGCCCAAAATGGGCCCCACATGATCATGAAATCATGATCTACTCCACCCATTGTATTTAGAATAATGTA
>JAXCLR010000050.1:51222972-51235083 GCA_035584095.1 Annona squamosa | reverse complement strand
TGTGGTAATAGAAAACATTATTCTAAATACAATGGGTGGAGTAGATCATGATTTCATGATCATGTGGGGCCCATTTTGGGCCCATTCCGTTGTAGCGTCACTGCATCAGAACAGCTCTCTCTCTCTCTCTCTATATATATATGTATATATAGATAGATAGATATCGATATAGATATACACATTCTAATAAATCTAGGAATGGATCTAAACATTTTCTTTAATTTACACAGGAATGTATTTATTTTTGAGTAAATGTGGCCTATACACATGTTTGATTTGGATGAAACTTGGTCTCCCAGCTAAACAAATGATGTTAAATATAATGAATGAATTGAATTTTGTATCGATCACCAACATTTAAACAATTGAGAGGGTTACATAAGATCACTCTTGTGTAACCCAATTAGATGGACTGCACTATAATTACGGTGCAGTTTGTCACAAATGGGGCCCACATGATCATGAAGTTAACATTCACTCCACCCATTATATTTATAATTATTTACTTTAATATCATATCAATATTTATCCTCACAGGAATTATGGACAGACCTCTTGTGCCCTGATGGTGTATGCCGCTGCCAGGGTCCGTCAAGATTAATGTGGATGCTCATAGTCAAGGGAATATGGATGCTTTTGCGTGTGCAGCAGTCATCAGGGATTATCGGGGTGCCTTTGTTGCTGCAAGTGGGTGGAGACAAGCTGGGTTGACGGACCCGCTTCTTATGGAAGCTACCGCTTTCCTTCGTGGGCTGAATTGGGCAATCTAGCTTAACATCTGCAACGCCCAATTTGAAACGGATTCTCTAATCCTATGTAACTTTTTGTCAAATTTGGAACCCATCACTTCTCCGGTAGGCTTGATCATCTCTGACATTAGGTCCATACTTAGAGATAGTTCTTCCTTCTCGGTCCATCATGTTCTTTGGCAAGGAAACGAGGTTGCTCATTCCTTAGCTGAGCTGGTTGCGATCTCTTCTGAGGTCAATCGGGTGTGGTGGAGTGTTCCACCTCGAGCTATTGTTGAGAAACTATCTACAGACAATTTTTTGGCAATGAATTGCTCGGATTACTCTATCCCTAATCCCTTTCATATTGAGAGGGAGTAAGGATATAGTATTTCCTTTCATCAAAAAAAATATTTATCTAAATCAAACAAGTGTATGGGCCCTATCTTACAATGGTACGAAATCAATGTAATTAAATAATTTGATATAAATATCAATTTTAAAGTTGTATTTTCAACATCTACACCATCAGAAATATGTTTTTTTTATATAGAGATTGTATAAAGTATTATTATATTTTAATACATGTGGGGGCCCATTTTGCAGTGGACTACACCATAATTATAGTGCAGTCCATCTGCATGGGATAGGTTCTCATACATATATATGGGGCCACTTCTATGTAACCCACTCTTGGGTGCAATGGATGTCTAACACTTTCCCATTGCACAGCTAAGTAAAGAGCCATGGAATCTCTTCTGTGGACAGTCCAATGTCACTGGATTTTCCAGTTGTCTTAAAAAATTGGTGGTGAGTCTAGTGACTCCATATTCTTACAATTTACGATCAGTGACTCCCCTGAGGACTGCTTGATCCACAGACTAGGTGTTTGATTGATATTTGGCACCCAGAATCTCTGGTTGGGAGGTGATTTAAGGATTCTGTCGAAATTTGGTGCTAGGATGATATCTGTCCCAATCTGATTCAAGTGCCTGAACTAAGATTCTTTTCAGACCTGAGCATGAATCCTAGAGGTCTCTGTTTGGAATATGATTTTGAATCTGTAATGTATGTTGTTGCTTACTTTTTTCATTGAAAGTCCACTGTTATTGATCCTGAATCCTTGTTTGAATTGAATTTGAGCATGCTTTTGTTCACTGGCAATGCATGGATTTGATATTTGTGTCTTGCTTGTCTTATATTCAGTTCTGATAGCATGAAAGCTGAGTATGTTTATTCAATATGCTTCTTTCCTTGGATTCAGGGCTGTGGTTTTGTGACTTGTGGCATTATTTAAGTAGGATTTCTATTATGAGTTGTGCCTTTATCCTTTGGCAATATTTGATCTATCGGTAAACAATCTTATTAAATACTCCCATGCAGCAAAGTTGTAACCTTTAAATTCCACACTTGGAATTTTAATTTTTTCTCAATCTCATTAAATACTCCAATGCAGCAATAGGCGATTGTTGGAAGTACCTCCTATTGTCCTCTTAGAAGGACATATAAAAGTGTGGCTCCCATCATTAGCTTTCAGTAATTAAACCTCAACTTTTCTTTCATTTATTTGGACATATTGTTTTATTAGAATGTATATTGCCTTTAAAACCTTTTCTGGTCATCTGAGTTTTCCATTGGCTGTTAAATATATGAGTATAATTCATTTTTAATTTTTCTTTGACAGGAGTTGCTTGCTCAGAATGTCACGCCAAATATATATGTTTTCAACAGTCTCATGAATGTGAATGCCTACGATTTGAGCTACACCCTACAAATTTACAGGCGCATGCAAGTATGATATTGCCATTTTTATTGTTCTAACATAAGTTTAGTTTGTACACGGAAGATCTTTGTGAGCAGTTTGAAATTTGCTACTTATATGCTATTGAAACTCTCAGCTCATTTGCTTAATTATCCTTAGAGCTTTTAATTTTATTTCGTTGTCATTTTGTTAAGGGGCTCAATGGTTGGGGTTTACTGACCTCCCGGAGTGGAACGATATGAAAGTTTCATAAATTTTCCAAATAAATTGTTATCTTACTACTCAAAAACTCATTTGTCCATTTAATAGGATCATTAAAACAAGGAAATTTGAACAGCCAACAGATTGACTGTCAGAGAACATGGGAAACAAACTAAATGACAGCTATGATAAAATAACCCTCAACGAGAGACCTTAGACTTTTTACTAATCTGTATGCAATGACAACATAACTACTGGAATTGACTGTTGCATAACTCTGAACAATATAAGCCAGTACATCGCTCAGACTTGCTGTTTTATGGATGTGCAGTGATCTCATATGCCTGCCCGTAAATTGGGTAATCTATGGGGGACCATAAAAATATATTTTTAAAATTTTTATAGATGTGTGGGAGTTTGATATTTCTAGTTTCGAAAATCAACAAAACAGGCATGAAATTCACTAGGCTCATGTGTCCGTGTCCATTTCGTTGATTTTCAAAAATAAAAATTCAAAAAATTGCCGTCAAATCTATTTGGGGCCCACACATCTATTTAATTTTTTACGGTCACCTGTAAATCATCTGATTTACAGGTGACCAAGTAAGAAACTGACCTTGTGTATGATTTGGCTAGGGCTTATCAGACAATGGTCAATAAGCATCTAGGGTCAACTAAGCAGATATTATTTAATACAACTCACATAATTATGTAAAATTCTTTGATACATTTGGTGTAATTTATATTTATATTATAAAATTATTTTGAAAAAAAATATCAAACTGGTTACTTAAGTTGAACTTTGAACCAGACTTTTGACTGGTTTGGCTTACAGTCAGGTTTCAGTAACATTGCTTTTTAACCATTTTAAGATGCATTTTTTTCCTACAATTGGTAAGATTAGAATAGAATGAGCAGGAGGCCGATCCGGAATTTCTCTTCCATAATGTAGTGTTCTCTGTTTTCATACGATAATATTCTGTTGAACGTGGAAGCTATAACCTTTTTGTGAAATAACATGCTATGATGAAGGTAGGGAGTGATGAGGCTCAGTGCTGATAGTAGCCTCTTGAAATGTTATAGCAATATGACATCAACTGTCCTTTATTGAGTGCCTCTTACAAAGTTATGCTAATTCTTGGAACTTAGGTAATTTGAGGATATAAGAAACTGAGAATGTGATTATTTTGCTTTACTAGGGATCTAAAAATTCAATGGAAGAATTAGAATGGTATAAAACTAAAATAGTGAAGAAGAAGTTGATATTCTATGGAAAGGGTTGATATTATGTTCAGCATTGTAATGAGAGAAGGGAACTAAAATAGGGAAGAAGATGATATGTGGAGAAAGTTTGTGCAGTGCATTAAAAAGCAGAAACGAATGTATAAGTAGTGCCTAAAGAGTGAGTCTATCCTTTAGGTTGGTGTTACAACAAGGAATTAAAGGCCTTAAGCTTGGAGCTTGGAAGTGGTAATTAGCAAAATCTAATAAGTACAGAAATGGCATATAAAATGTGAAGAAAGCTGCAGGGTTACTAAGTCTAAAACGATGCAATGTTTTTGTAGGGCATCTACATCTGTAAACTGTGATATGCCACTGCTCAAAAAAAAAAAAAAAAAAAAGGAAAAGAGAATTCGTTGATTTTTTCAGAGACTCACAGATAACATCATCTTAATCGATAAATTTTATGAAAAATTAGAATAACAAATTAAATGAATAAAAGTAGTAAAGTACCAGATAAATGCAGATACATATAAATATGTGTAATGCAAAAAAAAAAAAAAAGTTATTTTGAATGCCAACATTTAGTGGCCAATGTAGATACATAAAAGATCCATAAATACAACTACAAATTAGTCTATCGTTAATGCATGAAAGTTAAGTGTATGTTGATTTCAACAGACGTAAACTATGAACAATCACAATCTATGCTAAATAGAAATATTTTGTTGGAGAAGAAATAAAGGAAAAATTGTCTAATGGGGATTAGTGCAGTAATTTCTGAAGAAGATTTAGTTGATAATATTGGTTTCACATAAGATATCCTATAGGCCAGCTACCAAAATAATGTTATCTGAGGGAACGCTGATAAAGTGGATACTCCATAGTCATTAGTGCTACTTTCATAGAACAGCTTGAAATTGATGTGAACGCCCATGTCTTTTAGACACCAGGAATGCTACTGATTCCTAGAAAAGAGAGTGCTTGATTTTCAACAAAATAAAATTTTTCTTTCCAGTGCTGAAACTAACAGAACTTACCAAGCAAATGTGCACAGCTCTGAGAAGTAAAAATCCAGAAAATTTGCACTAAAGAATTGCAGAATTATTCAAAAGTCCAAAAAATTGAAGTCCTGAGTTGCCAGCTTTCATTCATTACTTCAAGAAGCTGTGTCAATGCAAGTGGAACAAACACATACCATCAGTCTCCTGTAGACATTAATGTCATGTAGATTCTTAAAAGAGACCATTGACCTGGACTACTAACAAGAACTTCAGATGATTTAATGCAAAATCCACTTTGTAAGTTCTGCAATTTACAATGAAATAGGATTATTAACTCTATTCTCATACTACAATAATCATAAATGATACTAATGACAACCAATTCCCATCAATGGATAACCTAATAGAGCCATGGTATATCACAGCCTCATAGCAGTAATGGACATCCCAAATGCAACCAGCTACTTGAAAATTTTGTTTTATGTCCACCCCATGTGGTGCTTCTTGGTTGTCATTATGAAAGACCCATGATAATTTACATGATAGACTGGGCATTAGGGAAGTCAAAAATGTTGACTTCTAACTTACAAAATGAGGGTGAAAACTTTGGGACTTAAATGAAGAAGTCAATTTTCTTAGAGGAGCTTTAAGATAGATAAAGGCTGATATATTGCACAAAGGTCCTGCACACTGGTTGATTTGGGGAGGGACATCCACTCACACAACCTACTGTTGCTTTATGAGAAAGTGGTGGTTTCCTGTGAACCTGCCCCTCGGGTTAATACAAATGGCAGGAATAGAAGTTCTAAGATTGAATGGTACGATATTTTGGTATGAATTTACATAAAGATGCCTTTATCGTGTTAGTGTTTTATTAATAATGTTACATGACAAGATTGTAAGATTGGAGAAAATAGAAAATGACTGAGAAAAAGGTGTATTTATGAAGGGCTGGAAGGATGTTGCACAGTTGTTGGTATTATTATTGAGTTGGCTGAAGTGGGTATACAAAAGCACTTAAAAAAGAGATTATTTCAGTGAAGATTTTGTTCTGGCCATGTGGTGTGTCAATGAATGTCATCAAGTCGTGAGGGTTGTTCATGCATTGTCTATTAAGAACTTCCAATTTTGATATTGACTTTTGAAGCTTCCATTTTTTTTGGGAGAACTTCCTACTTTTTTTGTTCTTTTTATTTTTGTTTTTGTTCTTCCTTTTTTCTTTTGCATTTCATTTGAGTCAAGGTGTTCTCTTTTATTTCTGCTGTTCTTCCATTAGTCCTTGTCTTAAGACTGTTTGTGGATTGTGCAATGCATTGAAGTACTGTTATCAGCATATCAATCAGTGTTGCATGTAAACTTCTCTGTTTATTTTCTGTTACCATTTAGTCCTTGTAAAATATTTGCTGCATTTTTTCTTATCAATAATGTGCAATTTGCAAATCTTTGCAGTTATGATCACTTTTATTGCAAAACTACAGTACTACCCTACAGGTTCTTTATTCTTGTAAGTGATGCACAAATTTGCTTATATTTTCCTTACCTCTTTTTTCCAGGAAATTGGTGTCTCTGCTGATGTTGCTACTTACAATGTACTTTTAAAGGCATGCTGTCTTGCGAGGAAGATTGATTTGGCTCAGGATATATACAGGGAAATGAAGCAAATGGAATCAATAGGTGTCCTAAAATTGGATGTTTTCACATACAGCACAATTATAAAGGTCCACTGAAAGAATTCGTGAATTAAATTCTTCTTCGGCTCCTGCTTCCCACATGCTATTTGAATTCATTTATTTCATGGAGATTCATATTTCCTTTATTTTGTGTCATCTTTGTTAATGATATATATGTCCCTCCTATTTTCCAGGTGTTTGCAGACGCTAAAATGTGGCACATGGCATTAAAAATGAAAGATGATATGCTTAGTGCTGGTGTCATTCCTAATGTTGTGACATGGTCTTCTTTGATCGGTGCCTTCTCAAATGCAGGTTTGGTAGAACAGGCCATTCAGGTCTTTGGAGAAATGCTTCATGCAGGTTGTGAGCCCAATGCTCAATGTTGCAACATTCTTCTCAATGCTTGTGTTCAGTCACACCAATATGATAGGGCTTTTCGTCTTTTCCAATCATGGGTGAAGGATGGGTTTCATAAAGTTCATACTCAACCGTTAGGGGGAAATTCAATTCCATGCATCAACTTAGAATGGAAGCATGGAGACAAAACCAGTGGACTTGCAAAGGCTGTCATTAAGCAACATCAACCCAGCACAACGATGGGAGTCACCTTTAAACCCACAGTTGCAACATATAACATTCTCATGAAGGCATGTGGTACTGATTATCATCGTGCAAAAGCTCTCATGGATGAAATGAAGACAGTGGGTCTCTGTCCAAATCACATAACCTGGTCTATTTTAATTGACATTTGTGGGCGTTCACACAATATGAAAGGTGCTATGAAGGTAAATTGGAGTTAAGAATTCCTGCTTGTAAGAGTTAGTGGCTTGGAATAATGGTCTCTAGAAAGATTTCTTTGGACTATTTGTTTTGTTCTCTTCTTTCCCTTGTTCTTCTTCTTGTTTTCTTCTTATGTAAATATCTTGTTGAATGTGTATGTGTTATCTCCATTTCTTCATACAAGCCCAAATAGTATTAACTTCTTAGCAACACACTTTATTTACACTATATATGTGTGGAGATTCTGGACTGGTCTTATAATTTGGTGCAGTTGCAGATTATAAAACATGGTTGACAAGAATCATCGACCTTTTGGGTCAACATATTGTTTGCTTATTTTGTATGACAATATTGTAGCATTACATTTTGGAAGTTTCAAGCCTCCTGAATTGCAATAAATCTTATTGTCTCTGCAATTCTTATTACTTTCTAGACTCTCACATTCTTTCACCCTAACTTGGGTTTCTTGGCTTGATATCTTCCTTCTTTGATTGCTTGTGTTTTGGAACTTCTGTGCGCTGAAAAGAGGTATTTGGCTTTTTTAGAAGCGGACAGTTGCTTTTGTGATTTGCAGTTAAAATAGGTTCCTTTCCTCTTCTCTTAGGGATAGATGAAATTACTAGACATCTACAAAAAAAAGTACCTTAGTGCATGTTATTTTTAGATGACATTGTTCTAATAGATGAAACTAGACAAGGGTCAAATTTGAAATTGAAAAAGTGGAAAAATGCCTTAGAATCTAATGGTTTTAGAATTAGTTGAACAAAAACTGAATATATGAAATGCAATTTTAATAATAGTGGGCACCTAAATTAGGAACTAATTAAGATCTTAAATGGAGTAGTAATAAGAATTAATCACTTCTATTATTTAAGATTAATAGTTCAAGAGGACAAGAAAATTGAGAAAGATATAATACATTGATACAAGCATGATGGAAGAATTGGTGAAGTGCATTAGAAATTAAATGCGATCATTGAGTCCCAATTAAATTAAAAAGAAAATTTTATAAGGTTGCGATTAAACCAGCTATGCTTCACGAGGCAGGATATTGAGCAGTTAAAGAACAATATACACATAGAATGAGCGTAGTGGAAATGATAAAGTTAAGGTGGATGAGACCAATAGGTGATAAAATATGGGAAAACAAATTAAGACGGTTTTATCATATTAAACAGAGGCCTAAAATGATACTAGTAGGACAAAGTCTATCCAAATAGAAGGCCATAGGAGAATGAAAGGTAAAAAAAAAAAAAAAAGATGGAAGTAATTAAACAAGATATGAAAATATTAAAAATTACTAAAAATTTAGTTTTGAATCTTCAAGAATGACGCAATAGAATCCATACACCCAACCCCACCTGGGTGGGAAATGGCTTATGATAATGATGATGATGACGACAGTTGCATTTTTCATTGTCCTTTTAGATTTAGCAAATTTCTTTGTCCTTTCTCACATGACTCTTCTATCTGTCCATTGTCAGTTGGGATAAACCTGCGAATGTTTGAAATACATCAAAATTGTATCTTGAAATGACCTAACTGTGGATTTCACAGGGCTTAGATTATTGTTATTTTTTCATTATTTTTTTCAACATTAATCACAATGATAATGTTGATGGAAAGGTCACGTGAACTCACTCGTTCACAAAGGTAGACTTCAGATCTCTGATTTACTAGTTGAGTCAATGTTCATCAGTGCCACTACAAATCTTCTTAATTGTTGTCATGTCCTGAACAACACAATGTAGAGGTTAAGAATTATGAAAAAATTTTCATCTTCTTAGTAAAGATATTGACATGAACAAAATTTTGAATGAGGTATATGGATTGCAGATTCAGCAGACAGAATCAAGACTTGAAGAAATTCATTCAGCAAACAGCTTCGAGAAGAAATCTATTTCTGGATGGAGTACTGCTTGAAAGTTGAAAATATGAAATTTGAGCATTTGACTCACCTGTCATGAGATTTAATGACCGAAATTCTAGGTTGCATTGGATGAAAGCTGGCAATTATTGATATTTCTGACTACATTAGGGCCTGCTAAGTTAGTGGAATTTGGCATTGGAAAGGAAGAGGAATTTGGAAAAGTAGGATTGCTGTGGCAGGCATATTTGAAATCATGTATGGAGATATAAAAAATATCTATAGGTAACAATGAGGAAAATTAGGGTTGTTTTATATACTAGGAGATGAGAGCTTGTATGGGGAATGGGGAAAATTCAAAAGTGTCTTCATTGAGATCCAAATCCAATAATGAGGAAAATTAGGGTTGTTTTATATACTAGGAGATGAGAGCTTGTATGGGGAATGGGGAAAATTCAAAAGTGTCTTCATTGAGATCCAAATCCAAATGAGCCTGTTTCCCTAAGTAAAATAAGTGTGAGCTTTGTAAGTGTCACAACTAATGATTTAGAAAATTCCCCCAGTCCCCAGGACTGGTTTAATACTTGCTGTGCATGCTCTCTTAAATTGACTTCCAATTTGAATTTAAGCTTCTTGGAACATTAGGGAGGATATAATAATCCAATGATCATTCTCTCACATCTTTTCCATCTCCCGATATCTTCAGAAATACTTTTTACTTCAAAATTTCTCCCTGGCAAATATTTTTTTTTAAAGAAAAAATTAATTAGGAAAGCTGTTTTTCAGATAATTCTAAAGAGGACATTTTAACGTGTCATCCTGCCTAGTTAGAGGGCAAATACATGCAAATTTTGAAGATGTGGGAAATTCTCATCCAGGGGCCTGTCTTTTCCAGCTCGAAATTTGATTGGAATTCTGTGAGAAAATTGAACAGGGCGTTCCATCAAGTACTTCAAATACTTAATACTAACGATAACATTTTAGTGCAACTCTTCTTTCCTGTTAATTAAAGTCCTTGTTTCTCCAGGTGTTTCATCTGGTATTTCAAATCTTTAATCCTGACTATAGAATTTTGATACAACCCTCCTTTTCTGTTTAGTGTAGTCCTTGTTCCTGTTTCTTGTTGGAGGTTTTCCTGTTAGTGAGAATTGAGAACTTTATGTAAATTAACCTGTACTTTGTCTGACCAGACTTATGAAATGCAATGTTGTCTCATGGTTCTTCTGCAAAATTTTAGTGCGAAGTCCAATAACTTTTGTTTCTTTTTTGGTGTTATATTTCTTTGCCAGAACTAGTTATTTATACCACCCCAATCCTTATAAATGGCTTCATTTTTCTGTCGTATCTAGGACTGTTGTAATTTTTTCTGGTTTGTAAATTAAAATTTCCTCCTTTGACATTTGTTCAATGTAATATTTATTGTCGATGTTGCTTTTCTGTATTATTATTTTTTATTTTCTATCATATCTTTTCTATTGAATGTCTGTCTACTCATAGAGCAAATAGAAAATCTGTGGAGATCTGTAGATTGAAATTGAAAATTTTGATTCTGTGGTGTATGGAAAGTGTTTTTAAATTAGGAATCTAGTTAAAACCCTCTGTAGTGTGAAAGAATCATTTTGATTGATTCTCTATCATATAGTTCTCAACTTCCGAACAGAATGGAATGGATTTTGGTTCTTGTTTTGTAGAGTAAAAGGAGATTTACATACTTGAGTCATGTAAATGGAGATTATACAAGTCATCAATTGCTTTAGTAAATGCTTTCTTCCTGTGTCGGTAACTGAACTTGATCTATTCCCTTTTAAAATCAGGTATGTTGGAGAAGAATGAGTTTGCTCTTCTTATTGTGGACAACTTACAAATGTAAAATTTGTGATCTATAAGCACATAACGGATCATCTTATGCAAAGTGCACATACATATATCAGTCTTACTTCTATGAAACCTCTTTTTTTATGTAATTTCCTATATATATACATACATACATATATATATATATAAGAAATATTCTAGTGCATGTAAATGCACTGTAACTTACGATGCATTTACATCAAAATGGGCCCCGAATGATCATAAAATGTATATCTACTTCACCCATTTTATTTAGAATTGTTTCTTTTATTAGCATACCAATTTTCATCTAATTGGATATGTGTGTGGGCCCCATCTAAAAATGGTACAACATTAACATGATAAAATAGTTTATTGTAAAAAACAACTTTAAAGTTGTGTTTTCAATGTGAAAACTATCTCCTATATAATTTATATATAGATAAATGATGTACAAAGTATCAATAGATTTAAGTACATGTAGGGCTCATTTTGAGCCAAATGCACCATAAGTTACGATAAACGTAAATGCATAGTAACATCTCTCTCTCTTTATTATATATATATATATATATAATAGCGACAGAGAGAGAAATATTCAGGTGCAGCTTCACTGCACCAAAATTACAGTGCGGTTACCTCAAAATAGGCTCCATATGATTATAAAATTATAATCTGCTCCACCCATTGTCTTTAGAATTATGTATTCTATTACCATCTCAATTTGCATCCTAATTGGATATGTGTATGGGCCCCATCTGAAGATGATACAAATCCAACATGATAAAATCGTTTGATGTAAATAATAACTTTAAAGTTGTTTTTTCAAAATATAAATCATTTGCTATAAAATTTATATATGAATAAATAATTTTATAAAGGGTGTGTTTCGCAATTGATAGAAAATATCAAGTTAAAACTTTTCACTCTTCACAATAATCATATTTTTTAATCATTTTTCATACTTTCCTATACAACTACCTTACTTTTCAATCATTTCTACACAACTATCCACACAACTAACCTATCTATTTTAACTTTA
>JAXCLR010000050.1:51205518-51222872 GCA_035584095.1 Annona squamosa | reverse complement strand
CTATACAACTACCCTACTTTTCAATCATTTCTACACAACTATCCACACAACTAACCTATCTATTTTAACTTTATCCCTTTTATAACTCATCATTACCTTTATCATATCACATCATTTGACAACTTTTACTCTCCAAAACTTTTCATCAAAAGTTTTATTCATTACCATACACACTCAAAGTATCAATATATTTAAGTACATGTGAAACACATTTTGGGCTAAATGCATTGTTAATTATGGTGCAGGCAAATGCACAGGAACGGTTCTCTAAATGATCCTGTTAGCCCAGGCTAGGCAAATGCCCCGCTTAGCCCACCTAAAAAAACCTATTTATGACAATTTTTTTGGTTTTTTCTTCACACACTTGTTTATCTAAGTGTATTTAATATATAAATCAAGTTTCACCATTTTTAAATATATTTACATATATTTTGTAGATTTTTAAAGATAAGAGTATTTTAAATACATATATACTCACATATATGAGGATTACATGCATGTGTATATATGTTTATATATTTTTTAGATTTTTTAATATCTGTGTATATATGTATTTAAAATACCATTCTCTTTAAAAATCTCAAAAAAATATATAAACATATCCAAAAATGGTAAATCTTAGTTTACATGTTAAATAACTTTAATAAACAAGTGTATGAAAGAAAAAAAAAACAAAAAAAAAAAGTTATTGTAAACGGGTTTTTTGAGGTGGGCAAATTAGAACATTTGCTTAGCTCGGGCTAACAGATCACTCATCATACATACATACATACATATAAATATCGGTCCCGCTTCTATGAAACTCCCTTTATGGGTGTGTTTGGTAATGAGTAAAAAATGTCAAGTTAAAACTTTTCACTATCTACAATTATTATATTTTTTAATCAATTTTTCACATTCTCCTATACAACTACTCTACTTTTTAATCATTTCTACACAACTATTAACATAACTAACCTATCTATTTTAACTTATCCTCTTTATTCCTTATCATTACCTCTATCATATTACATTATTTGACAATTTTTATTTTTTAAAACTTTTATCAAAAGTTTTACCCATTCCCAAACACACCCTATATGTAACTCCCTTCATTTTTAAAATCTTGATAGTTGATGAAAAATTCACTCCATCTATTGTATTTATCATTATTTATAGTATCTTGGAAACCCTTTTATCTTGTTAATTTCACTATATATGAGTTTCATCTATAAATGTGTCAAATTAATGCAATAAAATTGTTCAATGCTAAAATGTCAATTTTAAAATAGTTCAATCTTATAAGGTATTGTTACGTTTTAATACATGTGTAAATGTATCTAAGCATTTTTCATAATTTACATATGAATATACATATTTTTGAGCAAATGTGGCCCTTACACATACTTGATTTGGATGAAACTTGGTATCCTAACTAAATTTGTGTTCAGTATAATGAATGAATTGAATTTTTCATCAAAGATTAATATCTTGAAATTTGAGGGAGTTACATGGGACTACTTTTATGTAATTTGGTTACATAGAAGCAGAGCCTTATATATGTGTGAAGACAGACTAAATCGTAATTACGGTGCATTCCATTGTAAAATGGGTCCTACATATATTAAAATGTAATGAAACTTTATACAATCATTTATCTATATAAAAATCATACATTAGATGGCTCATATGTTGAAAATACCACTTTAAACTTGATATTTATATTAAACTATTTCATTATGTTGATAAAGTGAATAATTCTAAATACAATGAGTGGTGTAGATTTCTCATCCATGATCATGTGGGGTTCATAGTACATGGACTACACGGGCAATCGCATGCACTATAATATTTTCCTATATATATAAAATCAGGTAACAAAGAAGCAGTCCATATAACCCCTTTAAATTTTAAGTTATTAATAATTGATTTAAAATTCAACCTATTTATTGTATTCAACTTTACTTGTTTTTCTAGGAGACCATGTTTTATCTAAACCAAGTATGTGTATTGTCCACATTTGCTTAATATATATATATATATATATTCATGTCCAAATTATAAAAAATGCTTAAATCCATTTAGATACGTATTTGAATGTAATAAGACTTTATAGAATCATTTATTAAAATTAATATTTTAGCATTGAACCATTTTATTATATTGATTTTACACATTTATAAATAGGACTCATATACATTGAAATTTAAAAAATAAAAGAGTTTTCAAGATACTATAAATAATGTTAAATACAATGGATGAAGTGGATTTTCCATCGGTCTTCAAGATTTTAAAAATGGAAAGGGTTACATAGAAAAGAAATTTCATAGAAGCGGGACCATATATATATAGAGAGAGATATGTTCCGGTGCATATAAATGCACCGTAACTTATGTTGCATTTACATCAAAATGATCATAAAACATACATCTATTCCACTCATCATTGTATTTAGAATTGTTTCTTTTATTAGCATACCAATTTTCATTCAAATTGGATGTGTATGGGTCCCATCTAAAAATGATACAAAATCAACATAATAAAGTAGTTTGATAACAACTTTGAAGTTGTTTTTTCAACATTTAAACTATTTTCTATATAATTTAAATATGGATAAATGATTATATAAATTATCAATACATTTAAGTACATGTAGGCTCATTTTAAGCCAAATGCATCGTAAATTACGGTGCATATAAATACATAGTAACATATCTCATATATATAGGAAATTATTCAAATGTTGATTACGGTGCAGTCCGCCCCACATATATTAAAATTAACATCTATCCCATTTATTGCATTTAGAATTATATATTCTGCTCGCATATCAATTTTCATCAAAATCTAGTATATGTATATGCCCCATTTTAAAACGGTGCAAATCAACATAATAAAATAGTTTAACATAAACATCAATTTTAAAGTAGTATTTTTAAAATCTAAACTATCTAAAGTATGTTATTTATATGGATAAATGATTATATAAAATATTTGAATATTTGAATATGTTTATGACTCATTTTGCAGCGGACTGCACTGGATGAATATGAAAAATATTCAAGTGCTGAGGACTGCACTGTTATTCTGCACTGTTATTGCATGGTAATTGCAATTATGGGTAGTCCAACCCATTATGGCCCCACATGTATTAAAATTAGCATTTATCTCGCCTATTGTATTTAGAATTATTTATTTTAATAGGGTACTAATTTTCATCAAAATCTAGCATGTGTGTGTGTCCCATCTTGAAATTGTATGAAATCAACGTCATAAAATAGTTTTAACGTAAATCTTAATTTTAAAGTAGCATTTTTAAGATCTAAACTGTCCAAAGTATGTTATTTATATAGATAATGATTGTATGAAGTATTTTAACATTTTATTATTATGTGTGGGGCCCATTTTGAAGTGGGCTGCGCAGGATTGGTTCTCTCTCTCTCTCTCTCTCTATATATATATATATATATATATATATATATATGAGAACCTTTCCTGTGCAGTGAAACTGTACCATAATTAACTGTGCATTTCGCCCAAAATGGGCACCACATGTACTTAAATGTATTGATACTTTATACAATCATTTATCCATATATAAATTTTATAGAAATGATGTACATGTTGAAAATATAATTTTAAAGTTGTTATTTACATTAAACTATTTTATTACATTGAATTTTTACCATTTTCAGATGGAGTCCATATATATATCCAATTGGGATGAAAATTGGTATGGTAATAGAATAGATAATTCTAAATACAATGGGTGGAGTAGATTATAATTTTATGATCACATGGGGCCCATTTTGAGATAACTACACCGTAATTATGGTGCAGTGAAGCTGCACTTGAATATATATATATATATATTTCTCCCTATATATATAGATAGAAATATTCAGGTGTAATTCACTGAAATAGGCCTCACGTGATCATCAAATCGTAATCTACTCTACCTATTGTATTTAGAATAATATATTCTATTACCATACCAATTTTCGTCCCAATCAGATATGTATATGGGCTCCATCTGAAAATGGTACAAATTCAACGTAATAAAATAGTTTAATGTAAATAACAACTTTAAAGTAGTTTTTTCAACATATAAACTATTTGCTATAAAATTTATATGTGGATAAATGATTGTATAAAGGTTCATTACATTCTAATATATATGTATATATATCAGTCCTGCTTTTATGAATCCCTTCTCCCTTCTATTTTTTAAAATCTTGGTGGTTGATGAAATTGATTCCATCCATTATATTCAGCGTTATTTATAGTATCTTAGAAGCTCTTTTATTTATTTAATTTCACTATATATGGGTCCCAACTATAAATGTGTAAAATCAACGTGATAAAATGTTCAATGTTAAAATATCAATTTTAAAGTAGTTTTTTCAACATCTAAGTCATCTAAATATCACTACTATATGAATAAATGATTCTATAATGCATTATTACATTTCAATACATGTGTAAAGGGATCTAAGCATTTTTGATAATTTACACATGAATAGATATTGTTGAGCAAATGTGGCTCATGCAAATACTTAATTTGAATGAAACTTGGTCTCATAAATAAAGAATTAATGTTAAATGCAATAAATGCATTGGATTTTAAATCAATCATCAATAGCTTAAAAATTAAGAGGGTTACATGGGATTGCTTCTATGTAACATAGTTGCACAGAAGCAGAGCCATATATATCTCTCATTGTTATGTGTTCTCTACATGCTGAATGCAAGGCCCTTGTTAAAAAAGAAAAGATGCATCTTTTAATTGATTTGACATTTACCTGTCCTGACAACTGTACTTTTTTACTTGTACTACCGATATTTGCAATCATCACTGATAATTATTTCAATCATCTATTTGACTTCATTAATAATAGCTGTCTTTCTTGATTATTGGTGTTTTTTATGAAACTTAATTATTGATGCTGAAAGGCCCATTATGGTAACTGTGCACAAATGTCTGCTTTTTTTATCAGGATGGAGAACTGGATCTAATCTCAATTGCTATCATGATAAATAAAGTTTCCAATTGCTTTTACTTGCTGCAATCTAGGTGTACAATTGTCAGACAGCTGATAAATTTATATGAAGATATGTAAGATTTCCTTCCTTTTCCTTCTTTGCAGGCTTTCAATACAATGCGTGATGTAGGAATTAAGCCTGATCTTGTTACATACACGGCAGCTATCAAGGTTGGAATTTGTTTGTATTTATACTACCATAAGATTAGATTACTCATTAACTGTTCTCAAATGTTGGATTGTTAGTTTTGGATTTTTTAAACATTGTTTGTTTTATACGAAATCAAGATCTCATTCATTCCAAATATGACAACAAGTTATACTCCTAATTATAGATTAGACTACATATTCGTAAAAATAGCAAATACGACGAGCTTTTTTCACCGTTTTCTAAATTTGACAACACTGTGAGTTTTGCTTATGTATTTTCACTAAAAATCCCTTTGCTAACACACAAACAATTGCAACACACAAACAAGTCATTTCTGCATGTGGTTAACAAAACACGATGTTGCCACAACATATAAAAAAGGATTCTTCATATAACAAACAGGGAGATGGATTTGGGTTTTAGCAAAGAGTATTTTTGTAAAATACAAGGTGAAAGTGATGTTGTTGTTAGATTTGAAGATTGGTTAAAAAAAAAAGTGGTCTTAGGACTCTTATCTATGAGTAGGAGTGGAATTTGTGACCATATTTAGAATTAATTTAAAATCTAATATGGATAAAACATTTCAGTTTATGTTGTGATAATTTATAAGTAGAAAAATTAACTTCTGGTCATATTTGGAATTGACCTTTAATAAAATCTAAAACAGATAAAACTTTTCAGTTTTTTTACAATAATTTATTGGCCTTATCTAGAATGATATTATTAAAGATGAGTTGTAATGCTATACAATGGGTTTTTTACTTAGCTAAGTAACAACCTTATGTATTTTATATTTTTATTTTTTTCTTCACATTTATGTGGGCCACCGTGTTTGAATTATATACCAAAATTTATCATTTTTGGATGCCTCTATCTATTTTTTACAAAATTTTAAAATAAAAGATTTCACGTTTTCCATGTGCAAGAGAAGTGTGAGATGGGCGAAATTTTTTCATTTTTAAAATTTTGTAAAGAATATATAGAAGAACCCTAAAATCATGAATTTTGGTATATGATCTAAACACACTTGGGCCCACATACAAGTGAAAAAAAATAAAAAATGCATATGAAAGTATAAAATGCGTGAGGTTTTGTGTCATATCGTAACCCATTAAAGATATTATTTCTATCTTCATCATCGTCATTGGTTGTTTTCTAGCAAAGTTTATATGGATTCTGTTATGACATTCTTATTGATCTTGGGTTAATTCCAGGGTGTTTGAATTTTTTTCCTGAGGCCTCTAAATTCTTTCAGCCGTCACTGACATCTTATAGCAATTTTTATTTTAAACGAATTATTTCCTCCTAACTGAAAGTGTTTGGTCCTAATTTCAGAAGGCTGAATCTTCTAAACCTACTTTCTGTCATTGTACCAAAGATGCCATTGCTGATAATATCAAAATGGAAAATGTTGGCTCTAATGTCAACTGATTTAGAAGAGAAGGATGATTTAAGATCCACTGAAAAGAAGCAGTCGTGTATCACCATATGATCTTTTGATCGATTGTCTAAAACTGTCCAGACATGCTAATGTTTTGTACTTGCTTTTGATGCAATTGTTCTCATATCATTCGTTATTTTATTTAGTTTGTGGTAAGTTTCATAATGGTATATTCCTATTCTGATGCTTCATCAACTTCTTTTCATGGTTTCCACCTACATTTTAACATGGATTGTATTGGTCATCTAACTTGTCTAAGCTTTGCTTTTACAATATTTCCATGACACATGATCCCATTAAAATATTGAAAGATGTAACATCATAACTTTGTAGTTGAATTTGAATTGGCCTAAGAATTTATGGATTTTGATGGAAAACTTGAATGGAGTTTAGTAAGGGTTTGTTTGGGAAGTGAGAAAACTTTTGAATGAAAAGTTTTTGGTGTAAAAGTTTTTGAATTGGGAGAAAATGATGTGATATGATAGGGGTAATGATGAGGAGTAAAAAGAATAAAGTTAAAATAAATAGGTTAGTTGTATGAGTATTGTATAGAAATGATTGAAAAGTAACGTAATTGTATAGGAAGATGTAAGAGTTTTGGTTTGGAAAGTTTTTATGTCAAACAAACGTACCCCCAAAATTTTGTGGTTTGTTTTATATATTATTTTGTTATTTTAGACTTAACATCTTTAGTTTGGTTAATGGTTTATATTGGTTTAAGATTTTTATTTCTTTTTTTTTATTCTTTGTATTTACAAATCAACCCTAGTACCTATTGCAATTGTAGCACCAAAGATTTTTTTATTTTATTTTAGGATGTTTATATTCAATTTGTGATTTAATTTTTTTTTAGTGATGGAAGTTTGTGTATTGCTTGTTGCTTAAGGTGGTTATTTCTTATGATAGGATTACTTAATTCATGTGTGGGAGATGAATTTATGAAAGTTTATAAATTGAGATTTGGTTTCTCTTTCTTTGGCTTTGTATCCTTCTTCTAATTCATTTGGGGGTTTCTTTCCTTTGTTTTCTACTTTCTAAATGATATGATTGTTCTTTTTTTTCCCCAACGTCTCCTCCTTTCTTCATCTTGTTCTACATCAATTTGGTACAAAGAAAATCCTGAGAATTAACTTTTTAATTGTAATTTATTTATGTTTTCTCTGTTTCATCAAAAGAAAAACAAAGAAAAGACCATATATCAAAATTTTGAAGCTATTGCATGTCCCGATTCTGTCATCCTTGCCGGTGGAAAACACTTCTGCCACACATTGGAACCTCATCATAACAAGTTCCTTGATTCATGATAACCTGCATACGAGCCAAGAAGAATGGAAAGAGTTATTCCAAAAATTCTTTTTTGAGATCTTTAAACACAACTTTATGCGTACACTTCTCCTCTCTCCTTACCTCCCCTAGATAAGATAGGGAGATAAACAACCAATGCTCCATCTGCTCCATCAGTGCCCCATACTCCCCTTTAATATTCAAAACCCTCTCCCATGTGCTTATGTAATTCATGTTAGGCATTCCACAAGTGAAAATTTTCCTATATAAGAATTAAACCTCACACCTCATTGTACTAAGTGACTATTTTACCACTCTGACTATACAATTTAGTTATAATAAAATGCAAGCATTGTGTTTTAAATTTATTTTGGGTCCATCACACTCCAAAGATAATATATGCTCATTTGAATCATTCAAGTTGGTCAAAAACCAACAATCCTCGTCATAGAATCTAATATTCAACATGTCATCAATGCAACATGCCTTGTTGAATCAACTTATTGATCGAATGTTCTACTTTCTAATTGATTGCATTTTGATAAACAATCAAAATCGATTTTCTTTATCCTTCCTTAATTTAGTCTTCTTCATGAAACTTGCTAGTCTTTAGTTTTTGTGTCTAACATAAGTCAAGTCTTTGCCTTTCTTTCGCTGAATTTAGGCAACTTGAATATATTTTTTCATGTTGTGAATCTTTATCAAAAACATTGTGTTTGCCTTTACTTGCTACTTTTTTATTTTTCTTTCTAGTGTCCATATATTTTTATAAATCTATTTTAATTTTGTAATTTATAAATTTCTCTTTTAACCTGTTTATCGTTAAATGGCCATTGGAACATCCTCATCATACTACTGCATTTTCGTATGAATTTCTAACATTTTTATTACTCCTAAGGAATAAGAATATGCTAGGAATTTATAAGTTAGAATGAGTAACCCTACCTGTCCATGTGTTTTAGAACTTGATAGTATGGTTCCTTGTAAGTTCTCAGTTTATTCAAATATGCTTCTCAAATATATATATATATATATATATAGTCCCGCTTCTATGAAACCTCTTCTCTATGTAACTCCTTTCATTTTTAAAATCTTGATGGTTGATGACATATCTACTCTATCTATTTTGTTTAATATCAATTCTAGTATCCTGGAAACCCTTTTATTTTTTTTAATTTCACTATATATGGGTCTTATCTATAAAAGTGTAAAATCAACATAATAAAATGGTTCAATATTAAAATATCAACTTTAAAGTAGTTTTTTCAACATTTAAAGTGTCTAAAATATCAATAATATGCGTATGAATGATCTTATAAAGTATTGTTATATTCTAATACATGTGTGAATTGATCTAAGCATTTATCATAATTTACTCATGAATATACATATTTTTGAGCAAATGTAGCTCATGCACATACTTGATTTATATAAAACTTGATCTTGTAGCAAAACAAATGGTGTTAAATACAATGAATGGATTGGATTTTCCATCAAGAATCAATATCTTGAAATTTGAGGGGCTTACATAGAACCTCTTCTATGTAACTTGGTTACAGAGAAGCGGAGCCTATATATATATATATTCAGGTGTAGCGCTATCGCACCGTAATTATGGTGCAGAGGCATCAAAATAGGGCCCACATGATGATAAAATCAAAATCTAGTCTGCCCCAATTATATTTAGAATAATGTATTCTATTACCATATCAATTTTTATCCCATATATATATATATATATATAGTAGCTGTTCTAGTGCAATGGCCTACACCTGAGCAGCGCTACACTTATTCATTTTTGAGTCCCACACATATTAGAATGCAATGAAACCTTATACAATAATTTATCCATATATAAATTTTACAGCAGATGGTTTACGTGTTGAAAAATTCACTTTAAAGTTGTTATTTACAGCAAACTATTTTGTTACGTTGAATTTGTACCATTTTTTAGATAGGATCCATAAACATATCCGATTGGGATGAAAATTGATATGGTAATGACTACATTATTCTGATTACAATGGAGGTGAAGTAGATTTTGATTTTATCATCGTGTGGGGCTCATTTCAACGCCACTGCACCGTAATTGTTGGGATGGTTTTATGAAACTCTTCTTCTATGAAACCCCCTCCATTTTTAAAATCTTGATGGTTGATAGAAAATCCACTTCATCCACTGCATTGAGCATCATTTATAATATTCTAGAAACCCTTTTATTTTTTTAATTTCACTGTATATGGGTCTTATCTTTAAATGTGTAAAATCAACGTAATAAAATGGAACAATATTAAAATATCAACTTTAAAATAGTTGTTTCAACATCTAAACTATGGTCATTCTACCTTTTTTGTGGAAAACTTCCACCATATAGATACCTATTCCAGGACCAGAATTGCATCGTGGAAAATGATAATTTGCAACTACATATGACAACGAATTTTTTTTTTTTAAAAAAAAAAGGATTTACTTTTATGCATTTTGCATGTTGCACTGGTTTAAAATTAGCTGGAGTCAAACTATCCTTTACCATAGCTGTAAACATGTTGACCCAACCCTATTTCTTCAGTCTGGTTGGGCTGAGGTTAGAAAAAAAATAAAAAAAATGCTTCTCTTAACTTCTCAAAATTGGGCTTCACTTCAGGTTGACATTTTCCGTATCTAGTTATTTGTCTTATTGAATATATCAATCAATTGTTACAACCATCCCTACAACAAAATATATTTCGTGTACTGATATCAAAACAGAAAACTGTGGGATAAAACAAATTATTAAGTTAGAGGAAAAATAAAGAACTTCCAATTACTTGTACCATTGTACATTATGAGCTGTAGCCATGTAAGTTACAAACTGAAGCTTATGAATAATCCTCAGATAGAATGTTAAAGTTCGGTTGAGTAAAAGAAATGAATTATATGATAAAATAATGTAAGGCTGAACCCTAGTTGACTAGTGGCACAGTCATGTCGATTAAATGATAAAAAAAGATAAAATGTGCTGGATTACAAAATCATGTAAATTGATAATTTAATTGATCAACGATATAACAACATTGATTAATTTAAAATTAATGCAAGCTTTGAATATTGTGTAAGGGCTTTAAAAGCCTTTCTATAATATCTATTTCTAATGATGGTGTAATGCAAGTAATGAAATGATGTAAACCAACCGAATTGAGGATTGGGTTGACAGTCTTGGAAATAAAACTTTAGTTTGCAGAATTCCCAATACTCATCTCAACAAAAATTTTAGGTTGGGCTAGACAAATTCAAGTTATGAACATAATGGTCCTAACTCAAGTTAGACTCTAGAAAGGGAACTATTTCATATAAAAATGTTTTCAACACAAATTTGGCGAAGGTGCTTTCTTTGGTGTCCACTGTGATGCATTGGAAAGCTTTGAACCATTCATCATTCTTGGGACTAAAATTTTAACTATTCATCCTTTCAGGGAAGAGTTTAACTATGCAACATAGGTTGTTAGCAATTGATATATATACACAAACAAAGGTGACAAAAAATTTTAAAATAATATAATCCCAAAGATTAAGGAGTAGAATTTATAGGTTGCTAACATAGAACTTTCTAGTGAAACAATGGTAAAAAGGAAGCATAAGTTGAATCAATGTGGAATGAAATGACAAACTATATCAAAAAACTTGGACAAAAATTTTTAAAAATATATAAATATGGTAAATCCTCGCATAAGGAAACTTAGTGGTGAAACGAGAACATTCAAAAGGCTATAAACGACAAATGAGAAAAGTTTAAAAAAATGTCAAATCAATAAAAATGATATAAAGGGTGTGTTTGGAAAGTAATAAAATTTTTTATAAAAAGTGTTTCATATAAAAGTTTTTGAAATGGAATAAAATAATATGAAATAGTAGGAGTAACAACAAAGAGTAAAGAGATAGAGTTAAAATAGATAGATTAGTTGTATACATAATCACGTAGAAATAATTGAAAAGTAAGATAGCTGTATAGGAATATGTGAAAAAATAATTAAAAAAGTAAGATAGATATAGATAGTAAAAAGTCTTAAATTGAAATTTTTTTGTTTGAAAAGTTTTAGTTTTAAACAAACACACCCAAAATTTTCAAGAATATAAACTATCAAAAAGAGTTACTAAAAAGATTATTAGTAAAGCTAAGTATAATGCTTATGACAATGTATATGATAGATTAGAAACTAGACGAGAAAAAGGATATATTTTTTCTTATTTTAAAAAAAGATGCATTAAAGTTAGCTAATTTAAAAGAAAAAAGGCAAAGACTTATAGCATGTTAGATGCATCAGAAGTAAGAACTTAGACGCTTCAGTTAAAGAGATGAAATAAGGGAAAGATGGAAAACTTATTTTATAGTTTATTAAATAGTACATTATCAGAACATTTAACATTAGATGATAGTCCAAATGTAGAAGGAGATAGAAATATTAGCTATTTCTTAAAAATTCGAACTTCTAAAGTAAAAGGAAGCCCTTAAAAATGATAACAAGAAAAGTATTAGGTTCAAATAAAATATTAATTGAGGCATCGAAGTGCATGAGCAATGTAGGAATAAGAACAAAGTTAGTGCCACATGAATGGAGAAAAAGCATTATAGTATGAAACAATAGAAACAAAGGAGATATTCAAAATTTGTGCAAATTATCATAGATGATTCATGCTATGAAATTGTGGGAAAGATTGATTGAACAAATACTAAGAAGAGTATCAACTATCTTCGAGAATCAATTAGGTTTTATGACAAGAAGATCGACTATCAAAGTAATTTTTTTCTTAGGCAATTATTAGAGAAGTATGGAGAGAAGAAAAAGAACTTATAAATGATTTTCGTTAATTTAGAAAAAGCATACAATTGAGTTCCACGAAAATTAGTATGGTTGGTGATGACAAAGAAATAAATTAACAACAAATAAATTGATGTTATGAGGACCATGAGTGGAGATATTAATATTTTCCCAATTACAATATGTTTACATCAAGACTTAGCCTTAAGTCCTTACTTTTTCACATTAGTTACAAATGAGCTTAATAAGCATTTACAAGAAGTATTACCTCAATGCGTGTTACTTGCAAATGATATAGTTCTAATAAATGAAACTAGATGAATAAACTATAAATTAAACAATGGAAAGATGCTCTAAAATATAATGATTTTAGAATTAAAAGCACAAAGACTGAATATATGAATTACAAACAGTGAGAACTTAGACAAGGAACCAATTAATATTTCATATTAAGTATTACTAAGAACTGATCACTTTCGGTATTTAAGATCAATAGTTTAAGAGAATGAGAAAATTGGGACAGATATCATAAATACAATTCAAGCATGATGAAAGAAATAACAAAGTGCTTTAGAAATTTTATGTGATTGTTGAGTCCTAATTAAATTTTATAAGAATACAATTAGTCCAATTATGCTTTATGGGGCAGAATGTTGGGCATTTAAAGAATAACTTATACATACATTAAGGGTGTGTCTGGAAAGTTGTAAAACTATTGGATGAAAAGTTTTGGGTGTAAAAATTAAATGGGAGAAAGTAATGTGATATGATAGGGGTAATGATGAGGAGCAAAGAGAATAATGTTAAAATAAATAGGTTATTTATATAGGTAGTTATGCAAAAATGATTGAAAAGTAAGGTAGTTGTACAGGAAGATGCGAAGAAATAACTAAAAAAAATTATGATTATAAATAATGAAAAGTCTACATGTAGCAGAAATGAGAACTTTGAGGTGGACGAATGGTCAAACAAAGAAAGATAAAATTAGAAATGAAGTAACTCAAGATAATCTAAAAGTAAAGTCAATTGGTGACAAAGGTAGTTTGGTCATGTTAAACAGAGGGTTGAAATGGAACCAATTAGAAGACAGTGAAAGAATGAGAGAAAAACCCAAAAAAATATAGATGAAAGTAATTAAACAACAAACAAAAACAATAAAGATGACTGAAAACTTAACTATTGATTGTCAAAAATGGTACAGCAGCCGTTTAGCCAACCCCACTTAGGTAGGAAATGGCTTTGATGATAATGATGATGATTCATCCTTTAAGGCATCAAATAAAGTGATTTCACCACAACTATATTGAGAGGATTTCTATGTGAAAATTTTTCCAATTGAAATGTTACTAAAGTGACGCTTTTGATGAAGGAAGATAACTTATTGGATTCAGTGGCTAGTGTTCATGGGACGATCATAGTCTTGTGCTTGGTAGCTGACCCTAAAAATTTGGGATAAAGCTCAGATATGAGTTATGGTAAAGTATGCTTCCATGAACTGTTTTTGACTCATTAAAGGGTTAGTACATTGACTAAAAGGTTTCAGATTACTGCTTGAGATGTTCTTGTTAATCATATAATTAATAATTGTGCCATTTTGTCTTTCCTTTTTTTTTGTGTTGCTTTGCTTTAGGCTTGTGTGAAAAACAAAAATTTGAAGTTGTTTATTTTCTTTAGGCTTGTGTGCAAAACAAAAATTTGAAGGTCGCATTTTCATTATTTGAAGAGATGAAGAAGTATGGGCTGAAGCCAAATGCGGTGAGCTCCTCCTATACTTTGCAATTCAAATTTTGATCACGTTCTTGTCAACAGATATTTTGGATTGTATAGTATGGTGCATTTATAATCTCTGGGTTGTGATATGTATCAGACTTTGTGTAACGTCTAACATAGGTAAAACTGCTTACAAGTTATTCTTTTTCTCATAACTAGCTTCTTCTTCCCACTTAATTAACCAACTGGGTAGCCCTTGCAGGATGAAAAATTGTCCAGTAAAAAAAAATTGACACCATAAAGTAATCATTCCAGGTGACATACAATACACTGCTAAAAGCTCGTACAAAATATGGATCCTTGCATGAAGTTCAGCAATGCTTGGCCATATATCTGGATATGCGCAGAGCCGGGTAACTTGAGTCAATAATGCATCTTCTAAAAGTTCTCCACATAAACAGCTATTTTGCTTATGTAATGGAATTTCCTTTCCTTCATTTCACATTTTCTTTCAACTTGCACAAATTCTACCTCTTAATGCAGATACAGTTCCAATGATTATTTCCTTAAGGAGTTAGTTGAGGAATGGTGTGAAGGAGTAATAAAGGACAGTGAAAGAGGCCTCTCAGGAAACACTTCCAATGAAACTAATTTATGCAAGTCTAATGGTCTTCTTCTTAAAAAGTTGGCAACAATCTTGAGAAGGGAAACTCTGAAGGGTTCAGCGATTGATCTTCAAGGTCTAACTAAGGTATGTTCAATCAATTTTTTGAATCTGCAAGGGCATCAAACACTATTCTGGTTTCAATGAACTGAAGCATCATGTTGGGAGCTCTAGTTGCACTAAAAACAGAGATTTTAGAATGGTATTTTGGTGAATTAGCTAATTACAAGCACATCCAAAAATAAGAACAGGATTCTTGGAACATAAGTCATTAGGGTTGGGTTCTTGAAGTTTCAGAAGTGCCTGCAAGATCAGTAGTTAATTCATTGACTGTGAGAAACAAGTGGTTTTGTGTATGAAGTCATTCTGAAAGTTTCAGAAGGAAATGCATGGGACGAAAGGAGCACATTAAGAACATTACATGCATGACTTGCGTTCATAAAAGGGATAATATATCAACATGCCTCAGCATCATGCATCCTCTTTTACAGTTCGGGTTGAGTATTACCCTGCAAGTTAGCAGTCGCTGCAACACTGGTGAAGTAGTGATTACCATATAATCAATCATTCTGTTATATTTTCTTAGGAGCGAAATTATCATTTAACTATTTTTTTCATGTAATCAGTTTAAGCACAAAATTGCATTGTGAAAGTAACTTTTTCTAATAGTTTCAATCAACTATTTACATGGGAAATATAGAAGGACAAGATTTCAAGTCAGAATACTTATGCGTTATTTTTGCAAGTCTCTTTTTCTTTGTTAATTTGTGATTTTATGATGAGATATCAATAGATAATTTTTTACCATAAAACTTCTTGCTCACTAAAAATATAATAGGACTTAGATCTGGGCTTAAATTGTCTGTTTATCATTTTATGACAGATTGAAGCTCGAATTGCAGTGCTTGCATTCCTTAGGATGACCAGAGAGAGCTTCATGGAAGGTCGGAACAAGTTAAAGATAAGATATTCTTCAGCTTAAAGATGTGATGCATATTATCTGGTCTATTTTTAGGATGTAGGATTAATAATCATCATTATTATAAGCTGTTCCCCAATCAAATGGAATCTGCTGTATGATCCATGTTACAATATCTCTCCCACTTGAAGAAGCTTACTCCTTATAGTTGCAATTGTTGGGAGTGATCCTGTTCCTTTTGCTGTCCCATGTTCTTCCACTTGAAGAAACTTACTCCTTATAGTTGCAATTGTTGGGAGTGATCCTGTTCCATTTGCTGTCTCATGTTCTTCCACTAGAAGAAGAATAGTTGCAATTGTGGGGAGTGATCCTGTTCCCTTTTCTATCCTATGTTCTTCCACTTGAAGAAGCTTACTCCTCATAGTTGCAGTTCTTGGTCCCATTGGCCCATCGTAAAACTATCCAAACCTACTGTACTCTTTCTTCTTTTGTTCTTATTCATATTACCTTCGATTTTTTTCCCTTTCTGATTCTTTTGTTTCTAGTTTATCTTTCTATGACAAGTTTTTCATTTCCAGTACCACTCGCAATCAAGTACCATTAAACCTTAGGAGAAATGTGCACTTCGATTTTTTCTTTTTTTTTTTGCTTCTTTAATATTCCTCAGTCATCTGGATTCCTTGAAAATCATTCATGTTGTTGTAGTAAAAAGGGGAGAAAATAATAAAAAAGATAAATACTTCACTTCACATATATGTGCTTCTTGTGGCACACATATAATAAATCTTACGTCTCTTCATGGTGCCTCAGGTTGCATATCCAAACCACTTCCTTGTTTGAACTATTTTTAAAGGATCATATGGATGCCGTTTCTCATACAAAGTACTTTTTTTTTTTTTTAATTCCTGAATCTTTTGTCTGTGTGTTCAAAAAGTTGCACAGCAATTTGAAAATCTTGAATGCAAATGACACTGTTATCTCTCTAAATATTTTATTTCAGGTTTCAACTATTATAAACTTAAGCTCACAATTTGGCTAGTCTTTTATGAAAATTTTGTATTCAAGAAAGTGAATAAAAAAATATTGCATTGCAATATCATTTTTGCTGATTGCTCTGGAGATAGGCTATAGAAGATTGTGCATGATCATTCGTAATTTGAAGTTATGATTCTTCAGCTTTCTAAGGGTGTGTTTGTTTGGGACCAAAATATGTCAACTAAAACTTTTCAACCCAAAACTTTTCATTCTCCATAACTACTCTATTTTTTAATTATTTTTCATATTTTTCTATACAAACTACCCTACTTTTCAATCATTTCTACAAAACTACCCATACAACTAACCTATCTATTTTAACTTTATTCTCTT
>JAXCLR010000050.1:51161670-51184748 GCA_035584095.1 Annona squamosa | reverse complement strand
TCATTTTCTATCAATTTGACAACTTCTATCTCTAAAACTTTTCATCAAAAGTTTTACCTCCAACCAAACACACCCTAAATTAGGTCATTTCTCATACACCTGCACCAGCACATTGAGAAATGGCTTTTATTTTTAAAATTCGAAAGAAAATATTTAAAATATAGAAAACTACATACACTAAAATACTGTGCTTAGGCCCACATAAATAATTTTTTAAATTAAAAAATGGGTGCATTGAATCCCCACGGGTGCACAGGATCCGGGCCCCATTTGTTCACTGTTCGTTGAGTGACTGAAAAATGAAGACTCATAAA
Organism: Annona squamosa; assembly: GCA_035584095.1. Lineage (NCBI taxonomy): Eukaryota > Viridiplantae > Streptophyta > Magnoliopsida > Magnoliales > Annonaceae > Annona > Annona squamosa. The sequence goes on along the minus strand of JAXCLR010000050.1, from coordinate 51,184,434 downwards.
ATAGTCTAAAACAATTTTCGGATGTTAAAACTTGTAAGGATTTCTTTCCACATAATTTTATTTATTCTCAATTGTAACCTTATTAAAAGTCTAAGCGCATCACGATATATAAAAAGATTGCATGATTGTTCGCGGACAATTTTTGGATTTTTTGCATTTGGCCCCTCAAATATGCGTATTTTCTTTTAACTTATAAGTTTCACGCATTTGCTTTTTAAATCCTACAAGTTTACCCTCTTTGTATTTTAGACTCTACCATCAAAACACCTAATGAACGGCTATTATTTGTAAGTGAAAAATCTAAGATTCTATTATGACTTAGTTAAGTTGAGTCAACTCATGTTTATAAGTAGATTCATGAGCATGACTCAACTCATATATAAAGGTAATAGCAGAGTTTCTGACATGCATTAGCGGTAGGATTTAAAATACAAAGAAAGCAAACTTACCATGTTTAAAAAGCAAATACGTAAAATTCATGGATTAAAAAGCAAATACACATAATTAGAGAGACCAAAATGCAGATAATCCACAATTTTTAAAAGTTTGAAGACTGAATAGATTTACTAAAACTCTTAACGATGCAGTGAGGGAAACATGAAATATGTTAACACAAAACTACACTTCGAAATTGATAAATAAGTCTCATCATCGAAACACAGGCACAAGAAAAAAAAAAGAATACTTAGAAATTCTTATTCACGAGAGATTGTTTAATAACAATAGAAGCTACAAATTTAAAGAAAAAAGCAAACTCTAGCGCTAAGAAACCCTAAACACCCATTCGTGCAAGTTTTAGTAAAAATGAAAAATTAGTAACATAAAATCTATAAAAAGTTATCATGAAGCTAGCCTCAAGAATAGCTTTCATTAATATATTGTAGCTCTCATAATTCTACTTGGATCAAAAGTCACAATTATTTGAATTTGTCTTGCTCTTTTTTTTTATGATTATATTTACATACATCTCAACACATATTACATTGAAATTCTGAGACATTCTTACAAATACGGAGATACATAACTCCACCAAAGAAATTTGGAGACACAGCTTCACCAAAGAGTTAGGAAGACACAGCTTCCACTAAGCCAAAGGGAGACCACAGCTCCCACAACATTTTTCGAGCCGAAATCCCAACATGGGATTCGAACCCCTGACCACAGCTCCGCAAATGCCCTATTACCGCTATGACTACCAATTGAGCACGACTCAGTTGGTTAATTTATCTTGCTCTTTTATTGTGTAAAGACGTCTCCACTTTGCATCTTGATAATCCTACCCGCTCTAGGATTTCACCAAGCATCCTGCATTATTCCCCTTCACTTGAGAAAAACTCAACCTCAAGTTTGCTGAAGTATATAGGTAAAGAAATTTGTCCAAAGAATAGAATTGATAAATATCCGCCACATTTAATGTTTTGGAGATTCCCATCCTATCTAGTAAATCCACCAAACATGCTTTATCATTAACTCTCTTCATAAGTGGTGACCCATCAAATCAATCTTCTAACATTAATTTCTTGAATTCCACTAACAATGGCTTGATTGTATCACGGTATTCTACCAATTTCTACTCTCTTTCATTTGTTAACACTTTTTTTGTAATTAGATCATGCACCTCTTTTGACTCTTCGATAAGAGAAGAAATTTTAATTTTCTGCTCCTCTTCTTCGGTCAACACTTCTTTTACAATTAGATTGTGAACCTCTTTTGACCTCTGGATAACATAAAGACTTTCGATTTCTATCCCTCATCCACATCTATTACTATTTGCTTTTTAGTCACCTTCTCCTCTTTACATCAATCAGTAAGACTGGTTGCATCATGTGTTAATATATTTGTTTTAGTAGATTCCTTATAATTATTCTCATGGTAACTCTAGTACCACATTGACAAAATATCTTCATAATCAAGGGGATGAAAATAATCATGCATAAAATGTTTCATCCTCCACCATGATCGAATTGTTGTCTTTCCTTCACGAAACATTTGGAAAGCAATTTGCCTTACCTTACAGAAGCTAAACCTTTAAGTCTATATCCGATGTGTTGCACTTGTTTCTGTTCCAGAATATTCACATATTCAAAAGACCTATTTACTTCTATAATCCAATCTAAGAATTCTTCAATATCAAGATCCCCATAGAAGTAAGGAAATATATTTACCTTTAGCTTAAACTTGTGGATGTCTCTATCACCACAATTGATTTTTCCATATCTAAGTTCTTTGATTAGTTCTACAAAATAATGTTCTTCTTCATCTGAATCTTCTATGTAGACACGCAATCTACAGTCATATGCAAGAACAAGTCTGTCGAAAGGTTGCCTGCAAGCATGGTTATCTGCAGTATGTGGCCTCTCGTCATTCCAATGGCATCTATGCTCAAAGCTTTGCATTGATCTGCAATTTTTTCAAAGAGTTGTTCCAAATGCTGGAATCTATGATCCATTTGTGCCACCCCACAATCTTGCCTTGCAAAACCTGAAGTCTTTTTTTTTTTTTTTTTTTGATAAAACAGAACCTGAAGTCTTAGTTCTCCACTCTTCATCACGAGAAATGCCGCCTCCATCACCAAATTTGCTAGTCATGAGATTGGGCGAGATTGTCTGCTCTGATACCAATTGACTCAAAACAAGGCTAGCACAAAACTACACCTTGAAGTTGATAAACAAGTCTCCAATCGGAACTCAATCACAAGGAAAAAAAAAACTTAGAAATTTGTATTCATGAAAGACTGTTTAATAACAACAAAATCTACAAATTTATAGAAAAAAGTAACTCTAGCACTAAGAAACCCTAACCACCCATTCTCACTCATTTTACTAAAAATAATAAAATTTACAATCTACTAAAAATAGAAAATTCGAATTCTACTAAAAATAGTAAAGACGAAAATTATAAAATAGAATCTATAATGTTGTCGCCAAGCTGGCCTCGAGAATAATTTTCTGTTGACGTATTGTAGAATAATTTTCTGTTGATATATTGTAGTTCTCATAATTCCACCTGGATCGAAAATCATAGTTATTTGAGTTTGTCTTGCTCTTTTATTATGTGAAGATCTCTCCACTTTGTGTCCTGATAATCCTACCTACTCTAGAAATTCACCTACTTGGTGTCCTGCATCACTTAAATATTTTGAATAAACAAAAATATCAATCACGATGATTGTACAGATAGAGTACATGATGCACTACTGTTCAGAGCATGAATGTGATGAACATGAGATGAAAAAAAATGTTGTTGCACGTTGATAATGGAAATAACCATATTGAGATAGGAAAATATTGTATTATAAATTAAAAATTGTAAATTGTTATTTTTTTTACAACTAATTGAAATGTACCCAGAAATAGGAAGATTTTGTCCGCCAACAACATCCCATATTGTTGGCACATCTCGATTTATATCATTAGACCAATGTTGTCAAAATCGACCAGTTGAGTAATTGGTTCTGGTTAAACCAGTCAACTGTTTGTAAAAACCAGATTGAATCAGTATACCAACAATTTATATAAAATATATGAAAGATTTTTAAATTTAAAACCTATAATTTCAAAGTTTGAAAATAATGTAAAATTAAAATCATAATTTGAAGAAGTTATAAAAGATGATGTACTTACCTCAAAAAATTAGACACATCCTCATCCAACCGACCACATGTTAGCCATAGTTTAACAAAGACGTGCTTCTAAATTAAAAATGGATGATGCCATGAGCTGCCTGACATAAGAATCCTCTCACCTAGAACCTTGAAGGGCACTTGCAATATTTGTCTAATTCAAATAATATACCATATTTTCTATGAGTTTTATTATCTAAAGCCTTAGGATACCAAGTTTTATTCTAAACATCTTGAAACAAAATTACATCCATCAAAAAGAAGCATGGTGCTTGTATCATCCGAAAGGTAGAAACAAATCTCTTGTAAGAATAAAACCACATTTCCATGCCCTGCTCATCATCAATCAGAAAGAGTATGTAAATTTAGCTTAAAAAAAGAAGGACGAATTTCTTATATATCCACATATTTTACCCATAATTCTACTTATATTCATGAATTTTTAAAAATTCCTTTCATACCTATGAATTTTCATCCTAATTGCAGTTATACTTGCGACGTTAGAGATCCATTAAAAAGACCGTTAACTCTTTGAAAAATGACGCATATGCCAATCCCTAATTATGATTTTATAGTTAAAAATTCATATGATAATGAATTTTTAGTAATTCTACAACTATGTAATCACAAATTATTTAAATATAAATTTTTAACTTTAATCAAAATAACCTTAAATTACATTAGAGCTTGGGCATATTCGTTATTTTACAATGAACTTAGTGGCTCATTTAACGGATTCCTAACAATGTGGGTATAAGTGGAATTATGATGAAAATTCGTAAGTATTAGTAACATTTTTGAAAATTCATAGGTATAATTAGAATTAGGAGTATATATAGAATTTGCCCAAAACAAATTGAAAATTATTTTAAACTAAAAATCCCGTGAAACATGAAATTGAAAAACACAGCTTGTAGTCTTTAACAGATCATATCCTCAAAATAGTTTGCTTCCTAAAGTAATTCAAGTTCAGACGAACTCTACGATTGAGGAAAGGGTTCACGATAATCATTCAGTCCAGCAACGTTACAAACACACTGTAAGAAATTTGAACTTATATATTAACATTTTGGGCATTAAAAATATTCCAGAAGAAGAAACACAAAACACAAATGCCTACAAGTTCCACAAAGTTTGGCCCTGAACTCATATAACATTCCACCAACTCCGACACCAAAAGTCATGGCCAAAATCACAGGCATGCTATGAAACCTCATTTATATGTAATTCCTTCCATTTTCATCATTTAAAAGGTTGATGAAAAATCTATTTCATCTATTATGTTAAACATTACTTATATTATTATAAGAATCTTTTCATTTGTCTAACATTATTATATATGAGCTCCATCTACAAAATATGTAAAATCAACATTATAAAATGATCTAATACTAAATATCAATTGTAAGTAGTATTTTCAACATCTAAATCATCTAAAATATCAATGCTATATGGACAGATGATTCTATAAAGTATCACAATATTCCAATATATATGTGAATAGATCTAAATATTTTACCTAATTTATCCATAAATGTACTTATTTTTTTAGCAAATATAGCTTATGCGGATATTGGATTTAAATGAAACTTGATCTTGTAGCTGAACAAATGATATTTTTAAATACAATGAATGAATTGAATTTTTCATTAAGCATCAAAATCTTAAAATTTGAAGAGATTACATGAAACTACTTTTATGTAACCAAGTTCAGTAGAAGAGAGCCCCCAAAATCGATGTCTTCCACTTTTAGTCCCAGCATTTTTGCGGAAATGAATTTCAGCATAAAGACCGACCGGATTATGTTAATCTAACAGGAAAATTATTTTAATCGGAGAAAATGAATGGAAAAACCAACCGGCATAAGTAGGCCACTGTTGGATGACCAGAAAGAGGGGACAACATCCTCTAAAAGAAGACCACAGCTGCAAACGGAGTCCGGTGACCACAAATAAAACCGTTGGGAAAGATGAAGATGTGAAAGAGAAGTTTTTTATTGGCGGAAGAAATAGGGAGTTTTCTTCTTTCGATTGCTGCCAGAGGCTTTTTGAAATCCATACGAAATTTATCCGGGAAATCAGTGAGCGGGAAATCTAGAATTTGGGCAAAATCGGTGAGATAGAAACCTAAAATTTGGCAAAATTGGGGTGAGAAGATGCAAATTTTTTTTTTTTTTTTTATAAACGGAATATACTCTATCCGTACTCCCGCCCCATTTGAGGGGGATTAGGGAGAGAGTAGTCCGAGCAATTCATTGCCAAAAAATTGTCTGTACATAATTTTCCAAAAATAGCTCGGGGTGGAACATCTCACCACACCCGAACATCCATAGAATCCATAGGAGAGTTGACCGTCAGCTCGGCTAAGGCATGAGCCACCTCATTACCTTGCCGCAGTACATGGTGGACCGAAAAAGAGGGTCTGTTAGCAAGAATGGTCCTAATATCAGAAATAATCCGACCAACCGGTGAGGAGACGGGATCAAGATTTAACAAAAAATTGCACAGTATAAGCAAATCCGTCTCAAATTGGGCGTTGCAAATGTTAAGCTGGATTGCCCAGTTCAGCCCAAGGAGGAAAGCAGAGGCTTCTCTGAAGAGCGAGTCAGTCACACCAGCCCGCCTCCAACCACACGCAGCAACAAAAGCACCCTGATAATCCCGAATAACAGTTGCACAAGCATAAGCCCCTGAATGCCCAATACCACGAGCATCCACATTAATCTTGAGGGAGCCCGGTTGGGGTCTACGCCAACAAGCCACCAATTGTCTATCCATAAATCCCGAGCCCACGAGGGATTTGACATGCCGATGTTGGCAAAGGAAATCCGCACACCGAGCCAGCGTGTCAGAGAAACTGGGAGGCACCCCCTCTTCCCTGAATTTGTTTCGTATGTGCCAGACTCTCCAGCAGCAGACAAGAAAAAGCATCAGCTCGTCATACCTGTTCATCCTCACCAGCCTCTTAAAACCAACAAGGACCGAACATCCAAGGGAAGGCAACCAGGCCGCCATCCGACACACACCACCCGCCGCCGTACACGACAAGAACAGATGATCAATGTCCTCCACCCCCCCCCCCTACACAGAATACATGTTGGATCAATGTCAATGCCTCTACGGCGAAAGTTATGAAGGGTGGGGAGAGCGTTCAGTAGAAGTCTCCATCCAAAAATAATGACTTTATTAGGCAGTTTAGTTCTCCAAATGGCCTTAAAACACCCCGCAAAATCATCGAGATCCTCTCCCGAGCACAACATCCTGTACGCCGATTTAACAGTATACACTCCGTTCGGTTCGTGTGACCAATACATGCGGTCCTCCACATCCCCCCGGGTGAGGGGTAACGCATTAATCTCCGGTCATCTCAACTCACCAGCAGCAACCACAGCCCTGTCCTTGATCCACGTCTTGGATTCCCCGTCAATGAAATGGCTTACCGACACATTATCCGGAATGGACAGTGGAAGCGGTCCCGCCTTCTCCACCAAAGAATCCAACCAAAGATCAGAAAAAAACCTCACACGCTGCCCATCACCGATCCTCCATTTGCATCCCTGCAGGATCACATCACGAACCCGAAGAATACTTTTCCAGGTAAAAGAGTCGAATTGCGATGCTTTGCACGTCCATAAGTCAGAACAGGGGAAGATGCAAATTGATTGAACCAGTCAAGTTAAAATCTGGTTGAATCGCCCATTCGGTTAGTACCGGCTCAATAAGCCCAATTGGGAACCCGGGGGTATCAGACCAGCTAGGTGACCGATTCTCAATCGAACTAGTTGAACAAGTCTGATCCGGTTCTGACAACACTACATTAAACCACATTTTGAATTAAATGAACCTTCCAAAATAAAATAAAAAAACACTCCGAAAGTCTTTTCTTTATTAAAAGCTAATTAGGGGATCCTTTTTATATAATTTAATGTCAGTCTAATTGATTTGTGAATCATTTGTAATTGAACAACTAAATGCGAAGTCAATTCAAGCTTCCGAAGTAAAGACATTCGATGCTTAGATTAGTATCAATTAATTGAGAACATTGATGACAAGCATGACCCTTAATTTCAACACCAAGGATCCGATTTTAATGGCTGGACATCATTACAATCTATAATCGCAAAATAAAATAAAAAATTGCAATTCGTGCCTCATATTTCCAGAGCTGCTTTTTCATTTATAGATATTTACAAGCATCTCAACAGAAATTTTCCAACTTAAGCTCTCAGATACTTCAACAAATTTCTTTCAATATAATAACATACAGCGAACGATATTTCAAAATTTATCCAAATAGTGTACACTCCCACATATTTCCTGGGCTGCTTTAGTACTAAGAACAACTGGAATTTTTGTTGCAGTGTAAGATGCTGAAAACAACACAATAATAATCATAATCATAAATCTTCCCCCATGAATCCTTTACTGGAAAAGAATATGGGAATCTAATGCTTCCGGAAGCAAACTGAAATGCTGACGAAACAAGAAAGTCACACTCAAGATGAAAAAAATTAATAAAAAATAGCCATACCATTTTGTCCAAACTCAGGCAGATGTGATTCAAGAAGGTTTCGAAGAATTCATCAATTGAAGATTAGCATATTTTGTACAATCAAACGGCCCTAGGTCTTGATTGCTGCGTTTCACCTGTAAATGAAGGATGGCATTAGAAAGGCAAAATAATCCAAAGGCAAGATATATCAAACTGCAACCAAGCTATTAACGTTTTTTTTTTCTTTTTTCTAAAATAAAATGAGGTTTCTCTCTCTCTCTCTCTCTCCAGTATTGCACGTGCAATACGTCCAGCTAGAAAAAATATTTTACTTTTTTAAAATAAATATATAGGCTTTATCAAAATATATATAACCTAGATCTTTCTTCTATGAAATTTGGAAATTCTTATATTTGTTTGGTATTTTTATTCCAATCCATTACCTCCAATTTTCAGCAAACAGCTTTGACGATATGCGTAAGACCTTTTTTGTGCCTGAACAGTAATATGTTCTTAACGATATCTAAAATACAGTGTCCGTCAAGTTCTTTTATTCCCGCTTATCATTCATGGCAACTTCTTCCACTTTTTAAACTCATCTCTCTGCCCCCTCTTCGTACTTCCAGTCTCTCCAAAATTGGCTGGCTCTACAAGATCACTCATATTCCAGAAGGCTCTTCACTCCCCGACTCCAAATTACCCTTGTTGAACCCACAGTCTTTTTCAAATCACCAAATAAACCAATCCTTAAGCGATTGCCTGGTCCTTCTAAGCAACCTGCCATCAAGGAATAAGTCTGAAAAAGACTCTGCAAGTATGCTTTGAGATCGCCACCATGTGGAGGATCAGATGCTAGGAATGACCACCTTGGAATACTAAGACGACAATATGGCCAGTTTCAGAGAATAAACAAGCGTCGTGCAGGTGCAAGCAACAGGATTATACCAGAGGTTCAAAAAATAAAAATGTCAAAAAATTTCTAAATTTCACAAGAAGATCTAGGTGAGGCCCACGCATTTATAAAAGCATAAAAATAAAAATATTTCTCCAGCGACTGAATAAGATCAGCGCCATCTATATAGGATTCCATTGAAGTTGGATTAAAAATGTGTGTTCAAGTGCATACAGAGCAAAGAAAAAATGCCTATGCTTGAAGTTAAAGTGTACACCCACAATGTGCTGGCCAACTCAGGCTCATTTTGTTTGAAGATGAGAATGAGATGCAGTCTCAGAAATCATTTGTGCCCTACTCACTCCCGAAAAACAAGAAAGTCATCTGCTGGAATTTTATTGATACAGTGAGCCTGCCAGGGAACCACTCTTGTACATAACCTATTAACCTAGCCAATCCAGTGTTCCCTCAAAAATAGCAACAGAACAGTACTCAATCCTAGTCAAATGACTCAAATTAGATGTTCCTCACTCTAATGAACATCAGAAGTGTCATCTTATCAACAAGTTCCTAGATTATTCTTAGTTTTCAAGATACTTCAGTCATTAGTGCTTAGAAGGGTTCTTATATTTTATTTTCTTTACTTTTTATCCATCATTTTCCCATACATAGTATCTGTATATGGGCTCATTCTATTCAGAATGGGTTTTGACCAAAAAAATTTTAAAATGTATCTGGAAGAAAGCTAATCTAAACTTATCCCGGCAGGCTCTTCAGCTGGTGGTGCATATCTAAGTAATTAAGCAAACAATTTCTTAGCAGAAATAGTTTCACACTGTGAGAGGAGAATGCTTTCACTCCACAACAAGAGGCATTATTCTACTTGGACATGAAAATATTATGAAGGAAATCCATATTTTCGTCAAGAGTATAGACAGAAAAAATATAGTGGGGTCATACTGGGGACCATGGACTGGGCTCAGGAAGGGATTTTTCTGGTGGAGAATTCTGCACTGCACCTGTCTTCATTGTCAACATATCCTGTCAAATTACAGTATTACAATAGGTCAGGAAACATGATTAGGAAACTTGGAAATACCAAGGTATGTTGAGGACACAACCCAAGATTGAGAGAAATGACACAATATGCAGTTGAATCCATAGAAATGGGAAAGAGTGTATGCTAATGATCATAAGGAGTATGACAGGAACTTGCTGAAATACGGATAAAATATATGAAACTAATGATTGCTACAAGTCCTAAGCCACTAAAGTTGTGATGTTGCTTGTAACAAATGTTAGATAAACCAGAATGTTCATCTTATGAACTTTTAGAAGTTAATACAATGGAACTTGTGATGATATCACCCAAGTATATTGGTTCACTTATTATCTGCTATTTCCAGTAATGTCTAAAGGGAATTCTTGGATGTCAGCGATGTTAAAAGGTGTTGACATTTATAGATTTCAAACAAAAGAGAAGAATGTGTATTATGATGCCATCATGTTTGATTCTTCAAAACTCACACTGAATGGATTGTCACAGGGAAAGCTTATATGCATCAAATAAACAATATGGATATTAGAAGGTTCCCAAATGCTCTCGTTTTCATGATTTCTTTTCATTTTTATTTTTATTTCCCTCATTTGGTTTGCTTAGCTCCTTTTCTCCAAGGAAAAGGCAATGGTATGACCTAAAGCAATTTTAGTTGAGAAATTACTTTCTTTCTTACTTTCCATCTTTCTTTTAGCCTCATAATGAGGTTGCTTGCAGGACGTTTGAATTATGCACTGAAGCTAAATTGAAGTAACTGGTGAAATCACCCAAATTTGAGTTCCAGCTTGTCCTTTAAAAGGCTCCTGCTGATGCTCAAATATGGTAAATGCGGCATGAGTTCAATAACCCAATAGATAAGTTTATATATTAAGCAACAATCCATATGAAGAGGATGAAGCACCAAGTACAGATCAAAGCATAATAAAAAGGTATCATGTGTGAATCATTAGCATGACTATCTTAAGATCGCACTTTCGTCATTGCATCAAGTTATTAGCATTCTTATGTTATATCATGCACTCCCTACACAGTTCATTTTGAACTCCATCCAAAGAAAATGTCAGGCTCATCATACTCACAGTGCCGTGAAGGTCATAGTTTTAACATTATGTTTTCTATAAGAAGACTTACAGAATCTTCAGCAAAATTTAGGCCAAATTCAGGCCTTATGATGTTACAAATACAACGCATAAATGTCATGTTAAAGAATAAATCTCTCAATTGACAGTTTGAATTGAAATAACAATTAGAACAAGCATCTATCAAATATGTGCTAATAAAGATCTTAGAAATAGTTAAGGCATTTGATTTTAAGTTGAGATAGATTAAGGAATAAAAAGAAGTTCACTTATAATTCTTTTTTAATGAGCTTTCAGAACCTTTGAGTTCTGCTGATTCTCCTGAACAGTTGACATTCTTCTATGGCATTAATCATTTGTTCCATTTTGGTGATTCACTTAATTGACGCAAAAACTAATCTTGTTACTTTAGCTGGCTCATTGTTGCTTCATGTGAGTCTTGCCTTGCCCTTCATTCACCTTAGGTAATTATCTGTTGGGTATTTATCGTAGGACAATGTTCACATGGAATAGGTCCCACAAAAGCTTACTTAGAAACAGCTAAGGGTTCCATTTGCATGGTTTCATGGAATCTATTCCTCCATCTTTCTTGCCATAAAGCATTTGTAATAACACTTAAAATCATTTTATTTGAAATTTCTGCAGGCCACAAATAAAAAGAGAATTGTAGCATGTTTATCTTCACTCTACAAAAATGGTTATTGTTTCGTAGCCTCACTTGTTTCTATTTTTTAAAATATATACATACATACATACATACATACATACATACATACATACATACATACATATATATATATATATTCTGAACTAATACAATTATGCCAATCAAAATTTATGGAACAAACTCCATCAAACCATGCAAATTGGGCCCACTTGAAGTTGTTCCAAATCAAGTCCTTCGTCCAATTTTGATCTTTAGGCCCAAGGTCTTAATTATGGCCTTTGCATGCCCCTTGAACATAACAAGAATTAGTTCAGGCAAAATCTAGTCATGGAAGAAACTCATAATCCAAAAATCTAATCTCTGGTTTAGATTTTTTTATTCCAATAAATCCAGATTGCTCTGTACTTGAATTCAGTCGATTTGTTTTGAGATACATTTTTTCCCATGTCTACTACCACAATGTAGCATAGGTTGATCCATGTGGAGCTGACCCAAATTTAGAAATTATACTATTGACCTTGAGGGATAGTAGAATAAGGTGCTTTGGGCATGGTAAAATGGAGGTCTGAAATGACACTGATTGGAAGAGTAAATTTCATTCATATAAAAAGAAGTGACTGGAAGGAGGACCAAAAAATGTGAATAGAAATAATTAAACGAGATGTCAAAATGTTAGAGATTATTGAAAAAATACTTCATGATTGTAAAGAATGATGCAATAGGATCCATGTAGTTGAACCACGTAGGCGGGAAAAAAATATATGATGATGATATTATTCACCTTGAAATTTTAGAAGGAAAAAAAAAAATTTGAAGTATATCTGATTGAGCATTTCAACCATCAGGTAGATTCAATCATTCTTCCAAGGCATTATCACCATCTGTCAGATCTTCTAGTAATTTCTCTAACAACATCATGGGTGGCCCATTAATCTTTGATTCGACAGTTCTGTAACTTAGAGAATATACTCTAAGTTGATCATATTTAATAATACAATGGCTGATCATCTGCATCCAGACGCACAGCTACCTCCGTGCATCCAGCCCAAAAACATATTTTTTTTTATTTTTTTCATTTTTTTCATGGGCAAGTAAATCTAGGTGTATTAAATCTATAAACCAAATTTTACCATTTTTGGATGTTTCCAAGTATTGTTTTTTGGATTTTTAAGCACAGTGGCATTTCCGTAATTTTCTGAGATCCAAAAATTACAGAAATGCCACTGTGTTTAAAAATTAAAAAAAAAATACTTTAAAAAATCCAAAAAGTAAAACTTGGTTTATAGATATAATACACCTAGATTTGCCCATGAAAAAAAATTGAAAAAAATAAAAATATATGTTTTTGGGCCGGACGCATGGAGGCAACTGTGCATCCAGCCGCACAAGATCAGGGCTCTAATAATACCATCCACCATAAAGAATCTGTTTCTATCTCACAAGAGGGTTAAAACATGCTGTCACTGTTCAGACGGATTGTTTGATTGTTTCCACCTTGCAGCTAGATCAAGTTGGGGCTTACAGCTTACTTGATGATCTCGGCATTGAAAGTGGCTGTGTATCGGGTAAAAGATAGTGATCTACCAAGGGACCACTATTTGAAGCAGGTTTTCAGGAGTAAGTCACTCAAGTAGACTCTATTCCCATGAATTAGTAGACTCTGTTCCCATGAATTAGTAGACTCTGTTCCCATGAATTTTCATTCTGGGCCCACGTTGATCATAGATTAAGCCTCTTTTAGTGTCTTAATCTTTGGAAGGAAAAAGCTTAAAAGTGGATTCCCTTACAGAAACGGAGATTTTCCCACAAAGGTGTCAAACCTCTCTCCTCCCCTTCTTCCTTTGTGTCTCTCCACTTCTTAATCATGCTGCATGTAACCTTAGAATACAGTGTACAGCCTTTAATAGGCCTGAGTTTATTTATGAATGCTCTTCAAGGGTGTTTGCTTTTATAAGCATCAAGTCCCTCAATTTCTACATCATATTCAAATTAGAAATTCTACACTCTTAATCCAGAATACACAGAAATCATATCCAAACAGAACCATATTCAACCCAAACAATCTGCACAGAAGAAAATCCACATGCTTAACACCAATTCAAAGAAAACTAGAACATGCTATGGTATAAAAACTCCAGAAATCTTCTTATAGGCCATGAATTCTGCACTTAATAGTCCATGCTTCGAGGATGTGGAAACATGTGAAGACACAAGAAGAAAGCCCTACTACTTTGGGGTTGGATTAGGGCCAGTTTGGCCATATGTTGTTTCAGAACAACAGTACTGCTAAAAATCACGAGTGTTTAGTAGAAAGTAAGTTATTTTTAGTAGAAGTTTCTATACTTTCGTTGATGCTTCCCACAAATGTATTGGCAGTAGGATTTTACTAAGTACGATAGCCATAACAAACATGACCTAAATATAGTCAAGTTCAGAGTCAACTAAGCGCTTAGGCCTCTTTGGTCTAGATGTTGTACCTAGCAAAATCTTGCCACTGGCACATTTGTGAAAAGCAACAACTAGCAACTTCCCAGAAGCATAGAAGATTTTACTAAAAATAGCTTGTTTCCTAAGAGATGTGATACTTCTGAATGAGTCCAAACACTCAAAAAATTTTAAAATACTGACTGTTGGTTATTCTTCAAAATATCATTATTACATTTAGGTTACATTAGGCATGAATGCCTCTCACCAACTGTGAATGTTACCATCCAACATTCCTTTCAATTCAATGGCATAAGAACATTGAGACATCAGTTATGAGAAAGTGCACTATATATATGGCTGGTAACATTGTTCTCCGCACAAAATTTTCCACTCATCATCACACTCTTAAGCATTCTTTACGAAAACCAAAGTCGTCTTTCCATCTAAGTCTTCTACCATGAATCAAGTGTTTGTGTGCCCAAGAAGAGGAGCTGCTTCTTGTTCGTGGTTTGCTTTCATTTTTTGTATACTGGGGGTAATTGCAAATTAAAGAAAGTGACATCATAACACACCTGAAGTGAAACTATTTTGTTTTTACTATTTCTCACTTTGCTTAATTTTTTTTCATTTCCTCATGCATTTGCCCCAACAATGATGGCCCAAGACAACACACAACCAAACAAACCTTTATACCCTCAACTAGAGCTCCTAGCTCTCCCAAACCACACAAAATCACATTCAACACCAAACTGCTACATAACATTTGGCCAAGTAAAGCATGAGTTGATATAGGTTGACATAGTGACCACTTATGAGCTTTTCTTATTCCCTTATTTTTCTAGTTGTAATATCTCATATTTTCTAAATTAAGAGTTAAAAGAAATTAAGAAAATGAAATGGTAGAACAATTAATTTTTATAACCATTTATGGTGAAATTTGCAAAGCCTATATTACACCAAATTAAGGTATTTAAAATAAGTTATCTTCTAAAAATATAACCCTTTAGGGGGTTGTTAGCAACCATGTAGTTCCAACACGAGAATAGACTAAAAGGGAGCCCAATCAAGCATTGTGCTAAGAGAGAGATCGGCTTCAACATGCGTAGCTCACTATTTATACACGCTTCCAAACATGCACGGATAAGCAATGATTGGCAAGGAAGGCCTAGATGGTTGTTGTTCAGCATGATGAATGACCTAGATATTAAGTTCGTAAACTTTGTTTGATAAAAAATTTTGTGGTGATATTATTTAAAGAGTTCTTTAGGGCATGTTTGGCAATGTGCAGAAAATGTCAAGTTAAAGCTTTTCAATATAAAATTTTTCACTCTCCGCAACTATTAATTTTTTTAATTATTTTTTCACATGTTTTTATACAACTACTCTACCTTTCAATCATTTCTACACAACTACCCTATCTATTTCAACTTTACCTTCTTTATTCCTTGTCATTACCCCTATCATATTACATCATTTGACAATGTTTACTCTTCAAAGCTATTCGTCAAAAGTTCTATCCATTCCCGAACACACCCTTAATATGAACAATTTAGGATTAGATCATGAAAACTAAGTTGATGAAAGTAGTTTAAAATTTTAATCAAGTTGACCATGTGAATTTAGCTTTAAAGGTATGCATGAGTTCAATTAGGATTCAAGTTGCATAAAAACTATGTAAATCATATACCAAGGAATGTGGAGCATAGTCACACTACAAGAGAGAAGAATCCTAGAAAACAAAGGAGAGAAGAATGGTTTTCAAGCTAGTGTTTTAAATTTTAATAGAGGTATAGATAATTTGCATGAGAACAATTTGCAATGAGACCATTGTCTGAGATAAGTTTCATTAGTTCTTACACTAGTTCCATAGACTAATTCATTCCACCTACCTGTCAATCCCTTAAAAACATTATGTAATGACGAACATGGAAATCAAATTACCTCTCCAGCAGCCACACGAGCAGCCAACCATTCATCCGAGAATGGAACAAGATCCTTGCTGGAGACCTCCAAAATCGGTTTCCTGTTGCTCCCACAAATAAGGATCATTTTCAGCATTTTGATTAAAAGTAATGTATCCAAGAAATTAAATACTTACAACACTGTAGCTGCAATGTCATCTTTTCTTGTCAACGTACCATCCTTCAAGAGGACTCCATCAGTGTCTAATTGCTCATGATTTTCAGAGGGAGCGAGGTGTTTTTCCGTAGGTGAATGATCACTCACTGAATCTGAATCATCACCTAGAGAGATCCTTTCACTGGCAGGAGATTCTGCTAGATGTTGTGTGCGTGTTTCTTTAGAGGAACCAAAAGATGATTCTGACCTGCTACTAATCCCCTGATCTGTATTTTTCTCATCATTCAAAGATTCAGATACCAAACAACCAAGTTGGTCAATATTGCAGATGCTGGTGCCTTCATACTGAAATTTGGGACACGTGGTATTCTCTTGTAGGTAAAAATTTGAAGGTCTCTGACACTCGCCAAGGCAAGTCTCTGATGCAGCAACTTCCTCTTGATGACAATTCACATCACCAATCACTTGTTCTAAACTATTTTGAGAAATGGAAAATTTTGATGATTCAAGTGTGCAAGAATCTCTACCTTTTTGCAGGACATCATTTACATTCTCAAAATCATTAGAACCTGGCTGTCTGTTAGAATATCTGCTATTAATGTCAAAGGTCACATCTATCGTCTGCAGTTTTCCATTTTCTTCATGAAAGCCTTGCATAATTTCACCATGATCATGTGTTGGACTTCTTAGAGATTGTTTGAGGTTCGGCTCCTCAGTAACAGTCCCCGAGTAGTTATCATCTAGCAGTTGCTGACTATTTGTTCTCTGATGAGTTCCAGAAATGCATGTCTTCTGCACTCCCATAATCCTTAGTTCTTCGGTTTTCAAATTTGGTTTCTGAGTCATTTGAGAACCCAGATTTGCGATGTAAGGAACTCTACTGTTTAAGCTGGAAATAAATTGTTGGCTAGGAGTTGCCAACCCAATACTGTGGTCCACAGCAGCATGTGAGAGTTTGGCCAGTGTGTTGGCAGTGGCATGTGGAGAACTCAACGGGCTGATATCTTTCTCATTAAGTTTCCCAAGAGGACGATCACAAAAAACTGAGAGATCATAAGGCTGTGTGAATTGCAGTTTCGAGGCACTATGTGAGGCAGTCGCTTTTGCCTGAAGGGAATTTGGAGCAGAAATGATGCTATCAGAAAAACATTTCAACAGAATGAAATGGTATAAAGGAATCGTGTAGGCACCAAGGCATCTGCAGGTGTCTAGGAAAGGGAATTTACTTCAGCATACCTGATGAAAATAGCCTAATGATGGTGAAGGCATCCGCAAACCAGATGGCTTTATATGGTATTTTGGGGATGGATGATTTCCATAATGGCAAGTATCATGTTGTGAGCATGGAACTTCAATGTTAGAAGGAATACTGTTCTTAGTCAATGCATTTTTATCAGCAGCGAGAAATGTTGAACCTGAGATCATCTTCAAATCCCTTATACCCCTGCTTCTATGTGCAGCTAGAAGATTCTTTGCTAAGGGCTGTTCAGAAAGTTGATTGGCCTGTCAATTCAGTAACATTAGAACAAAAAGAAACCTTTGAATAATACATAGCTAGAAAGAAAATGATGAAGGTACTAACATATGCCCATAGAACACTGAAAGTGAGCTCCGGCTTTTAGTTTGATTGGAAAATCATCTATTAAAATTGGAAATAAGTGGATTTAGTTAATTAACTCCCACTGATGCCCATCCAATTAGCTAAAATTGCATATTGCTATCTTAAAAGCTTATAAATTGAGTTGCTCTCTCTACCATTTGAAGGAAGTCCAATATTTGCAATGAAACTCTGCCATTTATTCTCTACCTCTATATACTTACTTTGAGACAAGAATCTGATAATGGAGTTGAAGAGAATCTGAGAATTATGTGTGTGGATTAGCTCATCTAATTTCTAGGCTAGGGTGTATAACCCACTTCTCACAAGGTTGAGACCCCAGGCCTCTTGCTATGAAAGTAGGTGTGCTCTCATCTGAGAGGCCTCCCTTGATGAAAGAGATGTAGGCATTGGATTTAAACAAACGGTTATGAGGGTATGAATAGGCTTAAGTGCATCCTTTAGTTTATTTTGACTGGCGACATGTTATTTTCTTGCGTAAACCCATTGAACACTGATTAAATACAGACAGCTACATGGAGACATCCATGCAGCCCCCTTTTTCATTTTAAGTTTTTTTTCCAAATATATTTATCTATATGCATTTGTTTATGATGCCAAAAATGACATGCATTCAAAAAATTGTATATACACATTTTGAAAAAAAAAAAAATTTAGTCATTACGTATTCAATCTCAAAAGGTGTTCATTTTTTACAAAACATAAGTATCCAATGAAAGCGATTTTTGTTAAGATGATAAAATAAACATATTAAACAAAATAAACAGTTTTGCAAAAAAGCCTAAAATGAAAAATATAAATAAAAAAAATTAAGGGGTCTGCATGAAGAGCTGGCTGTATTGAATCATCACACAAACCCATCATACGACTCAAATATTGCTAAGAAGTTTTCTGAATTAGCTTTCATCTTGCATGAAGATTGATTCCATATCATGTCTGTGATGTGTTTGACGAAATGGGCCACCTGACCCCTTGTGACTAGCTCAACCTGGCCAGATTTGCTACAGAAAATATTAAGAAACATCAGGACAGGCAAACCATATTGAGATTTATCTAACTTCAATACTCAAGATAAATCAATAATCGGATGTCCTATTACTGACACCACATCTGTTTAGCACTCCCCTTTGGGAGGCCATCATTATGCTCCAAACTCTGACCATTAAGTTGATAAAGTGTGGTCCAAACCAAATTTCAGTTAGAGAACTGAATCTTCTATCTTTGGGACCATAACTTTAGCCATGCCCCTCTCTTCCATTTCTGTCCACAAACATACCATAAACATGCTTGAAAATTAACATCAGGTATTAATGAGAGCACATATTTACCATTCATTAGTATGTCTGAGAGGCAAGATCTATTTGATCATAATTATGTTGTATTTTTCTTGGAATTTCAGATATTGACAATGTCATCAAAGCAACATCTGCCAAAAACTTTGATTTTACGAGAAGTGATGTTATTTAACATAAATCAGTTGAAAAAAGAATTTAAGAGAGTAACAATAAACAAAGAGCCAAGAACATTTTAGTAGTGGAAAAACATGGTAATGTCTTTAGATTCGTAAGAAAAGAATATGAAATCTCACCACATGTTTCCTGTGACTGAGTTCAGAAGATTTATCTGATGATGTTGCACAGATTGCATTTTTGTCTACATTTGTTGAGGTATGCGGATTCTTCTCCACATTATCTGCTAAAACAGGCCATTAAAATAATTATGAAATAAATAAGGAATTATAGTATTGATCATCAGCAGCTACTATAATATTAATCATATGAGATTCACTTTGTGTGAAGCCCATGATTGAGGCATGCAGACTGGATGATTATTGCCAACTTTAAGCAAGGTCTTCAGAAATGCAAATTGAAATTTTATAGCCTTCAATACAGAATATATCCAGGTCATTGATAGAGCGAAGGAGAGATCTGCTAACCGTAGAACACAGAGGACCTGAATATATACTGATATCCAGGCAATTTCATTATCTCAAACCAATAAAACTGAAACCGCATGCGGAATTTTTATTTTAATGGTCGGTCAAGAAAGCAAACCTGGTGGGCCATTTTTGTCACAGTTTAAGCCGCTGATAGCTGTGACGTTATTTTTGGAAGGCATGAGATGATGCGTCAAAGACACTTTTGACGAGACAACCTTTGGAATTTTTGACATTCCAATTGTTACATTTGTATGTGTATGCTTTTTCTTTGTAGAGTAAAGAGTCAAAGATCACATTGATTTTTAAGATGATGTAATAGAAGTTTATAAAGGAAAAATTCTACCATAAAGTCACAAAAATGTCATGAAATTGCATAATAAGATGACTGTAAAAGAAGGATATGTATATGAAGCTGATGGTTGCAGGCAGCCCCCACCTTGTGGCAGACTTCTTTTGATTCCTGAGGCTAGTTTGCTCCTTTTCGATGCCTAAACATGACATTTGACAAGTTTGAGTAATAATATGGGTGACCTAATGTCTTCAACTTAATATAAACAGATAAAAAGTTGCACAAATTTATTTTTCTTTTAGTAAAAAAAAAAAAAAAGCTCATCCAAAAGAAGCTATTGCACATGTTATGTGCAGTTTTGTCAAAACCAATCCTTACTGGCCAGTCTAATCGGTCAAACTGGGAATCTGGCAACAGGCAACCTACTCAATTCACTGCAGTTACCAGATAGAACCATTTGAACCAGCAGGCACATTGGAATTGGATATTCCAATTAACCCAGGTTGGAAAAAGCAAAAGTCTAGATACACATTGAAGTCTCGACCACTACACTTTTCATTCCTGTGGGTCCTTGTTGTTGGGCCACTCAAAAATGTCATATTGTAAAATGTATATATATAACATAAAGGAAGAGAAAAAAAGGCTGGACCACTTCCCTACTGTTTATTTTGTCCTCTCTTTCCATAAGAGACAAAAAAAAATCCTTCAAGTTCCTTTATCAATATGAGTATTGTACATCTCTACAACAAAGCCACTACCTTTAGTAACACCACAATAACATAACAACAAAGCCCAGCTCAGCTCCATAGAATCAAAATATTGCATTGTAAATTCAAGTTTTAGGTCTAGGTTAGCAATATATCATCTCTTACATAAACAGGTGATATAATAGCCAATCCAGTTTTCATAAATGTTGAACTGGTTTGAACTAGTCCGGTTGCCTGACTGATTTGTTAACTAGCTCAGTTTTGACATAAGTTACATGTCAAGAAATTGACCAATAGAAGTTCAATACATAATACAAAAAGGAAAATGAGAGAACTGACCCCAGACATGAGAGGCACTTCTTGAGTAGATGATTGTGCCAAGGAGGGCAGGCCAGCAAGCCTTAACTCTTTACTTTGCAACCTGGGAGCTGGTTTTTTGCACGACTTTTCTTCTAAAGCTCCTGAGTCTGATATATCCTCTAAACTTGAACTAGGCACAGCAGAGTATTTATGTTCTTTGTTTCTGGAAATCAAACTCTGGCTAGACCCACTCAAAATAGACAACTCTTGAGGATTCAAAATTCCTGATGGGTTTGCAATGATGACAGAAGCTTGTTTACATAAACCTTCGGTAAAAAATGAAAATAGCAGACATAAATACAATCAATACCTTCTTCAGTAGAGAAAGCCGTATTCCATGCTAAGCTTTTCCTTAAGTTACATCCTCCAGTCCTTTTTCCCTTTCTTGCTTGAACCCCCTTTTCAAGAGAGGAATATATCCCAAAGTTGTTCTCCAACACCACGTCAATATTCTCCTTACCTTCAGCAGTTTTAGGTGATGAACAATAGGGCTTCTGCCTCTGATTCTCCTTCAAAACGTCTGCTGTTTCATAAAGCTTATTCAACGTTAGCATATTTAATTTCATTGCACCAGTTTCTACCCATATGCATTCTGAGAAACAATAGAAAGTAGCTTCATTGCATAGCCAAATCTTTAAAGTGTGTTTGAGAAGTGATAAAATTATCGATGAAAAATTTTTGGTGTAAAAGTTTTTGGAATGGGAGAAAATAATGTGATATAATAGGGGTAAGATGGGGAGTATTGAGAATAAAGTTAAAATACATAGGATAGATGTATAAGTAGTTGTGTAGAAATGATTGAAAAGTAGGATAGTTGTATAGGAAGAAGTGAAAAAATAATTAAAAAATAAGGTAGTTGTAAAGAGTGAAAAGTTTTGGATTGAAAATTTTTTAGGTAAACAAACACTCCCTTGATATAATAAAATGCTTAGGAATCTAGGATATAAAGAACAATTTGAAAGTTTGTGCTCCAAGCACAATATTGAGTTCCCAAGTTAACAATCATCAATTTCCTAGCAATCAGAATTCATTAAAAAGAGAACAATTGAACTGTTATTTTACTATCCCAGTGAATTTGAAATGGACTGAAATTCCAAACAAAAGAAAGCACTGAAATGGCACAATCAATGAGTCAATATACAAAATCACCAATAGTAACTTAACTGTTGAATGATACAGCTCATCATGTGGGAATGGAGACATTCTTCATTAAATTAGGCAAGCATTATGATGTCAGAAAAGAGGGCCACTTAACCTGCTTATAGGGGTGCAACTTGGGCCGGCTTGAGCCCAAACCCGGCCCATCGAACCCGATTTTGAACAGTGTTGAAACTTGATTTTTCACGATTTCCCATTTTATATTTATTATAAAATATATTATGTACATATTATTTAAACAATATTTCTTTATATTCTTCATATTTTATGTTATTATATCTATATTAGAATACATATTTGGCATATTGTAATTTTATTGTAAATAAAGTATATTATTTCATTTATATTTATCTTTTAGTTCTATCATTCACTTTTACAC
>JAXCLR010000050.1:51111798-51161570 GCA_035584095.1 Annona squamosa | reverse complement strand
ATTATTATGTTTACCTACATGATTTATTATTATTATTTATTCATATGAAATTCTAAACTTATCACTTTTAAATAAAATATAAATTCATCAACATAAATTTCAATGCGAAACTCAACCCAAACCCGATTTTCAGAAATAGGGTTAGGGTTTAGGTTTTACAAATAGGGTTAGGGTTGATGTTTTATAAATAGGGTTAGGGTTAGGGTTAGGGTCGAGATGAACCCGAGTTTCATGAGCCCGAGTTGCACCCCTACCTGCTTACCCTCACATCTTGACATATTAGAAAGTCGAGCAGCACCCTAATCAATTCATTACATCAAAAAGTAATGGGCAGAGTTCTCTTCACTGAAACTTGGCAAAGCCAAGCAATATATGAAGTCGAGTCAGTGCGATACCTGATCTTCCCAACCCAACCAGGCACACCATGTAGGCATATATCCTAATCTACCTCTGTAGCTACTGCAAACAAGCAAAGACAAAAACCAAGGGCCCTACCCACTATGCACCTTGCACCCAGGCACCAAGAGGCCTTTCTGCCTAAGTGGCCTTGTACCTTAAACACCTTCTAAGAGATGGTTCATCCTTGAGGAGAACCATCGTGTCATACAGGAGACACACATGCCAAGTAATATGGGCTGGAAATTGGACTTTCACAAGGTGGAAAACAATTGAACCTTATCATTTCAAGTTAACCCAAAAACCTTATCATTTCAAGTTGATCTTGAATGGAAAAGCTATCAGGAAACACATCAAATTCTCTTCAGTGAAAACTTTGCAATCAAATAGCACACACGGGCCATAGAAGTGAAGGAAGGTTATGAGAAAAGAAACTGCTTATGCTAATTCACTTTTATGTACCAGATAATAGTAAGATGTTGCCACCAATACAATAATGTTGCAGTTTCAGCCAAGTGCACTCATCAGCTGCACCATCCTATGGTCGCGTCCTCATGCAACACCATTGTTTAAACATCAAACTACCTTGTTAAGTGAACAAGTTTTAAAATCCCCTGTTAAGCACACACTGCGTTGAAATTGATCAAATCTGCAACACACTTACTAGATGTCGACGGTGATCAAACACAATGTGTTGCAAAATTAGGGCAGTGCAAATGTCATGGCACTGGTTATTTATCTTTATGGACTATGGACCCTTTAAATACACCAAAACAAGACTAGCTCTTTGAGCTTTAAGATGAACTTCCAAAATGGTTTCATCCCTTTATATAGCTACCCTAGATGTACCCACTTCAAAATACAGATGACAAAGGAGAACAGAAAAACAGCCTTCCCTATGAGAAATGAATGTTTCCAAGCACATTTTTTAAGCCTCAAATAGGGGCCTGAGCTTTAAAGTTGCAGCTTTTTCACAAAGTCCTTTTGTCCAGAGACTCACCATACAAATTCCACTCTTAAATTCCCTATAACACACGATAATTTTTCAAATTTCTATGATGCAATATTTTTTGCTAGTCAGCCAGAACATATAGGCCTAGGGGCTCTTGCACTTTGGTTTTATGGATGAAAAAAGAAGGGACATGATCCTATTAGCCTGGGCTAACAGGATTAGTTGTTACTTTTTAGCTCGGGCTATAAACCCCATTTTGTATTAATTTTTCTGTTTTTTAATAAAATTGTTAATCTAGGTGTATTTAGTCTATAATCCAAATTTTATCATTTTTTAAAGTGTGTATATATTTTCTTGGATTTTTAAACACATGGTATTTTAGTCATTTTCAAATTTTCAACAGTTGAAAAATTACTAAAATACTCCTATGTTTAAAAATCCGAAAAAATATATGTACATCTCTAAAAATAGTAAAACTGGATTTACAGATTAAACATGCCTACATTAATGATTTTATAAAAAAAAAAAAAAGAAAATTTACAAAATGGATTTTATAGCTTGGGCTAACAACTAATTCTATTAACCCGAGCAAATAGGATCATACCTCAAATAAAAATACAAAAATCATTATCGCCTAAAAGAAACTTACCTCAATCAATAGATTTGGTTTCAAATCATAAAATTGTTAGATATAGCTGTCTAAGATCGGCAATAAGAATTTCTTTCTTTGAGAAATGACAGTTGACATTTCTAATGAGGGAACATTATGGGTTCTCTCCAATGATTGAGAACTTTGCTAATACTAGAGCCAACAGTCATCACATTATCAATGTCATCACAAATAGTACTATCCAAGCTTAGCAATATTTGCCAATATAAAACAAATGAAATCAGGTTAATTACGCAATAACCCAGAACTATTTCCAATCTACTAACAAGAAATACTTCATTAGCATATGAGCCCCAAAATTAAAACAGCCCTCCTTGTGACTACCTCCAATTTGGGGTGCATTTTCAGGTTAGGACAAAATCAATTACGGAAGCTTATTGACAATGGTAACTTTTAAAAAAAAATACAACTACTTGCAATACTAACAAAATTATTAGAATTACCACCGCTAACATAGTGATTGTGGATTATCTCAATAGATCACAACCCATTAATAATCCTACACAAAAAGGTACACCAGTATTCATGTAGAAAACCCTTCAACACAAAAATCACAAAAGACAAAAGCAAATCCATTGAGATCACAAAAGGTTACATAAAGTTTACATCTTTTACATCTAGAATTGCACACAATCATTCTCTATCAATCTACACATGTTCCATCACCCCATATGCCACTCCACAAGACTCTAATATCAAGAGCAACTATTAGATGCTAATGAGCCTACTCAACCCCAAAAGCAAGTTCTAAAGATGAGGCATTTCTTCACACTTATCAAGCAACACCTTGCCCTTTCCATAGCCAACATGGAATAAATCTAACAATCTCACCCAGCACATTTATATATATTTAAGCCAACACACCCTGTATAGGCACATACAGTTGATATGCCCTCATCTTAGCTAATACATATACATCCCTCGTATTAGCCAATTTGTCCAATTTTTAAAAATCCTAGCTAAAAAACCCTTATATCTTGTATCCAAGATGGTCAAAACAGTTGATATGTGGGTGTATCTACCTATATTTGGATCCATGGTAACCAATGAAAAGCTAATAATATGCAAAGAGATAGCAAGCTTACTAGAGCCCTTTATTTAGTCAAACAAGGGACATCTGTTAAGTTTTTCCTCTCACTTGAAGGCAGTACTCATGCGGCTTAGGGCCCCATGTTCCCCAATACTCACAACCACTCACGTAAAAAGAAAATTATTTTCAATTGCTACTCTTGAAAATCATCATTATTGATATTTTCCATTTACCTCTCTCCCTCTCTCTCTCTCTCTCTCTCTCTCTCTCTCTCTCATTATTCCCCTCTACAAGAGATAGTAGAGATCAAAGAATGCATGAGTTTCTCTTATCAACCGTCATCCCTCTCATTCATTAAGCTGAAGATTTGAAGGAAAATTTTTAGTCTTCTCAAGCACTGTTATCTTACTCATATTTGATGAAACCTATTCTCTTTCACATTGTTTTGTTGAAATTCATTCATGTGGTAATGATAAAATCTTCTAGTTTTCACCAAGAAGTATTTTTATTTGCAATGTCATCATTCTATAATAGAAGACAAGTCTAAGCTAAGTCTTACATTTTTTCCTCTTTTTGCTTTCAGAAAGAGGGGTTTTCTACCTAAAAATTGTGAGGTATTTGTAGGTTTAATTTTTGTTTGATCCTGTTGCTTTGATGTGGATGGTAGTTGAGATATATAGGAAGGGTAGTGTACGAAGGGAGAAAGACGTTTGAGATGGTCAATGGGCTTGGAGCTTATAAATAGCCCATAGACGAATGAGAAGGGTGTTTTCTAGCTTTTTGGTATTCTAAGTTGTTTAGATAGCATAGAGAGTTAGGATTAGAAGATGTAGATTGTAACGGAGAGTAGATCATCCGAGACCAGGCGTTTATAGCTAGGTTGCAAATCAATCGCTATAATTAGATTGTAATTTGCAATTGATTCTAATAAAGTCATTGTTTTCTGCATTTTGATCAAGATTGTTGGTTTGGTTCTATTAAAGGTATCAGAGCTATTGATCTGTATGAGAGATGATGAAATTCAGGCATATCAAAAGTTCTAGCAGTTGATCTATAATGGCCGATCCTTTCAGTGACCAAGGGCAAGCTTAAACGTCATTTAGGAGATTGATGATGGTAACCATGGGGCATGGCTTGATTGAGCCCAAATGGAGGGAATGGAGTCCACATTCATGTGAGTTTTTGCCTTTTGCTTTCAATGCTTCTGGTTGGATAGCTCCAACAACTCCTAGATCTTTGGCATTCGAATGGTGAGGATGGGGTTTATGGTGGGTGATAATAGCCTCATTTGGCTCTTGAAAGACCAGTGGCAATGTTAGACATTGCTAGGAAAATAGCGAGTCGTGCGGGTATGCAGATGGGTTTGTCTACAAGTAGGAGAGGTCAGTGCCGTTGAGCAAATGGCGATAACCATCAATGGACAATAGCAATCTAGATGGGTGGGCATCATCTACAGGCTCATGAGAGCCCTTAGGTGGAGAGTACAATAGGTTAGTGGAGAAGTTCAGATGCAAGCCAGATTATGTGGCGACGAACAAGAGGCGAAGATGACTAACTATCTCAAATCTTGCATTCAAAAGATGGTCAACATGCAACGTAGAATGCTGACAATAATTGTTGAAATCAAGGCATTCCATGCAGAGAATCATAAAGTGGGAACCAACATCGAGCATATAAGGCAAACGGTTACTAAATGGATTGATACACTCCGAGCAGGACATCGACCACAAG
Source organism: Annona squamosa (assembly GCA_035584095.1). Lineage (NCBI taxonomy): Eukaryota > Viridiplantae > Streptophyta > Magnoliopsida > Magnoliales > Annonaceae > Annona > Annona squamosa. The sequence continues at coordinate 51,156,791 of JAXCLR010000050.1, read as the reverse complement.
GTTGTCGTTCTCACGTAGCCAATGAGCAGCCACAACACAACCAAAATCAAGGGATCGGAATCCTTGTCAGTGAGCGAAAGGATTATGGGAAGCCTAGAACCCATGAAAGGAACTCCAGCACACATCGTCGTGATCGCTGACAAGATGTTGGTGCGAGTGATGAGCTAACAATAGGTGTTGGATCACCAAAGACGATACCCAATCCCGCACCTACAACGATAGTCAAAGAGGTGTCAAGTGATGACAGGTTGGTTCCGACAAGGACGCAACTACAAGTGGCGAAGAAGCCAAGTTGAAGGGTCATACGAAGACAACTTTCACCTTCTAAGTGTTTGGAAATTTTCTTGAACAAGAAAGGCTAGTTGCTGCTCCTTTCTCCACTAACGCTTGCCTCATATTTGCTATTAAGCAAAAAGGAATTTCCATCGGCCAATACTAAAGTCCAACAATAACAAAGGTAGGTGCTTACAAGGGTAATCTACCATGGATGTTAAGGAAGAGAGTACATGACCCTCCTGATGACTGGGATCCCAGTTGAAGATGGTCATGCAAGATGGCCACAAATTTCCCATTTGCAAGGGCTAACTAGGACCCAGGATAATTGTGGATAAAGGGGTTGGATGCAATTATTCACATGTGAATTGGGATCCCAATGGATTGATGGTTGTTATACTAGGACTACTTGGATATGGGATCTACGCAAGTCCATTTGGGTGGCCTATTCAAAGGAGAATTTCGTTGGCCCTTTGTTATGCATGTATAATACAGCCGCAGCTCTGCCTGGAAATTCCAATGTGGATGCTTACAACTTTATGCCAAGGATATGTAGATTCTGATGTGATTCCTACTTACATACCTGGAGTGATGCGAATTTGCAATTTTGAAATTTCATTGCTGCTATTTTGGTTACACACCAGATTATGGTAGACAATAAGTGGCATTTTGTATTCTGGGGCATTAGAAAGGCTTTGGGCTTCTGGAGATTTTTGGATTGGCTTATTTCAACTACGTACTGATTTTTTTTTTAGTAGCACTGGCAACCAAGCAACCCTGATTGCCAGATGTCTAGTTGTTCTCCTTTTCACGCACCAGCTAGGCCCATTTGACCCAATGCAAGAAGTGAAGGTGACTAGCCTTCTCTAATGTTTAGTATCATTTTCCTTGTATTGTACATTGTGTTTTCCATCATGTAATTGTCGGCAATGTTATTCTTCCACCTTGTGGGCAAAGTGGGGAACTAATGTGGATGGTAGTTGGGATATATGGGAAGGGTAGTGTATGAAGGGAGCAGGGTTGTGTAAGAAAGATGGTTGGGATGGTCAGTAGGCTTGGAGCTTATAAATAATCCATAGAAGAATGATTTGGGAGTTTTTTTTAGCTTTTGAGTATTCTGAGTTGTTTAGATAGCATAAAGGGTTTGGACTAGAAAATGTAGATTTTAACGGAGAGTAGATCCTCCAAGACTTGGCTTTTATAGCTAGGATTTTTGTGATTGATTTGTAAATCAATTTTTATCATTAGATTGTAATTCGCAGTTGATTCTAATAAAGTCATTGTTTTCTACAATTTGATTAGGATTGTCAGTTTGGTTCTATTATGCTAGCTGTTTGAAAATTGGATTGCCTATTTGGTAGTCTAAACCCAACAAGTGGTATTGGAAGCCAAGTTTTAACAATTTCGCCTAAGAATCCAAGAAATTAGGCTGATAGGGATCCAACCTATTGCCCGATATATGAGAGGGAGATTGTCGGGTTTCTTCCACATTTGTTATGAAAGAGGTTGGGAATTACTTTATAAACATAAGAGTAAGTCTCATATTTACAACTAGTTTTTGGAGTTGACAGAACCCATTAGTACACGACGACAAAAACAAATGTGGAGAAGATCATATACCTCTTCTACACCTATCTTAACTCTAGAGCCCAAATTAAACCTAGTTGAAAATTATCTTTTGTTAGTTAGTTCAAGTTGAAGGAACCTGTTGTTCAGAAAAACAAAAAAACAGGTTGAAGGAACATACGAAGAACAGGTTCCTACCAGAAAACCCATGACTACACCAATTCAAAAATCAAATACTTATCTCTCGAAAACATCAAATCACCTCCCTTTCTTTCTATCTATCTAACCCCCTAATTCATGTACAAAGCCAGAACACTTTATTTATAATTCATGTACAAAGATGGCTCCCAGATAGCCCATAACTAAACCAGAGAGGATCCTCAGCAAGTGAGCGAAATCAGCAATCGCACCAGATGCATAAATGTCACAAGAACTTTGGACTTCACAAGGATGGATTTAAGAGTAGTCAGAGCTGACACTAGCTGTAGCAAATAAAGCAATCCAATCCAATAGTGGTTTTATTATTCCCTCAACATTTTCTAACCAACGCACAAATTCCTAAGGCTGCATTTGTAAAGAATGTCAAATCACACCAACCTCTAGCAGGCTATCCCTTTTTTATCTTTGCAAAAAATCAATCCTGCCCAAACAGACGGACACCTAAATTCAGAGAAAAGCTCTCAGAAGACACGGCCTTTAATAAAACCAGAATTATGAATAGAATGCCAAAGGGCCCAAAATCATTGGGCATTCCATGCTCTTTGAAATACCAGCATTTTCTTCAACAGCCAAATTGCGTGCGTCTGGAATTGGAACCATTACTTAAGAACCCAGTTCCTAGATTTCAAACCCCCAACCCCAAGTGACGCTGAGACCATGAAAAAGTATCCGAGTGCTGTGGTGCTGCCATGTATTCTGATATTGTTAGACACGAAAAGCAAATGATTGCAGCGATGATAAACTTTTGGATCTCACATGTAAAGAATTCTTACCCCGATGAGGAAATTGACCGCAAGAATCATCGTTGGTTGCGGTGGGGCAGGGGCCTTCAGATCTGAAGGATTTGACAGGCGAAATGCGGAAATCCAGATCTGGGGAGTCGCCATCAATGGGCTGCAACAAGAAGCCAGCCGATTCACCTTCTTCTTCTTCTGCGTTTATTTCAGCAGAGGGCAAAAAATCTCCCTTCATTCGCGCACGGTTGGAAAGAAGCAGAGCGTTTGGAGTTGGGTCTGGAGTTCGGAGTTGAAGCTCGTTCTGTGACTGGTGGGAGGGAGAGGCTTTCATTTTAAAATGATTGCATTGGTGCATTGTCGTGTACGAGGTGCCGTGCGTCGCATACCCAGTATTGCTTGCACCGGCAAAAAAAAAAAAATTACACGCACTTTTCCATAAAATTGCCTTATTTTAACCTTTTTCTACATTTTTATATGGATAATTTCAAATATACTTATAACCTTTGCCCTTAATTTTTAATATACTCATTAAAAGTGTGTCTAAAAAATGATAAAACTTTTAATGAAAATTTTTTTGTGTAAAAGTTTTTTAAATATGAGAAAATGATATAATATAACAGAGGTAATAATGATAAATAAAAAGCATGAAGTTAATAAATAATTTATATGTATAGATAGTTATGTCGAAATAATTAAAAAGTAAAATAGTTATATAGGAAGAAATTAAGAAATAATTAAAAAAATGATAATTGTGGAGAGCAAAAAGTTTTAGAGTTTAACAAATACCCCGTAAGTATAAAATCTTTCATATATACTTAGAATGTTCCAAATATCAAATATGCCTCAAATCGTTAGTGTTTGTTAAAAGACTTAGAGTTTGGTTTGAAGCTCCTTAGAAGCTAATGTGTAACCACAAATCTCTTAGCCAACTTCTCCTTATATCCATGAATGAAAAATGGTTTCTATTAAGGTCAAAAACTAGTTAGAGTAGAAGGGGTTTTGAATGTATTTGATATTGGATTATGACACTGTGCACCTAGGTGAAAATACTCATTTTTTAAAAAAAATTTGAAATTTTTACACATTTATTAATCTAAGTGTATTGAATATGTGTATTAATTTTTACTAATTTTGGAGATCTTTAGATTTTTAAAAATCAGTGGCATTTAATTAGTAGCATTTTTAGTAATCATTATTTTTTAAAAATCTAAAAAAATCTAAAAATCTCCAAAATTGATAAAAATTGATATGCATGTTAAATACACATAGATTAACAATAGTGTAAAAAAATTCAAAAAATATTAAAAATGGTTTAAAGACACCGGGTGAACTAAAGCTAAGTGCATCCAGGTGCATTAATTAAAACTCTTTTGATATTTGGGATATGAAAGATTTTATACTTAGTAGGTATATCTAATATTAAGGGTAAAGATTGTGGATATATTTAAAATTACTCCTTTTGCATATATTATTAAACACACGTTATAAAAATACTTATGTTTTTTATATGTCATCAAGCTCATGTTATAAAAATAATGATGTTTTATATTTTTATGAGCTGTTTATTCTTATTTCATAATTCGTTATTCTTATTTTCCAATTCATTTATGCTCAAGCTTTTATTTCCCATGAAATCCTTAGTTTATTCTTGTTTGTTATTCTTGTTGATTATTATTTATTAATGCTTGCTTTGTGGATTATTATGAAAAGATTGAAAATTCCAATGCAACCATGTGCCAAAGGGTGTATTTGGAAAATAATAAAATTTCTAATAAAAAGGTTTTTGTATAAAAATTTTTTAAAATGTGAGAAAACGAAATGATCTAATAAAGATAATGATGAAAAGTAAAAAAAAAGTTAAAATAAGTAAGTTAAATATACATGTAGTTGTGTAAAAATGATTGAATGTATAGGAAATAAAAAAATTAAAAAATATGATAGTTACGTATAGTGAAAATTTTTAATTTACAAAATTTTATACGTGAACAAACAACTCCTAAAACTAAAACAAACTGCTCCCTTTCAATTTAATCTTCCCAAACTTAAGGGACATTAGGTGGATTTTTCCCAACTTAGATCGGTCCAGAACTTAAAAAACTAAAATATGTTGAGAATACACTAGTACTACCCAAAAGGAATCGAAAAATATGGAATGCCCTAAGAATACACTAGTACCGTCCAAGACCCACCCACCAGAAAACCCTTCACGGAGCATAAAAGCAACCAATCAACCACTCTCCTAGAAAATAGAAAAAACTTGACTTGTGCGCTGCCCAAGAGGCATCGAAAAAATATGGAAAGCCCTAAGAATACACTGTTATCGGCCAAGACCAATCCATGACCCACCAAAAGACCCTTCACGAAGCATTAAAGCAACCAGTTAGCCTCCTAAAAAATAGAAAAGACTACGAGTTAAGGCAGATCATCAAAGGCCTGCAAGACTCTTACAACCCTTAGAAATTTCTGGATGAAAATGGGATGATCTTAATATGGATTTTATTAAAGGGTTACCCGAACTCAGAAAAGATATAATTCTATATGGGTAATAATTGATAGATTATCCAAAGTAGTATACTTTCTTCTTGTGGAATTCACATTCTCAACAGTAAAATTAGCTGAAATTTATTATCAAGAAATTATTAGATTATATGGAATTCCTAAAACTATTGTGTCAGATAGGGATCCCTCCTTCACTTCACATTTTTGGAAAAATCTACATCAAGCCATAGGTATAGAGTTTCATTTTAGCACAGCATATCATCCTCAGACTAATGGACAGATGGAGCGATTAAACAGAATTGTAGATGATATGTTATGAATGTATATCACTGAATTTGGTGGATATTGAGATAAATATTTGTCCATGATTGAATTTGCATATAATAATAGTTGTCAAACCAGTATTCAAATGACCTCATTTGAAGCATTGTATAGACGAAAGTGCAAAACTCCATTAAATTAGGATGAAGTGGGAGAAAGAAAAATTGCCCCTGACTTGGCACAAAAAATGGCAAATAAAGTTAAGATAATTAGACAATGCATATTGACGGCACAAAATAGACAAAAGACATATGCAGATAAAAACGACAGGAAAAAGAATTTCGAATTGGAGTTCATGTTTTTATCAAGATCTCTCCAACTAAAGGAATCACTCGATTTGGGAAAAAGAGAAAATTGAATCCAAGATATATTGGGCTGTTTTAAATTCTGGGGAAAATAAGAAATGTGGCATATAGAATTGCATTACGCCCAGCTCTCACGGCAGTTCATAATGTTTTTCATGTCTAGTTGCTCAAGAATTATATTTCAGACCCAAGTCATATATTAATATGAGAAGCTCTTCCAATTAAGGATACTTTAAATTATGAGGAAGTCTCTATCAAAATCCTAGATTCCAAAAAGCAACATTTAAGAAATCGCACAATTGAATATGTGAAAGTTCAATGGAACCGATATTTTGAAAATGAAGCTACATGGAAACTCAAGGAAGCTATGCAACAGAAATATCCATATTTATTTGAATAGTCACATTCAGGTTTCGGGATGAAAACCTGTGTAAAGGGAGGAGAATGTGATGGCTACATAGAACCAGGTAAATTAATCCTTGATTTTCTTTACTTATTCAAATTAGTAATATGATTAGAAAATTTAAGATATGATTAAGAAAATATTTATATGCAAGGATACGAATATAAATATTCTAAGAAATGCTACCAATAAATTAAGAAATACATAATGTAATAAAGTATGGAAATGAATTTTCAGGAATTTACAGGAAGGAAATTGGAAATTTTAAATACACCAAATGAAACCATTTAAATTTACAAACCTTTTTAAAAAAAAACCAATGTTAGAATTACCAAGCTATGCGTGAAAGTTCGAATAAGCAATTACCTTTAGTTTTTTTTTTTTTTTTGAAATTTTAAGTAGTTATGAAATTATATTTTAATATATAAGATCATTTACATAGAATTTCATCCGTAAGTATATTTTAAAAAACCCCACATTATGAATAGATTAGATTATAAAAAATTTAATTACAAAGACCTTAAATAACTAAAACTAAATGAATTTCATGAATCAGTTTAAACATTTATATCTTAATCAATTTTTAATCATTTCGACATGAGATTCAATATGAACGACTAATTTAGTATGTTTTAAAATATAAGCAGAGAATATTATGAAAAGCATTTTTTTGAAGATTTTCTAAGGCACCACCTTAAATTTATATGCGGCAATGCATATATACAATGCAATTGGATCGAAAGACAATCAAATTGAAAAAAAGAAAAAAAGAAAAAAAACCAATTGGACCCAAGAATAATTCAGTTAAAAATGAAAAAAATAAATCGTAAAATATATAATTAACTGGACCGAACAAGCAGTCTAGAAAAATTTAAAAGAAAACACAACCGGACCTAAGGACGGTCTAGTTAAAATTTAAAAAAAGTAAATAATAAAATTAACTGGACCGAACAAGTGGTCCAGTAAAAAGTTAAAAAAAAAACAAACAACTAGACCTAAGGACGGTCCAGTTAAAATGAAAAAAAAAGTAAATAATAAAAGATATAATTAAGTGGATCAGACAAGTGGTCTAGTAAAACATTTTTTTAAAAAAAATGAAGGCGTGTAACAAAAGGTGGTGGCGGGAAAGATTTTATTGGACTAATCAAAAGTCCAATTAAATTGTTCGGTGCATAAAATTATTAGAAATTGCTGCTAGTTTTATAAACGCATAAGTGTTATAAAAAAATTCATATATATAAACCTTGCTAAAATAATAAGGGATGTTGATTTTATATCTAAAATCTTAGTTTGAATCCCGGCATCTCATTTTTAACTGTTGTATATTCCAGACAACTCCACTAGACAATTGTGGTAGGAATTTTCAAATTCTATTTAAAATGAAATAAGTGCAACTTTTTCAACTTTGGATCTCTTCTTTGTCAGTACACATATATAAATTATAATGATGATGATAATAATAATAATGTTAATAAATAATAAATGAATAATTATAATAATTAAGTAACGAATTTAGCGACTAGTTAGTAACTTAAGAATTTAGATAAAAGAATAAGCAATAAAATAGAACGTGTATATAATATTCCTTAAATTTTAAATTAATATCTCTAATATAATTATAGGAAGAAGAGAAGGAAAAGAAATTCAGGAAGAAGGCTTCCACTAATCACCGCAAAAGGTAAGTAAGCTATGCTTTCCATCTTCAAAGATGTTATTTGGAATTATTTTTTTTTTATGAAATTGCACAAACATTCGATATGTGCATGATGTTATGAAAATTTTAATTATTTTATGATGACGTGTTGGTGTGTATGAAATGCATTAAGCAACCCTGTGGGGTTAGCCAGAAGATGATGTTTCCAAAAAAATTGAGCCCAGTCACCTGACCTCGGATCGTAAGGGTGGCGCCAGAGGTGTTTCAATTACCATCTAGGTTAATTAGTATGTAAATGATTCATGAAATGCATTGTCAAGCATGTAGAGTTTTTAAGCTACAAGCATGTAAACTTTTCTTTAAATTGTTTAAAACATTATATGCCTACTTACTAAGTAACATACTCATTCATTTCAAAAATTTTAAATATAGCTATGCAGGCCATAGCTAAGGCAGGTACAAGTGCGACGAAAGGAAAAATTTATCTCCACTATTTGGTTTCATATATATAGAATGAATTTAGGCAAAGGTGTAATAATTTAAGATAATTTTCCTTATACTTATAACATAAAATGCTTGTATGAACTTATGGTATAAAAAAATTAAGGTAAAATTTTATAATTTGCTATAAATCGATTCTTAGAGTAAGGTAATTTTCGTAGTATCCTATGTTCAGGGCGCTACAGGGTGAGTCAAGATCGGGGTGAATAGGACTGAACTAGTAATTAGTGAGAACTAGTAAAATTAGTTAGGTGAATTCTTTTTTTATGTTATTGCAAAAGCTAGAGCGTTTAAATCTAAATCACTATTGGGAGAGTTTTGCCAGGCAACAGGCTTATCCTCGATTAATCGTGACCACCTCTTTCATCTCAAGGGCTAAATCATAAAAGATTGATCATAATCTTGATTGTTTAAGTCATAGATGCTACATTGAATTTGATGAAACCTATTAATGACAAATTTAGCAAAGTGACAATTCTTTGTAGAGTTTGAATCCAACGAAAGATGAATCTTATAGAGTGGATTTTTTCACCTTTTTTTTAGTTTAATCTATCTAATAGAAGAAACATTAAAAAAAATCTACCTAATAGAAGGGGATTATAAATGTTATAACTTCCTAATTGTTTATCATTTAGCCTCTAGTATCATTATCACTATATTGTATTGTGAGTTTTCAACATGTTTACACCATCACCCTCTTAACCAGCATTTTTCCATTCTCCATCAAATCCTCTTTTTTTGCCACTTAGGATTTTTACAACTTCTCATCAAAATACTATAAGCTTCTTTCAAAACATTGTTAAACTTCTTCCTTTATCATCTTTTTCATTTATTTACCTAACGATCAAATCTATGTGCTCTATGCTATGGTTTTGCACACATCTTCCTAACATAAGCATAAATGGCACATAATCATGCGGATCTCATCATACAACATCATAGTCATTGTGCTACATTCTTCAAACATCACCACTATCTCAAATTTAATAAGATTTTTTTCTTTGATAGAATATTCTTTAAGAATTTTGCATAACTTAGTATCTGCTCAATTGCCTCTACGAAAGGGATGTTGACATGTAATTGTTTCCATATGTTCAAGAATTTTTTAAATTTGACTTTTTTTACAGCTTCTATAGAAAAAGAGGAGGTAGTTTAGAAATAGGATAGTTAGAAGTTGTCACTTTTGGTTGCTTCCTATTTTTCATTAGTATGTTTGCTTGTTCATCTATTTTATCAACAATGGGACCTTTAATTTTTATAAAATCTAATTGAACTTTTGCATTTTCCAAATTGTTTTCCTCTTTTAAAACTTAAATAATTTCTAGTAAAGCTTTACTAGATTGAAGCTAAATCGCTTTGCATTATTCTTTGCCTTTAGGATTTGGTTTAATGTCACTCGGCTCCTTATGGTCAATTATGTTGAATTTTTGAACTTATATATATCATAATTATATATACGCTATTATAAATAGTGACCCAAAATTATTAAACTGATCTTAAAAGGTTTATAGGCCTAAATCATCTAACAAAGTATAGATTTCCTATGCATAAAAACCTTATTGCCTATTTTTTAATTTCTGTTTTTATAATGAGCTAAACTAGAAATAAGAAAGATAAACTCCTTATATAAACGTTTGTGGTCTCCAAGTTATGCACTTTTAGCGTTTCTTTTCTGACATCCCATTATTAAAAAAGAAAAAAAACCTAGGGCATTAACTTGGAAGATCTAAAAATCACCAAATTCAAAAACAACAGCTTCTATAGATACATGTATGCTTCTGTTTATGATTTATTTTCTTAATGATTTAACAGGGGGGATCCTGGGATGATTATGGTTTTAATTAATAAATTTTTTTCAACAAGTGGTATCAGAGCAATCTTCATGTAGAATTATTAAGAAATATTTTGAAATTTATTTTCTACCTTTAGGAATTTCTGTTGGCATGTATATTGATTTTCTATAAATTCAAAATTATCGATGGATTCAGATATATGCCATTTTGAGTTAATTCTTGGATTAGGGTTAATGAACATTTTTTGCAAAACTAGATATGTACTCACCCACATTTTTATTTCTTCTATATTATTGATTTATTGCCCCGCATGCATTGGGTATGTATGCCCTGTTTAATTTTGCATACTTTACATAAGACAACAAGATTGCCCAGAGTTTGTTTTCATTGATATTCGGTTTGGGAATAATTTTAGATCATATAGTATATATGTATATATATTCTTTGGTTAAAAATGTTGTTTTGGGATATACAGAATACATGTATCTCTATTCGGTGTTGTATATTATAATATATATGTCGGTTTCAATCGTATTGGTCCATAGTATTCAGTTGTTTACACCAACACAGTTCAGGGTGAAGAATGTCAATATGTCTTATAATATTATTTTGATAAGCTATATGCAAATATGCAATTGGAGGCAGCGGTAATAGGTCTTCTTGGATTAGAAACCCTTCAGTTTGCGGCTGTTGGAGAAGACGGCATATATTACCTACCTATCGCCGCTCGAATTTTTCTAGCCGCCAACATGAAATTCAAATGGCAAACAAATCAGCGGCATCCATATAAGGATTTTCGATATGGTTCAAGCGGTTGGGATTTCATCCTGCCATCTTATGGATTCTACCTAAATTATTTTCACCTAGGTATTCAACTGCCATTTTGAATTTAGGTTTCAATCTATTTGGGTTTTAGGTAAAACTGAAATTGTCTAGCTATAAAAAAATAGTAAACCCATCTGCCCGTAAGTCATCTTTTGGACATTAGGAGAATGCTAGTTTTGGCGTCAAATTTCCGACGATGGGGCGTCAATGGCCAGACAGTGGCGGTGGCTTGACACAATAACAACAGCATAGATGGTTGTGGCTAGGGTTTCGTAGCTTAGGATTTTAGAAAGAAGATGGATTAATTGCAAAAAACCTCTATCTATAAGCAATTTACACAAAGACTCCCTATTTAGAAAAAATTTACAAACCAGCCTCAGGGCACCCTTTTACTGGTTTAAGCCATATTCAAAACCTAACAGTCTGGTTGAGGCCCACAACAGCTTACAAGCCGAAATTCTAAAGGGCCCTTACCCAGTCTCCTATTATCCCAGTTTGCAAGTCCAAGCAAGTGAACCCAGTCCATTTTAGCATAGTATCTAGTCCTGACCCTAACCCAATATTTTTTTGCAGACAGTGGCAATATATGACTAATCATCATCATCATAAATCATTTTTCACCTAGGTGGGGTCGGCTGCATGGATTCTATTGCGTTATTCTTCGCGATTTAAGATTAAATTTTTTGTAATTTGTAATATTTTTAAATCTTATTTAATTACTTTGATCCATGTATTTTTAGGTCTCCCTCTCATTCTTCTACAATTTTCTACTTGGATAGACTATGTTTTCTTAACCGGTGTTGTTTTAGGCCTCCTTTTAATATGACCAAACCATCTCAATCTATTTTCTCTCATTTTAACACAAATTAGTCTCACTTTCAAATTTTCTCGAATTATTTTATTCTTAATTTTATTTTTTCTTGTTTTAACACTCATCCACCTTAACATTCTCATTTTCGCTGTACTCATGTTTTGTATATGTTGTTCTTTAACTGCCCAATATTTTCCCCCATAAAGCATCGCAGGTCTAATCATAGTCTTATAAAATGTTCTTTTTACTTTGATTGGAACTCGACAATCACATAAAATTCATGATGCACTTCTCCATTTCTTCCATCCTATTTGAATTCTATGTATTATATCTTTCTCAATTTCTCCGTTCTTTTGAACTATTGATCCTAAGTACCGAAAGTGAGTAGTTTTTGCTACTATTTGATATAAAATCTTAATTGGTTCCTTATCTGGGTTCTCATTATTATTAAAATTACATTCCATATATTCAGTTTTTGTGCGACTAATTCTAAAACTATTAGATTCTAAAGCATCTACCCACTTATTCAATTTTAAATTCAGTCCTTTTTTAGTTTCATCTACCAGAAGAATGTCATCTGCAAATAACATACACTAAGGTACTTCTTCTTAAAAAAGTCTAGTAATTTCATCTATTATTAAGTTAAAAAGGTGAGGACTCAAGGTTGAGCCTTAATGTAGACCTATTTTAACTAGGAAGACATTTGTATCTCCACTAATGGTTCTTATATTCATAACAGCCCCATCGTACATATCTTTAATAATATCAATGCATCTATTATTAATTCATTTCTTTCTCATCACTTATCATATTAACTTTCTTAGTGCTTGATCATAAGCTTTTTCTATATCAATAAAAATCATGTATAAGTTCTTTTTCTTCTCCCTATACTTTTCAAATAGTTGTCTAATTAAGAAAATAACTTTAGTAGTTGATCTTCTTAACATAAAACTAAATTGATTTTCAAATACATTAGTTTCTCTTCTTACTTTATGTTCAATTACTTTTTCTCATAATTTCATTGTATGACCCGTTAATTTTATTCTACAATAGTTTACATAATTTTGAATATCTTCCTTATTTTTATAGATTGGAACTATAATATTTTTCCTTCATTCACTTGGCATTAACTTTATTTTTATAATTTTATTAAAAAAAATTTGTTAATCATATTGCAACTATATTTCTCATGCACTTCCATGCTTTAATTAGTATATTATTTGGTCCTAAAGCTTTTCCTATGTTCATTTTCCTTAGAGCTTCCTTTGCTTCAGATATTCGGATTTTTAGAAAATAACTAATATTCCTATTTTCTTCTCTATGTAAACTAATATCTAATGTTAAATGTTCGTATGGTGTATCATTCAGTAAACTATAAAAATAAGTTTTCTATCTTTCTTTAATATCATCATCGTTGACTAGAACTCTTTGGTCCTCACTTTTAATACATCTAACATTTGTTAAATTTTTGCCCTTATTTTCTTTTAATTTAACCAACTTAAAAATATCCTTTTCACATTGTCTAGTTCCTATTATGTCATATAAGTTCTTAAAAGTTTTGTGTTTAGTATCACTAATAATTTTTTTAGTAGCTTTTTTCAATAGTTTGTATTGTTGTAAATTTGTATCACTTTTATTTATCTGCTATGTTTTAAACTTTTCTTGCTTAGCATTTATAGCTTTTTGAACATCCTCATTCCACCACTAAGTTTCTCTATGTGAGGATCTATGATTTATATATATATATATCTATAATACCTTGTTCTACTTATTTTATATTAGTTGTCATTTTATCCCACATTGATTTTACTCAATCTTCTTGTGTGTCATATTTTTCTTCTTCTATCATTCTTTTACTAAAAAGTTCTATATTGTTTCCATTTAAATTTTACCATTTAATTTTTGAAATTATATTGTCTTTAGTTTTTGTTGACTCTTTTTGTGTATATATATCTATCACTAATAATCTATGCTGCATGACTAAGCTTTCACCTGGGATAACCTTAAAATTAATATAAAGGGATCTATTCACTTTTCTTATAAGAAAGAAATCTATTTGGCTAGAATTGTTCTCACTATCAAAAGTTATCAAGTGTTCATCTCATTTCTGAAATAAGGTATTTGCTATAACTAAATCATATGCTGTAGTAAAGTCTAAAATGACATTCCTCATTTCATTCCTTATTCCAAAGCCGAAAACTTCATGACTTCTCTCATATCTTATATTCTCCTTTCCTACTTGTCCATTTAAATCTCCACTTATCATAATCTTTTTCTGGTTAGATATTCTTTGCATAACATTATCTAAGTCACTCCAAAATTATTTCTTAATTCTATTATCTAATCTTACTTGTGGTGTATAAGCAATAATCACATTTAAGACCTCTACACCTAATACAAGTTTTATTTGAATAATTCTATCATTTACTCTATTGACATCAATAACTTTATTTATAAATTTATTATCTATTATTATCCCTACACCATTTCTATTATCATCTTTTCCTATAAACCATAATTTGAATTCATCAATCTCTATAGACTTCTCTCATTTCCACTTAGTCTCTTAAAGGCATACTATATTAACTTTTTTTCTTCTCATAACATCTACTACTTCTATACTTTTTTCTGAAAGAGTTTCAATATTTTATAAGGCAAAACGGACCTTGGTGGCAATATATGACTCATCCATATAAAATTTGTCATATTTTATTATCCCAATATCTGATTTGGACAATCAAGTAGTAGTTTTTGATTTTTTGGATGTTCTAAATAAATGGAAAGGTCTGATTGAGTCAAATAGGTCCAGAAATATAAGTTTTTTAGGAATTTACATATATGCATGCAATTTTGAATTATATGTGCAATTAATTTATATGATTAATTTATGAAAATTTAGAAAGCAATTTATAAATAATTTTTATACATTTATGAATTGTTTCTTTCTATTAAAATTCATATCAACCTATTATCATGCAAAATTCAATTTTTGGATCTATTAAAATTTTAAATTCAAATAATTGTACAAATATTCATTATAAATGTCTGATATTTTGGAATAAATTAATTGAAACAACATGTCGCCTAAGTAGCCTCTCTTGTGTAGGTTAATTTATTTTTAAAACATTAAAAAGATTGTATGACTGTAATTTATCCGGATATTAATTGACCCAAAGAAGGTTAATATTTGTCCAAGTTACATGAACATTTACAGTAATAAATATGAGATAATTATTTTGCTTTTCTTGTGAATAGTAAGTCGTTGCAAAGAAACGCTTATTATTTGGCAAAACTTTATTATCAATATTTGATTACTGCATTAAAAGTACCACTTATAAGTTAATACTTTTGTCCAAAGACTAAACATTAATCTTGTAGTAGGTATTTTGTGATGGACCCTACTATTATGTGAATTGTTATAGTTCTATATAAATCTTATGTGAATATATTGCTTTATTCAATTTTTGGTTAATTTTTTTGCTTGTGCTATATCTACTAACATTTATTCTATTTTTATATTAAAGTAACAAAAATAAAATATTATTATAAAGTATAAAATTTAGAAACTTTTAGGGGGCATCATATCTGAAAAAGTAACTAATGCAGTCCATACAGGACTGCTTGAATTGTCAAAAGCCAAATAATGATGAAAGATTCATTGATGGAGTCATGGCAAAACAAATACGGTTAAGGCTATATGGAAATTTAAAAGAGATATATGATACTATTTTTAGATGGAATTTGGTTTTTATTTTCACATTTAATAAATTTGGTTCTTCTTGTTCATTTGGAAATAGTTGGTTTACTTTTTTAATTCGAATATTATTGGATATGGTGAACATCTTAGAATATAAATCCTATGATCCCACATTTAGTTTTTTTGAAATAAAAAATATCAATTGTTTGAAGATATTAAGCTTGAGAGGCAGATAAGGTTAAAGACTATGTCTTTAAAAAGAAATTTTATAAGACATTGTTGAAAATCTCTCCGATCAAGATAAATAGATTATTCTTAATGATCAAGCTCAACACCCTCAAGAATGAATGATATTGAAGAGAACTATTAGAAAAAGGAGAATGAAGTTTTTCATAGTTACATCAAATTTCTTTAACACATTAGGATGATATTGGATTACTGAATGGTGATCCTATCAAGTAATGCAAAGTAAAACTCTTAAAAGTAGATCGATTTTATAAATATGTGATTAAGTTCATGAAAAACAATGATAATTTGGTAGCATGTCCCATTACTTGAAGGTATAAAGCCGATTTGTTATAAATGAATATTTAGAACCAAGAGGAATTCAAAAGGATAATATGGAAAGGAGTAAGGTTTGTCTCGTCATAATGGACTTTACTGAAAAGAGACTTTGTTTTCAGTTTTTTTCAAGATAAATGGCTTTAGTACCAAGTTTTAATCTTGAGCTATAGTAGATGGATGTCAGGATAATATATTCAATGGTAACATTGAATAGATGATTTAAAAAGTACAACAAAAGGTTGAAAATACAAAGAATATGGTTTTCAAATTTTTAAATAAAAATTCATCTATTAGCTCAAGCAAGTTTTTCATTAATGATATTACAAATTTCATTAAATTGTTATCTTATTTGATTTTGAAATGAATTTGGTTGATGATTGCATATCCTATAAGTACAGTGGGAGTAATCATAGGTTCGGTGGAAGTGACATATAGACATACTATTTGTCAATATCGATAAAAGTTTATTGCATGAAATTAAGATATTTCTATCAAAGAAATTTGAAATAGAAAATCTTAAAAATGCATCTTTTGTATTAGGAATTCAAATACATTGAAGTTATTTTTAGTGTATTCTCAAATAATCACAAAAAACCTGTATTGAGAAAGTACCTAAGATATTTGCCATGCAGGATTACAGATTACAAATTAGAAAATACATCATTGATAAGAGAGACAAGTTTCATCTAAATTAGTGTCCCGATAATGATTTTGAATATAAGTAAATGCATAAGATTTTTTATGATCTATTATTAGAAAGTCTAATGTTTGTCTAGGTTTGTATGCATCTAGATATCGCATACATTGTTTAGATGTTGAGTAGATATCTAAGTAATTTTAGAATAAAATAGATCTTTTAGAAGCAACAAAATAGGTTTTAAAGTATTTTTAGAGAATAAAACACTATGTATTCAATTGCAAAAAGTCAGGTAAGTTAGAGATTATCTGGTATTCAGATTTTGACTTTATTGGGTGCAAATATAGTTTTAGATCCACTTCAAGCTATACATCTGCTTGTTGAAAAAATGATATCAGGAAAAAGTATTTAGCAAATACTCATAGCTTTTTAATAGTGAAACAGAGTTTATAATATATTATGAGGCATCCAATTGTGAAATATGACTACAGAATTTTGTCATAGGGCTACAAAATATGGATAGCATAGAAAAACCACTTAAGTTATTTTACGATAATAAATTAGTAATCTTATATTTCAACAATAATAGGAGTTTAACGATATTCCTGGTCATTAAAGAAAGAATTCAGAAAAATAAAAATGTTTATGAAGTATATTATAATAAACTCCAAGGTTACGGATCTGCTTACTAAAGGTAACACCCCAAGGTTTTTCTTGAGCGCATTGCTCATATGGGTGTTATATCATTTAATGCTATGCTAGTTAAGTGAGACTTTTTTTTTCTAGTTTGGACACTTTACTATGATTATGAATATTTTCTGTAAAAATAAAGTATTCAGTATTTTGGTTATTTAGTATTTTAGTTTAGGTTTAATCTCACAAAATAAATTAGACAGTTGACAAATAGCATGTTAGATCACATTGCATATACTTTCCATGCTAAGTATCCATACTTGATTTATGTCATTTAGTTATATTTGATATATGTGACCATAGATGGATTTAGTTATGATAAATGTGACAAAGGTCGTTTTGATCCTACGTTGGCATAACTAATTGACAAGATTGTTCATAGATGATTTTGGTCATGATAGCAGAAGATTTTCAACTAATAAATTTATATGTATAATTATATAATTATATACATTTCAAGTGGGAGATTATTGGATTTTTGGCCTTACATGTATAATAATTACATATATGCTATTATAAATAGTGGCCCAAAATTATTAAAGTCATCTTGTAAGATTTATGATCTTAAATCATCTGACAGAGTATGAATCTTCTATGCATAGAAATATTATTATCTATTTTCTAATTTCTATTTTTATGACGGACTAAATTAGAAATAAGAAAGATAGACTCCTTGGGTGTGTTTGGCAACAAAGAAAAAATGTCAACTCAAAATTTTTCAATCTAAAACTTTTTACTATCTATAATTATCATATTTTTTAATATTTTTTTTACATTTTCCTATACAACTACCCTACTTTTCAATTATTTCTACACAACTACCCATACAATTAACCTATCTATTTTAACTTTATCATTTTTACTCCTCATCATTACCCTTATCATATCACATCATTTGACAACTTTTACTCTCTAAAACTTTTCATCAAAAGTTTTATCCATTCCCAAACACACCCCTTATATAAATGGTTGTAGTCCCCAGGTTATGCGTTTTTAAGATTTCTTTTTTAATATCCCGTCGTTGAAATAGATAAAAAATCCTAGGTTACTAACTTGGAAGACCCATAAACCACCAGATTTTGTTGGGAGAATCTTATTGATTAAAACTATTAATCATAAAAAAATTATAAAATAGACAATAAGGTTTCTACGCATAGGAGATTCATACTCTGTTAAATGATTTAGACCCATAAACCTAACAAGACCACTTTAATAATTTTAGGCCACTATTTATGGTAGTGTATATAATTATTATACACATAAGTCTAAAAATCCAACAAGTTATTCTGAGTTGTTGCCATCTGCTCGAGTTGCACTTCAAGGCTTTTAATAGATGCTTGTTGGCTTTAGAGCATAACCTATTAGTTTTGAATAGGCATGCAACTTAGGTTTAGTAGATCTAGGTAGCGGTGGAACCTAACCTTATCCATGTATATAATCTGTTTACATGTGAACTATTTGTATATAATCTGTAAAATAATACAAATTGTACATATTAGTACACAATCTACAAGAAAATGTAATCTGTGTGTAAAAAAAACTCAATCTATATGTACTAGAATATGAAATCTATTAAAGAAGTGTAATCTGTAGATAATGAAATCTGTATAAAAGAATCAAATACTCAAATAGCATAAGAAATATTATCTCATTAGATATACTAATTTCAACAATCTCAAGTCTGTTCAATCCAATAAAAAAACTGTTAGAAAGTCAGATACAAAACAACAAATATAACATAAGGACAACATAAATCAAATAATAAATTTGATGATTAAAATCAAAGTTCAAACATGAATAATATTAGAATTCAAGAATTCTTCTCATCTTTTAATTTTCATCCTTCATTTAGAATGTCTTTTCCCTGAAAGAAGAAGATATAAAATTTAGTAAGGATCATTTGACCTTTAAATACAAAGATTGAAGAATGAAAAATAAAAATTAATACAACCTTATTAGAAATGGTGGCAACATTAGCAACATTGGAATGAAAACTTGTACTTTCCGCAAAATAATTAAAAAATATACTACCTACCGTCGCTCAAATTTTTCTAGCCGCCAACATGAAATTCAAAATGGCAAATAAATCAGCAGCATCCATATAAGGATTTTCGGCATGGGTTCAAGCCGTTGGGATTTCATGCTGCCATCTTATGGATTCTGCCTAAATTATTTTCACCTAGGAATTCAACTGCCATTTTGAATTTGGGTTTCAATCTATTTGGGTTTTAGGTAAACCTTAAATTATCTGGCAATAAAAAAGTAAACCCATCTGCCTAAGAGTCATCTTTTGAACACTGGGAGAACGCTAGTTTTGGCGTCAGGTTTCCTGCGATGGTTGGATTCAATAACGGTCGCAAAGGTGGCGGTGGCTAGGTTTCCTAACTTTGGAAAATTTTAGAAAGAAGATGGATTAATTACAAAAAAAAACCCTATCTATAACCAATTTACATAAAGACTCCCTATTTAGAAAAAATTTACAAACCAGCCACAGGGTACGCTTTTACTGGTTTAGGCCATATTCAAAGCCTAACAGTCTGGTCGAGGCCCACAACAGCTTATAAGCCCAAATTCTAAAGGGCCCTTATCCAGTCTCCTATTATCCCAATTTGCAGGCCCAAGTAGGTGAACCCAGTCCATTTCAGTGCAGTATCCCATCCTAGTCCTAACCCAATAATGTTTACAGACACGTGGCAATATATGACTCGTCCATATAAAATTTGTCATATTTTATTATCCCAATATCTAATTTGGACAATCGTGTAATAATTTTTGATTTTTTGGATGTTCTGAATAAATGAAAAGGTCTGATTGAGTCAAATAGGTCCGAAAATATAAGTTTTTTGGGAATTTATGTATATGCATGCAATTTTGAATTATATGTGCAATTAATTTATATGGTTAATTTATATCTAAAAATTGTCTAAACTGCTCAGCACACAAAGAGTTGGCGCTTAGGCGCCAATACGCATCCGTATGCGAATATTCCAATGCGTAAGCTGCGCAAAAGGGAACTCTATATATAGTTCCCAGGGGTTCGAGCGCGATGAGAAGAAGAAGATAGCCAGAGAATGAACTACAGTGCAAGAGAAAGTGGAAATCAAGATCAAAACTCGGATTGAAGGAAGGAATCAAGTCCTGTTGGTGGAAACCGCTGGAAAACAGTTTTTTTTATTCTTTCCAATTTTCTTTCTCTGCACTTTAGATACTTTTTATATGGATGTAATGGTTGTTAAGATCATGTCTTTAAACTAAACCTCCATTAGATGGATAGTTAGGATGAATTGAATTCTAAATTGTATTATTTCTTAGTTCTTAGAATATTCAGGAATGAATATTTAAGCTTATATACATGGTTGTATATGATTTACCTTTGCATTTGTGAGTTTAATGCTTTTACGAGATTAGCTACCTTGTAAGATGATTTAATTACTTGATTTACCCTTGAAAAAGAGAGATTTTTGCCAGATTCATGTGCAAGGCACAGGTTTCGACCTTTGTGTAAGGAGAATTGTTTAACGGATAGGAATATACCGTTAAACCTTGTGTAATCATTATACTAGTTATGAACTTATCAATTTTATTTTATTTAATGGCATGAGAACATAACACTTAAATAGGGTGTAATTAGCTTTATATACTGTTGAAAGACATATATGAAGATACATGAACTTGTGCTAGTAAATTCATATGCAATCCGCTTAACAAGAATCAGAGCAATATAGTTTAGATTCAAGGATTCCGATCTATTCATCTGTCATCCCTAATCAGTAAACCCGTTTCAGTATCCAGTAGTCTAGGATTTCTACTCTAATTTTTCCTTGCAATTATTAGTTTAATAGGACCACAAAATCAGAATTTCACAACCTTCAAAAGCAATTAACCTAAATAATAATTTCAGTTAACAATTTCTCGTGGGAACGATACTCTACTCACTTTTGTTACTTGACATGACACGTATACTTGCGTAAATAGCGAGCAATTTAATAGACATATGCGCAACTCGTCAAGTTTTTAGCGTCGTTGTCAGAGAATTTGCTTAACCAATTATATTTAGTTTTATTGCTTTTGTACAATTTTGTAGAACATCTTCTTTTCGTTAATTCTTTTAGATTAGAATTTCTTTTCTTTTTCTTTCTGCTAGTTCAAATTCATTGGTTTTTGTAGAGTTATCTCATATTGCATGCGCCGAGGTAGAGCCGGAAAGGAGACTATCATCCCTTTTGATCTAGAACCCGAAAGAACCTATTTGAGAAGGTGCTGAAGGAGCAAGGAGGCTAGAAACCAACAACATACGATGGAGCGTATCGAGAACTAAGACGATAATGTCCATGCAAACTAGCTAGAAAACCAGAGGATTAAGATTCCAAATCATCCACCTCAAGATGATTTGGACCAGCCAATTTGGGATCTGATTCGCTAGGCCAAAATGTTGTTCAGACTAGTATTGCATATCCTCCGATCGACACCAACAATTTTGAAATCAAACCAGTGATTTTCCAAATGCTCTAGTCTATTGGGCAGTTTGGAGGTCTTGCATCTGAAGACCAGCATCGCCATCTGCGAAATCTTTTGCAAATTATGAACACTTTCAAGCAAAATTACTTAAACTGGTCTGAACTAATGATATCAATATCATATATTTATGATATTATAAATAGTTAATTATTTTTAATTTTTATATAGCAATACATTATTATAACTCATAACATTTATGTGTTATAATTAGTAAAATTTTTATTAATTTTGAAATAAAATAAAATTATACATCTACAATAAAATCAAATAGGCTTAAATAATTTAACTACATCTATTAGTTTATAAAAATATTAGATGTAATGTTATAAAATATTTTAATAGTTCAAATCATACAAAAAATGGTTGCATTGAATACAAATTTGTCATGCATAGTAGAGTATTAAAAGAGTCATTGCATGCATATGGATTTTTAGTGCATAGTAGGGAACTCAAAGAGTAAAGATGAGAGAGAAGGATATGGATCTTCTTACGTACACGAGAAAAATTGCCTAAGCTAGGAATGAGAATTATAGCACCCGACATCTTTTTATTTTTCTGGCACATGTCTGGGCATTAGACCAAACTGCCTTAATTAAACCGGAGAGGTGACTGGTTCCTAGTTAGACTAGTTGGTCCGGTCTGGTTCTAATAACATTGGTCAAAACATGAATAAAATTAGAATTCAAGAACTCTTCTCATCTCTCAATTTTCATCCTTCATTTAGAATGTCTTTTCCCTGAAAGTAGAAGATATAAAATTTAGTAAGAATTATTTAACCTTTAAATACAAAGATTAAAGAATGAAAATTAAAAATTAACACAACCTTATTAGGAATGGTGGCAATATTAGTAACATTGGAATGAACACTTGTACTTTCTCCAAAACAATTATAAAACATATATTAATGATAATTTGTCATACAAGTTATGCTTCCAAACTTATTACCTATGAAATATATTTAATATATGTAAAAAAAGAAAATCGTAAAATGTTACCTGATGTTGAACTATTCAAATTGGTACCTGGAACTGCAATAAACAACTCTCTAAATACTTCTTCAACGTCAGATGGTTTGGGATTGTCTTTAGCTAATCTTGAAAAAATATTAATAATTTCACATTTTTTTGCAAATAAAGAACTTCTATATACGTTAAAAACTTGTCCACTAGTACTAAAAGCATATTCAGATGCCACAGTAGAAACAGGAATAACAAATATGTCATGAGCAGTCAAAGATAATACTCTAAATCTGGATGCATTTGCTGATCACCAATCTAAAACATTAATTTTGCTAGTTGGCAACAATCCAGGTTCTTGAAGATACATATCAATTTCTATTTTTGATCATTACTCATCATTCTCTTCACAAAATTCTAGAAAATTATCAGTTACACAAGCCTCAATATTGCTTTGACTATACTTTCTCACCTCATTTGAAGTTTTTCTTGGAGTAGAATGAGATCCATAAAACTTAAACAGTTTATGCAATTTAGAAGTGACCATTTGAGTTGCTTCAATAGATTTGCTTTTATCAAATAGCTTAGCATAAAAATTGCTTATAAATCTAAGCTTGTATCATGTATCCAAAGCATTTACTATCAACAAGATGATGTTAATTTTGTCTAGGCTTCCCCAATATTTGTTGAATTTCTCTCTCATTCTTTTACTCATGTCTAGAAGAAGATAATTATTTGATGTTGAACTCATGAGTAAAAGTTTTTCAACCTCATATGACTAGATCAAAAGTATTGAAGAAGTAACATAAGATGTGTCAGACAAAACCTTTGTAATCTCATAAAAGTTTTTCAAAACTTAACACAAAGCTTATGCATTATCCCAATCAAACACTGATGAAAGTCCTTCCTTAGCAACAACTGCATCATTTTCCCATAATTTATCAAATGTTGCTCTAAACTTTAATGCACTAATTAATACGAAATATGTGCAATTACATCTAGTAGAAACATTTAAGCACAAGCTACCTTTTTCTTTGATCCCTTCTTTCTAACAATATTTCTCAAATTTATCTTTCATAGTAGGTAAAACTCTTAAATGTTTAATCACATTTCTAATTTGATTAATTGAGTCTTGAATTTCATCTATTCCATCATGCATAATTAGATTAAGAATATGTGCTACACACCTAATATGAAATATGGATCCATCCCCAATAAGTAAACCCTTCTCCATTAAAAATTCGTTCAATTTTCTAGCTTTGACATCATTACTAAATGCATTATTCATAGTTATAGTACAAATTCCATTAAAGTTCTATTTCATCAAGTAATCAAAAACAGCATTAGCAATGCATTCACCAGTGTGTGGAGGTGGGCACAAACAAAAGTTAATAACTTTCTTATTTAACTTTCATTTGTCATCTACAAAATATGCAGTGAGACACAGATAACCTTCATTAGCTATAGATGTCTACATATCTGTTGTTAAACACACTCTATGCATTTGGTTATGGAAAAAACTCATTAGTTTTTTTTTTCACTTTCATACACCGAAGTCACATCTTTAGCAACTGTTGTTTTAGCCACAAATTTTACAAGCGATTAAATTTTTAATATATTTGTGAAATCCCTCACACTCAACTAACTTAAATGAAATTTTATTGATTATTATTATTTCAGCAAAATCTCTTCTATTTGCAGTTTGAGAAAATTGTCAAGTAGTCAGCTACCTACTTGGCTACTAGAATTGCTTGTTGGAGACGATAGACTCAACAATTTCTTATTCTTATCACCCTGCCTACGATCACAATAAGTGCATCATCTGGATGTTTTCTCATTGAGCTAATTTCATTCTTACTTGAATAAGCTAAAAACTTATTGCAATAATTACATGTCACTTCTGTTTCTCCTCTTTCTTACTATTATTTAAAATTTGCTTAACTTTCTTAGTGAATTGTTGTCATACATTACAAGAAATTTTATATTGAAATTTCAGTTTTGGAAGAACAACATCATTTGTAGTTTTCTCGTATTTTAAATCTTTCTCAGTCACACCCACTTATCCCATTACATCCCCTTTCACCATATTCTCATCTCCATTCTCAACTTCTAAGTCCTCTATTATATTAACTATGACATACATATTTAAATCAACATAGTTGTTCACACTACTACCATCTTCCATACTTAATATTATAGTTACTTCTAAAATAGTAACATTACAGTATTTATGTAATATTTAAGAAAAGGGGGACTCAAATATTCAGATTCATTTCGGGGTGAACATCCATCTCTCTATTCTTTTCCTGTGTCTTGAAATTATACATTTCAACAAAGTGTCACCTATCATTAGTCTCCAACTCATTTTTCCTTTATGTTTTTGCTATTTTAATAGTTTTTCATGTCCTATTATTTCTTTCCTAGTTACCTTGGAGCATTCATTATGCCCTTTCTTCATTACCCAACAACCATCGTGATGACACCATTTAAACTTCAATATCTTCCCTTTCCTAGTCCCCATTTTATCATCTCTAATCGCAACCTAAAAATGCATGATCACATTATCAACCCTTTCGGCTCGGTAAATCCAATGGAGTGCTTGTTCTTATCCACATTCTTCTTCAATAACATCTTTTTTTGCACCACGCTACAAGCACACTATATAACTAACTTAACATGAATTCTCAACGTATCCATGAAACTTAACACGTAAATAATCAATAAAATAATCCAATGATATTTTATTCATATTTTAAACTAGCACTTCCAGTCCCTCCTAACCCAATTCATTAATAGAGAAGTGGGAAGGAAAAATTTTATAAAAATTGTAAGAGTTACATGATATGATAAAGATAAAGTGGAATAAATAAGATTGTTATTTGTAAAAGAAATTAGAATATGATAGTTAAAGTGAGAAAATATAGTAATTGAATAGTTAAAATGTCAAATAATTTTTAAAAATTGTGTGGGAGAGAAGTGATGCAGTGAACTTCTCACCTCCCCCTCTTACCAAATGGAGCCATAGATTCTAACATTGGTCATCATTTTCCATACATTATTCTTCTTACACAATGCTCTAGTACCACCTTTTTTTCATACCTTGACTATTGACCTCTTATGTAAGGCGCTACAAGAGAAGATGTGCACAAGTTGATCTTAAGATCCTTATAGTAAAGGAGAGGAGTAGAATAATAGTGGGATGTTTGGGAATTATTTCCATCCACTCTATCTAGTCATAGCTACTTTTTGATAAATTTGACAAAAAAATTCATTTTCGAGATGACATTTATTACAACTTTGTAAATATATAATTATTACAAATCAATTTATAACTATAGGAATATGATTTTTATATAATTTAACAAATTGTTCCAACCATCATCCATAGGTTATTTAACCCCATAGCAAGATGCCAACTCCTTTTAGGTTTTAAGTGGTCATTGTGAATTATATATTGTCTTCCCAATATCAATTGTATCCCCATATCTATCTGTTCACATTATTATTTACATGTGATAAGCCCTTCATTGTCATAAGAAGTGAGCTTACCCTTTAACATAGATGAAACCATATGTGATACTAATGGGAGTCATACAAAAACCATTTTTATCATTTTCTATGTTCATTTCAGCTTATAACAATTTCATAGAATTCATATACCATAACTCGATACACCTTTTTGTGTTCCTATTTATAATATATATTCATCCAAATTTAACAAAATTTCCTAGAATACATTCTAGTTACAAACTACTTTATGATTTGGTTCTATTATAGGGTGTGTTCGGGAAGTTCTAAAACTTTTGGATGAAAAATTTTGGTATAAAAATTTTTAAATTGAAAGAAAATAATGTTATATAGTGGGCGTAATGATGAGAAGTAAAGAGAATAAAGTTAAAATACATAAGTTAGTTTTACTGGTTGTTGTGTAAAAATGATTGAAAATCAAGATAGTTGTATTGGAATATGTGAAGAAATTATTAAAAATAAGATAATTATGGATAGTGAAAAGTTTTAGCTTAATATCTTTTATAATTTATCAAACATACCCATAATCTTATCTTGAACTTCAACTCTTTATTAGGCTTCCTCAACTTATTAGCCCACTAGAAACTAGAGACGAAACACTTGCGTCCAAGTAAAGTCAATAAGTAAGTAAGTGATAATGATCAAATGAAAGAAGTTATAAATATGATCAAATAACCTTTCTGATATTCATGCCAACTCCATGCATCTCATGCAACCATGCTATGTCATGTTCATACATTTCAGTCAATATCAACTAGTTCTAGACAAACATCAAGCTTCAAACCTTAGGGAGAACTCTATCTCTAGCTCAAACTATTAACCTCTCTACCAATTGTTATCGAACTATTCAGTCACACAATCGTGTAATGCATGCTATACTGCAAGCAACTTGCCGATGTCATTTCATATTCAATTAGTCGTTCTCTTATGCATAAAAATTCTTTTCAAATTCTAAAACTCAATCAATGATTACAAAGCATTCGATAAAATCTAATTCTTGCATATCCATTATAAATATTTTAGAAAACAAAATTATCTACTCACCTTTTCATCGACCTTGACCTAGAAGGAAGTCATTTGCTTTCCTCATTGATCTTAACAAATTTTTCTTTTTGACTTTTTTCTTGACAAAAAGTACAAAATGTGTCAAACATATTCTTGCTTTTTTTATTCATCTCTATACTTTCTATCTTTTTGACATTTAATACATCTTAGTGCACACCATCGAAACTCTATGTTACCACATTTTCAACATTATTCTCTCTACTGCTATAAGTCTTTAAAATTTTTCTTAAATGCATTGTTTTGATTTGACAATATTGACATTACATCAATTCTTTCCATTACTCCAACTTTGTCAACTTATCTTAACCACCAATTAGCAATTAGCCTACAACTTTTCATCTAACTTTGCACATCACACACCTTAGCTTTCACTTGACCCCTCATTAGAAGTTTTGGCTTAGCCAACATGAGATCTAAGAGTTTTTATAATAATTTTTCATAGTCATGGAATGAATATGTAAATTGGTAGCTATATAGTAGTGATGGTGATTGTTGTGCATATAAGCTGTGGCAAATGTGAGCATATAGGACTTATATTGTATGATGTATTTGTATGATTGAATTCTTGTGATTTTAAAAATGACATGAAAACATTTAGGAGTAGAGTCAAACATAGTGAATATAGTTCCAAAAAGCCTAAGAATAAATATATAGGTTATAAACTATATATCTAGGTGTAAAGGAATGATTATCTAATTAAAAATAAAAATAAAAATATATTTTTCTAAAAACGATTTAAGATTATGACCTAAATTTAAAATTGGGAAGTAATAAAACTTTTGATAAATTTTTTTATGTAAATAAGAGAAAATGATGTGATATGATAAAGATAATGATAAGAAGTAAATTTAATAAAATTAAAATAGATAGGTTAAATGTGTGAGTAGTTGTATAGAAATGATTGAAAAATAAGGTAATTATATAGGAATAAGTGAAGAAATGATTAAAAATATGATAATTGTGGAGAATAAAAAATTTGAGATTGAAAAGTTTTAATTTGATAAGTTTTTTATGTTACCAAGCACCCCCAAAATCTTATGAAAAAGGTTATGCTTAAGAATGAAAGATTTATAAGTTCCTTCTTATTTTATGATGGTAATTGCCTTTTAATTGTGGATATTTACAACCAAGATTGGCTTATGTGATTGAAGTAAGCAAGCTTTATTGAAATCCCAATTTTCAACAAATATGATTCCAGTAAATTATTTTAAAATTTTGGATAATTTGCAAATTTACTCGCATAATTTGACATAGTCATAAATAAACCTACTTAGTTTTAAAAATCATAAATGATCTATATAATTTGATAATAATTGCAAGTATACCGACAACATTATGGCTTTATCAAGTCATGGGTATATTTGCAATTACATATAAATTCTATTTTAGAATATATTTGCAGATATATCTATGTTATAATGGTAGTACGAAGGGATGACAATACTATAACAACGTCGATATATTTACAATTATGATTAAACAATATGGGTTATTTGCAATTATAGTCAAATTAAATGGGTATATTTGCAAATTATCTTGAAAGTTGTGTTTAAAAGCTTGACAAATAAAACCTAAATTTAACACAAATTGTACAATTTTCATGGGAACTAATATATCAATTTAATTTATATACTAATTTCAAAACTATTACTTGAATATTTAAACTATCTAAAACATTCTTCTTCTATTCATAAATGATTTTATACTTTATTACAACATTTTAATATATCCACAAATGATTTTTTATTATTTTTCTATAATTTACATATATATGGAAGTACATGATTTTAGGTAGGCATAACTCATGGCCCACCAAAGACTTCCATTTATATGATTTTTGGTATTGTAGTAAAGTAAATGATTTCAAATAATGTTGCCATTTGGTTCCAATTTCAATATTAATAAAATGTCATCTTTGTTATAATGTGGTCCTTTAAGTAATCAATTATGTAGAAGCCAAACCTTTTAGCCAAATACATAATGCTAAACTACTAGAAAACTTAGTTAATTTTGGATAGAAAAAGAAGATCAAGTGCAAAATTTTATTTTTGAAAATTTGTATACAACTATTAATCTAGATGTATTTAACATGTATATTAATTTTTACCATTTTTAAAGATTTGAAGATATTTTTATTTTTAAAAATTAGTGGTATTTTTGTAATTTGTGAATTATGAAAACATTTTGCAACATAAATTACAAAATAACAAAGTTGAAGACAGATTTAAAAATTCTTTTTAAGAAAGCTCTATTTTTAAAATTACTTTTTTTACAACTTCAAAAGTTCCTTCTTCATGAGAAGTAATATGAGCAAAGCTTGGCTTTTATATATTAGTATTATAGATTCACCTCAATAGGATCATTAAGTTTGAGTCTTATCTTCATGATTTTGCTAAATTCAATTCCTTCATTGTATTTAATATTTTTTCCTTAGATACCAAAAAACATATCAATTCATTGCTCGCATAATTTCTTTACTAAAGAATTACTTAAGAATTATTTTAAATTTATTAAAATGATTTATTATTATAAAGATCCGTAACATCCAAATTCAATATCTAAACCATCAAGAATATCTATTCTACTTTTTTACGAAGAAATAGTTATCCTACTTAGATTACTGATTTATGTAATTTATGACATTTTATAACTTTAGTATATAAGTAAGTTTTTAATTTACGCATATTTATATACATTTTTAAACAATATGGCTTATACATAATTCTAATTTATATGATCTTTGATACCTAATTAAAATCAATGGTGTCAAATATAATAAACTAATGGAATTTGACAAAAATCATCAAGATAGAGCACAAAATAGATAGAAGTATCAAAGTGATTTATTAGTATTTTATATATAGAAGCCATACTCATACATGAGCATCCACATTTTAGAAATTGGTTCACGATCCAAGCAAGTGTAAGCTGGCCACATAGGGCAAGGGGCCCTTCCACACTTCCGCCCACCAGCAACCATGTTTTGAGGGATAGCAAATCTCAATGTCATGTTAAGCAACGTCGAACTTGGACATATTAAAATGGATCTCTATTTCCCTCTTCTAATATTACTAAGCATACATTTCACATGTTATTTATGTTGTTCTTGAGGGGAAATAGATATTTGCAAATAATACCAAAGATGTTTTATTTTATGGCTTATGCCCCATAACTTCTGATTCTGTAGATAACCTCATTTTTGTGACTTTGTTGGCAAAAGATCCTCGTCACGTTTACTTAATATAACTCATAATACATGGATGCTTAAATGGTATAAATTCATTTGAAAAGTGACGCATGGATAAACTTTGAATTATTTTTACTAGGAAGGCTAAAATTGGGTAATTGGTTTTGGAGGATCTATTGCAAATAAAGTTCAAAAGTTGGGATTATTTGCAAATAAACTTGCAAATCCTGTGTTTTGTGAATAAAGCTAAAAATTGAGGGGCTATTTGAAAATCAAAACTTTTGAGGAGTGAATTGTAAATTATGAAATTTTGAGGTTCATTTGCAAAACACCAAAAAAGTTACAATCAATCAACAATCAACAACCCAGATTAGATCCTCTCCATCAATGTCCGGTAAAACATCCGTGCCATCAGTCCATCACAAACTCGGATGGAGACCACACTGCACACAATTTAATGGCTTTATTATTTTTAGGGAAAATTTCTTATATTCTCACAATATTTGACTATAATTTCTTTTGTACTTACAACATTTTAATAATTTCTTATAATTTACTGGCCCAACGACACTCTACCTTTAATTCCGTACATGCCCACACTATCACATTTCCATTAATTATGTTTAACGAATTGGAAATATGAAAATGTTAATTTTTTATGTTAATTGCCTGTACTAGCTAAAATAGAAATGTCTATTCTAGTTTCAGCTTCTATATTTGCATTTATCTCAATCTGCAACCATCTTCTTCATATGATGAATTCTATATCTGCATTCATCTCAATCTACAACCATCTTCTTGACGTGACAAATTCCTACTCGACCAAATACGTGCCATTGCCACCACATTTATTGGGCAACTTTTGTTTACCCTTTGCTTCAACATTATTCACTACTCAATTCGTTGCTCCAACGAGTCCCCCCTGTAATCCCGATTGGCGATTAAGTCGTGTTTGGGACTGGGTGGGGGTGGCTTGGAAGTCAGAAGATCGGGACAGCTCGGAGAGACGCAGGACGTCATTTCGAAGGGTGATAGCGAGTGGGGGTCACAAGGGAAACAACATCAGGGGGAAGTGGGGAGAAATATTAGAGCGTGAAGATGAATCCAAGTATTCGGGACTTATTGGGGGCCAAACTCCAAACCATGGCCATATCCGGGAAGCCATTAAGAAGATAAAGCCAAGTGAGGGCGCAACAATTCTCTGTTCTCTTTGGACGTCTAAGACTTACAACAAGGAGCTATTTAAGTTCATGATGAGGAGGCTGTGCAGGACGAAGAGCACGAGTTACTTCACAGAGATGGGGGAGAACTTGTACCAAGTGTCGTTCTCGGATCAAGAAGACAAGGACTGCATTATGAAAGGCTGCCCCTGGATCTTCGAGAGGTGTCTGTTGCTTGTATCGGATTTGAGAGAGGAGATGGATATTGCCCATTTAGTGCTCATTAAAACGCCAATGTGGATCCACATCTTTGGGGCTCCTTAAATCGTCGATAAAAAATTTTTAGGGCGCGACACTGGAAATTCCTTCGAAGATATGATGAAATGGTGGCCACTGAAACTGATCTCAAGCTAAAAGTGTCGATTGATTGTAGGGAACCTCTTAGAAGAGAGATGTTCATCCAGGTTGGTTCTCAACATCAAAAATGAATTTCTTTCCAATATGAGAAACTCCTTATCTTTTGCTACCTATGTGGAATCACGGGACATGCCATTGTGAGTGTCTTAGGACAATCAAGCATCCCAAACAGCTAACAGAAGCAGAAATGCCATATGGGAGCCAGCTAAGGGCAGGGGTAAGGCCAATGCAGTGTCGATATGAGCACACCAATGGCAATAGGGCAGCAGCAACAAAATACTTGGGTGAGAGCTACGGCAACTAAGGGGAGCAATTTGAGGAAAATTCAGGACATTGGGGAGCACAGGAAAGGAGAGGTGATGATGGCAGTTCCGATCAGAGCTGGCAAGGGGACGTAGATACTATGCATAGATAAATTCAGATGGCAAACTCGAACACAGAGGAAGAGTTATCGGGCATTATGAATTTTCAAAATTCCAATCCCAACTCTCGACAATAATATGCTGTAATCTCTAACATCCCTTTGGATTCCCAAAGCTATCCTCACAAGCAACACCAAACAGCTAAATCAGATGGCTTTATGAACTGATCGGGTGAGCAATCAGTGCTGCAAGGAAGCCATCAGAAGGAAGCTTCACAGGAAAGGGGCGTGCATGTGCAAAACTGGGATTTGGTAGGAAGCAAGCTTGGTGATACCCAACCAAAGAAGATTTTATAAACCAAAAATAGGTGGAAGAATCGGGAAATCATTGAAGGGGATCGAATGCTTTGTGCGGAGGTGGAAGCCAACTTGCTAGTCAATGTTCAAGTGCTTCATGAAGACCGTTTGGAGGGTGATGGAAGGCGCGTTTCCAACTACTATGTGACTACAATAGGTGACAGGACTGGGTTGACAGATAGGCATGATGGCGGAGGTGGGGAAATTAAATAAATGAATGGTAGATGGAAGAGGAGAGCTAGAATGGGGTAAGACATAGAGAATTCTATTTCTACTTAATGACGAGGGGTAGGGGGTGAAAACGTAGTCAAGCCAGTCAATTAGGTGAACAAACGGAGGTGCAAAAACAGAGGAAGAGACTAGAGAGCAATGACATGGAAGAGGGGGTAGCTGTGGGGAGTCCACTGCCCCGCTTCATCTAATATGACCCTAATAGTTTGGAATTGCCGTGGGCTTGGGAACTCACGAGTGATTCGTAGCCTTCTTGATTTGGTTAGGAAACAAGATCCCTGTTTGGTCTTCTTAAGTGAAACAAGATGCAATTCCAAATAAATGGAGGGCATAAGAGGAAGACTCAAGTTTGAATGCTGCTTTGCTGTGGAACCAGAAGCTAGAAGGGGGATTTTGGCTCTCTTATGGAACAACAACCAACCAGTGTGCATCAAGAGTTTCTCTACCCACCACATTGACACAGACTTCCATGGATAGCGGTTCACAAGGTTTTACGGGCATCTTGAAACTCATCAACGACACCAAGGCTAACATATCCTCAATCAACTGAGCGAATGGCGTAGTGCTCCTTGAATAGTTATGAGAGATTTCAATGAAGTCATGGGTCCAAGTGAATATATTGGTCGGAGAACGCGTCCCCATACCCAAATGGATCTTTTTTATGAGACTATGGACAGAAGTAACCTGCTAGATCTTGGTTTTACTGGCGCAACACAATATTGGATAGGGAGCTTGCCACACAGGCTTGGCTGAATTTGTTCCCTCATGCAAAAGCCAATCACTTATTGGCTCCCACTTTAGACCATTGTCCCATTTTATTGCTACTTGGTTCTAATGTAGGAAGGAGGAAATTGCTAAGGGAGTTCAGATATGAGCTATTTTGGGCACGGGATAAGGAGGCCACCAGAATTGTTAACCAAGCATGGGAATCCGAATTTTCGACGGCTATGCCTGCAGTTGACTTGCTTTTTTGGAAGCTAAATAGGTTGGTATTGAGCTATCTAACCGGAATTGAAGGAAGAGAGATAATCTCTGGAAAGCGATCGAGCGGAAGCAAAGGGTCTTGAGTATTTATGGGCATGAGGCCTAGTGATGAAAGTGATGATTCCATGCAGAAGCTAAAACTCCAAATCAACCTCTTCCTGGAAGATGAAGAACTAATGTGGGGAAAGTCACATTGGCTCTAGAAGGGAGACAAAAACATAGGTTTTTTCTACCGTATCGCTTCCAACAGACAATGAACAAATTTCATTGAGGGACCAAAGCAGAGTCTGGGTTAGTGACCAAGACCGATTGATTGAAATGACAGTTAAGCACTTCTCTAAAGTTTATTCCTCATCTGCTCTACGGGAGGCGCCATGGGTGGAGAATGTCATTACAAGAAGAATATCCGATGAACAAAGGCAGTCCCTAACCAAACCCCTGCAGATCGAGGAAGTTGTCAAAGAGATTAAAGGTATGAGCCCTGAAAAGCCCCCGTCCCGGATGGGATGTCGGCCAGATTTTATCAAAAACATTAGAATACCATGGGTGGAGACATCATCAACTGGTACAAGTTGTTCATGGAAGAGAGTAATCCCCCTCAACTGTGTAGGTACATAAAGGAATCAAATTCAACCACACTTATACTCATTCCAAAGAGGGCTGGTGTTCATGCTTTATCTCATTTTAGACCCATTAGCCTATGCAATGTGGTCTATAAAATCTTAGCAAAGGTCCTAGCTAATAGACTTAAGTTAGTACTCCATGATGTCATTGGTGAAGAACAAAGCGCTTTCGTGCCTGGGCGGCTTATCACGAACAACATGCTGATTGCCTATGAAGCAATCTACTCACTTGGAAGGTGTAGGAATGGGCGCAAGCGAGAGATGGCTATAAAGCTAGATATATCAAAGGCCTATGACCAGGTTGAATGAAATTTCCTAGAGCAGATGATGGGGGCTATGAACTTCAGTTAGGTGTGGATCAATTGGATCATGAGTTGTATAACCATGGTAAGATACCGAGTGAATGTTAATGGCTTCAAATCTACCTACTTCCAACCTTATAGGGGATTAAGACAAGGAGATCCACTATCCCCATGCCTATTTCTATTATGTGCGGTGGGCCTCTTTGCCCTGATATCTTATGCAGCTTGTGGTAGGGCAATTCATGGTATTAGACTACATTCGAACGACCCAACAATCACTCACCTACTATTCGCGGATGATGCCATCATCTTCATTAGGATGGATGGGGAGGACATTAAGATCTTGATGGATATTCTAAACCAATTCGGGGATTCCTTGGGCCAGTTGGTAAACGTGGGCAAAACCGCGGTTTTCTGCAGCACTAATATGGACAACTTTGCAAGGAAGGGGATGATCTAACTACTAGGATTTGCTGGAAACGATTTCCATCAATATTTAGGTCTCCCGGCTTGGCTTGGAAGATCTAAAGTTGGAATTTTCAAGGGTCTCAAAGAACTTATTTAGAACCGAATTCAATGTTGGAAAGGTAAGCTACGCTCTTGGGGTGAAAAAGAGGTGTTAATCAAGGCGGTGGCTCAAGTTATCCCTGTGTATACTACGAGCATTTTTTACTACCCAAATCATTCTGTAATGACATAAATGGGATGCTGAGCAAATTTTGGTGGGGAGAGAAGGACGGTAAAAAGAAATTGAGCTGGTTAGCTTGGGAAGATATCTGCAAGCCAAAGCGATCGAGCGGAATTGGGTTTAGGGATTTCCACAAATTCAATTATGCCCTTTTAGCAAAATAGGTCTGGAGGCTAGTATCATGTAATTCATCCTTATGTTACAAAGTTCTTAAAGCCAGATACTTCCCAACTTCTAACATTTGGACGTGCAAGGCGAAGCTATCAGATTCCTTCACCTGGAAGAGTATTTTGAAGGCGCGGAATGTGATTCGGAAGGGCTGCAAATGGAGGATTGGAGACGAGAAACGGGTGAAGTTCTTTACTAATATTTGGTTGGACTCTATGGTGGATAAGGCGGGACCCCTTCTGCTTTCAATCTCGGAGGATGTGACGGTTAGCCACTTTATTGATGGCGAAACAAAATCATAGAACAAGGATCGAGTGGTGGTCGTTATGGGAGAGGCTAGATGGCAGGAGGTCAATATGATTCTCCTCACCCATGGGAATGTGGAGAATTGTATGTTCTGGAAGCATGAACCAAATGGATCCTATATTGTTAAATTGACATACAAACTTTTGTGTTCCGATGATGACTACCCGACCCTCGCTGGAAGCTATAAGGCTATATGGTAAATGAAACTCCCAAGCAAAGTCATAATTTTTGGATGGAGACTTATAAAAAATGTCCTCCCAACCTTACAAAATTTGCTTTAGAGGAGCATTGTAGTGGACCCATGTTGCGTGTTATGCAAGAATGGTGTTGAAGATGTGAATCACCTCTTTTTGAGGTGTGCATCGACGGGAGGGGTATGCAGGAAAGCTGCAATGATGATCTCTCAGGGGGCATCAGTCCAGGAGATTTTGGAGACGTTAGTGAGGTTGAATAGACTCAAGGACATTGCTTTTTTCATTTTGAGCTACTGGAGGGTACGATATTTACAAAACAAATTCAGGAAAGAGGGATCTCAACTAAGGTTCACGGATATATTGGCATGGTGTGCGGAGTTCCTTAACCAGCATAGGAATGCTAAAACGCTAGCTCAGACGGGTGTGCTGGATAGGTCTCTTGTGCCCCGATGGTTCAAGCCGCTGCCGGGGTTTGTCAAGATAAACGTGGATGCTCATAGATAAGGGGATCTGGAAGTTTTTGCTTGTGCAACCGTTATCAGAGACTCTCGGGGTTCCTTTATTTTAGCAAAAGGGTGGAGACAGGTTTGTGTGACAGAACCGCTACTCATGGAAGCTACCGCCTTCCTATTGGGACTTAGATGGGCTCTCCAGCTTAATATCAGTCTTGCTCAGTCTGAAACAGACTCTCTCATACTGTGCAACTTTCTATCCAATATTGAACCCATTACCTCCCCGGTGAGTTTGATAACTGCGGAAATCAGGACTATTCTTAGTGGGAATATGTCATTTTCGGTCCATCATGTATTAAGGTAAGGAAATGTAGTTGCTCATTCCTTAGCAGAGTTGGTTTTGGTTTTTCTTGTGGACCACCAGTCATGGTGGGGAAAACACCCCCCCCCCCAAGCTATTCTTGGAAAAATTTGTATAGACAATTTTTGGCAATGAATTGCATGGATTACTCTATCCTTAACCCCTTTCATATTGAAAAGGAGCAGGAATAGGATGCTTCCTTTTATCAAAAAAAAATTCGTTGCTCCAACATCTTCTCCACATCCAGTGATGAATGTAGCATTGTCGATGCACTCTAGCCAAAATCCACCAACTAACAAGTATGGAATTGTTGAAGATGGAGGAGATGTGAGTGGAAGCTCTACACAATTGGAGACCTTTAGAGCTGCCAACTAAATTTTGCGAGTAGATGAGCTGAATGGATAGGTTTGGTGGGAGATCTTAGTTGAATTTTATGGGTTTCTCGGTGTTTCGTCTGCCAATGATGGAGTTACTAGATATGATGGTGAAGAGTCGTTGCCAACTCCGAAATTGCTATAAAACTGAGAATGCATCAATCTTGCATGGCAGTAGTGTCAACGAGGACCACGACCGTGGTAGAATTTGGGGATGATAGAGCATTGGAATCCAAACGATTTCTCCAAAATTCACATTCCCAAACGATAGCAACCTGTCTACCTAGCCATTCTATTTGTGAAACTAACAACGATTGTCACTCATGATTTCTACTTCATTAATGGAGTTGTTGACCTTAAGAGGAGTGATGAATTTTTGAACTCATAATGGGCAACCCACAATCTGGATCGCGGTGGTGTGGATGATAAAAAGAATCATTTAAAATCAATAAGCTACAGATAATGGTTGTCAAAGCCAAATTTTTTGGGATGGAGTTGCTGTACTTCATGCCTGAATGGAAAGGGAGAAGACATGCATGGCAACCATGGAAATTTTTCTCTTTTTTGATGAAAGGTTTATAAGTTCCTTCTAATTTTATGATGGTAATCGTCTTTTAATTGTGGATATCTTTTCATCAAAAAAAAAGTTTGTGGATATCTACAACCAAGATTGGCTTATGCGATTCGCATAAGCAAGCTTTCCTGCAATCACGATTTTCAGTGATTGTGCAGGTTATTTTAAATTTTTGTATAATTTACAAATGTAGGCACATAATTGAAAAATTTGTAAATACATCTACTTTAAAAAGTCATAAATGATTCATATAGTTTGATCATAATTGCAAACATACCGACAATATTATGACTTCATCAAAGCATAGGTATATTTGCGGTTAGATGCAAATTCTAATTTTAAAATATATTTGCAGACATACCTATGTTATAATCGCATTGTGGAGGCAAGACAATACTATGATGCTGTCATTATATTTATAATTGTGGTTAAACAATATGGAACTATTTATAATTTTTAAAACTAAGTATGTATACTTGCAATTATGGTTAAATTATGTGAATATATTTGTAAATTATCTTAAAAATTTTGCCAAAAACTTATATTGTCCTATAGAATTTTTTGTGGTTAAAAAAGCCCTACCAAGGTGTTTAAAAGCTTGACATACAAAGCCTAAATTTAACACAAATGGGACAATTTCGTGGGAACTAATATATCAATTTAATTTATATACTAATTTTGAAACTATTACTTCAACATTTAAACTATCTAAAACATTTTTCTTATATTCATAAATGATTTTATACTTTCTTATAACAATTTTAATATATCTACAAATGGATTTTAGTGCTTTTCTATAATTTACATATAAATGTGCATGATTTTAGGTAGGCATTACGACCCATGGCCTACCAAAGACTTTCATTTTTATGATTTTTGGTATTGTAGTAAAGTAAATAATTTCAAATAATGTCACCATCTAGTTCTAATTTCAATATTAATAAAATGTCATCTTTGTCATAATGTGGTCCTTTGTTACGTATATTAAATATATCTAAATTAACATTTTTATAAAAAGAAATTTCAAATAAATTTTAAGAATAAGGTAAATGCAACTGGGTGCATTAAGGCTAAATGCATTTGGGTGCACTTAATCTTATGTTAAGAAAAAATCTAAACTATAAAGACTTCTATAGTCATGTTTAAGTTGAAGTATTTCCCTTGTAACTTATGACAAATAACCCCTGAGTTCAGTCATTTTTGTAGTAAAATTGTACACCTACAGTGTCTATTGCAATTACAAAATTAGGATCATTTCTATTTTAATTTTCAAAATACAAAAATTATCTTTTTCCACATGTATTTTCTAATTGAACCCTAATTCCTCAAAATGAAACTTTGCTTTTGGAAAAATCCTTATTGCTTATGTTTTGCACTCCAAAAGAAGTGTAAAAGAAAGAAAGTACTCAAAATCTTAAACAAAAGGATACTTAAGAATTTATAAAATCAACATTTTGTAATATAAATTGCAAAATAAAAGTTGAAGAAAGATTTATACAAACTTTTAAGAAAGCACCATTTCTAAAATTATTCTTTTCAACATTTAGTAACATAAATTGCAAAATAAAAGTTGAAGAAAGATTTATACAAAATTTTAAGAAAACGCCATTTCTAAAATTGTTCTTTTTTTACAACTTCAAAGTTTGACAGCCATTAGTAGCCCGTCATTATTGATATTTCCTTGTTCATAAGAAGCAACATGAGCAGAGCTCAATTTTTATATATTGGTATTATAGATTCACCTTAGTAGGATCATTGAGTTTGAATCTTATCTTCGTGATTTTGTTAAATTCAATTAGTGCATCATATTTAATACTATTTTTTTACTTAGATACCAAAAAATTTTTTAGTCGATAACTCACACCATTTCCTAACTAAAGAATTACTTAAGAATTTTTTAAATTCATTGAAAATGACTTATTTATTATAAGAACCCGTAACATCCGAATGCAATATCTAAACCTTTGAGAATATTTATCCTACCTAGATTAATGGTTATGTAATTTTATGGCATTCTATAACTTTAGTGTATAGATCTAAATTATAGATCTAAATAACATTTTAAATTTACATATATTTATATACGTTTTTAAACGATATGGCCTATATATAACTCTAATTGATATGATCTTTGATATCTAATTAAAATCAATAATGTTAAACATAATAAATTAATTGAATTTGAAAAATCATCGAGATAGAACTAAAAATAGATAGAAGTACCAAAGCGATTTAGTAGTATTGTATATATAGAAGTCAAACTCATACATAAGCAGCCAAATTTTGGTAGTTGGTTCACAATCCAAGCAAATACACACTGGCCACATGGGCAATGAGCAGCCCTTCCACATTTGTGCCCAACAACAACCATGTTTTGGGGGATTGCAAATCTCCATGTCATGTTAAGCAACTTCAAAGTCCAATTTCATATTAAAATTGAACTCTATTTTCATCTTTTAATTGTAATAACCATGTTCTTTCACATATTACTTACGTTTTTCGTAGCAAGCTCAACATGAGGGGAAAAAGATATTTTCCAATAGTCCCAAAGATGTTTTATTTTATGACTTATGCCCCTATAACTTCTGATTTTGTAGATAACCTCATTTTTTTGACTCGTTAGCAAAAGATTTGCCTCGACATATTTATTTAACATAAATCATAATATAAGGATGCTAAAATAGTATAAATTCATTTGAAAAATGACGTGCGTATAAATTTTGAATTAATTTTACTAGGAAGGCTAAAATTTGGTAATTGGTTTTCGAGGATTTTTTGCAAATAAAGTTCAAAAGTGGGAATTATTTGCAAATAAAATTGGAGAGGGTGTGTTTTGCAGACAGCTAAAAAATGAGTGGTTATTTGAAAATCAAAATTATTGAGAAGTGAACTGTAAATTGTGGAAAATTTGAGGTTCATTTGCAAAACACCAAGAAAGTCACGATCAATCAACAATGCGGATGAGATTCTCTTTATCAACATCTATCAAAGCGCTTGTGCCATTAGTCCATCACAGACTTACATGTTTGGTAATGCATATGGAAAATATGGAGTGGGAAATACTAGGAGCATAGATTTTAAGGTTTGTTCTACTCGTTATTTTCCTTAGTTACTATGTCCTGATCAGGAATCTTTTGCCTTGACGTCGATGATTTTGGCTCCAATAAGTAATGTATAAGTTGAAGCTATGCTTAGACATATATAAGTGTGTTTTGACTTGATTTTGTGTGGTTTCTTACTAATCTGGATGGTTTAAGTCTTGTCTCAACAAAATCAAGTTAGATTTTGTGGCAGGAAAAATTTAGTGATTGGCTAGGGACTTTACTAGAAATTCAATGGATAATTTTTTTTATTATTTCTGACTGAAATC
Source organism: Annona squamosa (assembly GCA_035584095.1). Lineage (NCBI taxonomy): Eukaryota > Viridiplantae > Streptophyta > Magnoliopsida > Magnoliales > Annonaceae > Annona > Annona squamosa. The sequence continues at coordinate 51,115,117 of JAXCLR010000050.1, read as the reverse complement.
TTTAATCCAGAGTATCTCTAATCGATTTGTTATTTTAATTTCCTAGTGACTTACTTTCTCTTTAACATTGTATATATTTTGTGTCATCATTTTCATTTTTTGATAACAGCCCATTTGTTTTATTTTTATTCTTATTTTAAAATATTCTCATCCCTTTTCCCTATTTCCAAATGAATGTTTTTTGCAGGGCAAACAGATGTTTGTATCCTTGGTTAAATCGGGGCCTAGATTCGTGAGATCCAAGAGGTCTGTCAAGGAGTTGCTTTCTTATCCAAATGTACTTATTTCTGTGCTTATATTCTATTTTCTTTACAGATCAAATTCCTACTCTTGTGCAGCGGTACTGTTGTGGGTGGCCATTATCCGATTGGTATGTATGTTGTACATTCTATTATTTCAAATGATCTCTGGGAGTTATGGCTCTGACATCACTTGTTCATTCACTGTAAGTGTGTTCATGAGAATAAGAAGTTTTTTCTATAAAATGTTCTAAATCTTGAGGCTAATCCTTTCTAAATCATGAAGTGGTTATCTTTCAGGCAGTCTTGAAGTCTCACGATGCTGTTATATCTACAATGAGACCTGGAATAAGCTGGTTGGACATGCCATAAGTAGTAATAAGCAGTTTCCGTGCTTTCATCAATTTTCATAGGATTTGCCAAAATCTGTGTTGTTTCTCATTGTATACATTTTTGGAGAGTAATGAAAATGCATGCAAAGATCTCTCCCACCTGTAAACTATTCTATAGCAGTCTGCACTTGCTCTAGTAGTGGATCAGAAAATAAAGAGTTACTTCAAAAGTAAGTTGCTTCAATCTCTTTCCTGTTCTTATAGTTGGGAAGTTCTCTACTATCTTTGGTGTTTAAATTTCAAACTTCAGTCCAAGGATATCGGAATGCCCTTTGACTCCCACTTGTGTGAGTTCTGTAATGTCCAGAAATGTAACTACTGATCGCTCACACACACACCCCTCCCTCCCCCCGCCCCCAACCACCACCACCCGAAAACCAAAAATAAAAAATAAAAAAAAGAGTCCAGTGATGTAACCATATTAATGGCCTATTCAATTATGTGACTTAGTAGAATGACATCAGCATCATTTGTTTTCACATTTATTTCTCACCAATGATGTATAAGTTACTGATATTAAATGTTTATTTTATCGACTAATCTTCTCGTTTGATTATTTCTCTTTCTATCTGACATTCTTCTTGTTCACAGGTTTACATCACAATTAAAGAGTTTCTTGTACTGCAAATCCATTTAGGTATTTTCTCAATACAATCTTCCATGATTTTAAAAAATGTGCCCTGTCATTTTTGGAGCCTGGATTCTCAATTTCATATTTGAAAGTAGTTTGGAAATTTCTGTGGTTGAGCATTTTTTGCTGTAGTTTCAATTTTTATCTCATGCTTATATTCTATTTTCTTTACTTATCAAACTATACTTCTTTTTATGTAGTGTTGCTACCGTAGATAGCATTACCAGATTGGTATAAGTGTTTTACGTCCTATTCAATATGGTGAAGAAATCACTTGTGATTATAAATCTGTTACAAAGGTGAACAATTTTTTCTCAGACTGCATTGAAACCAACTCAGGAATTTTAGTTTGGCTTTGCCTTTGTCCTTCAAAAGAAATGAAACTTCCCAATTTTCTTATTGAAATGATGCAGATATCTCAGCCACTAAACACTATTGTTTACTTTTCAATTTTGATTACTTTGAGATGATTTCCTAGCTTCAAACAGTGCTTTTAATGGTGCAATATTCTGTTTCAGAAATCACCAGGTGGAATTTTGGCAGTTTTGTTGCCAAAATCTGCTGTCATGTTTGAATAAGTATGTGGTTGGTGAGGTAAGGCTCAAGTACGGAGGCTTTCAATTAATGGTTATTGTGGATTACTACATAAATTGATTACTTTTTTCTGGACAGATTTTATCAATTGGTGCTGCAGTTAGCACAGTCGAGTCTGGGAAGGTGGTAATCACAAACTTCCTTGTGGGAAACTTCTGAAAATTGTTTGGGACTAAAATTTCGTTCAATGAAATCCAGTTACATGGCCGTAAGATTCTTCCAGACTATAGGTTGATTTGATGGGCTCTCTCTAGTTGGACAGTCAAATTATACGGATTTCTATGATAGATTAACTAATTCACTCTGTTTCAGACTTGAAATGCCAGAAGACCTAACATGTGGTCATGTAAAATATATTAAATGTTTGCTTGCATCATTGAAATATCACTTACTCCAGTAGATTAATTTCATTCTCTCTAACAATATAGCAGTATCTATTAGGAAGTTTCAAAAGTGATTCTTTGATTGACCAAGTTGTGAATTTCTCTTCTTTTGCTGCAGATCTCATTTTCTTTTTTTTTTTTAGTTACAATTTTGTTGTTGTTGTTGTTGTATAACGTATAGAGCTTTGATGTAGATGGGAGGCTCCAAGTCACATTCGAAACCTGCTGGGGGCTTCATCTTAGTTATTTGAAATTTTTATTGTAATTGACTGTAATCCAACAAATTTTTCTTTGTAAAATCATGTTGGTATTTGTGAAGTATTTATTTCATTGTATTTTTAAAATTTGTTTATGTCATTTAATTTCTTAATATGTAAAGGAGATTCATTTGTATATAGAGATTATTAAATCATGTTAATATAATTTTTTCTGCATTTAGTGCGGTTTTTATATTTTTTAAAATTTGGTTCAGCTTATCACGTGTCTTTGTGTAATTTCAAAAATGCTGCAACCAGAATTTCGTTGCAATTAACCAAACGAGCAGTCAAACTATTTGTGACGAGTACAACAATGGCAACAAATTTATTTAGCTAAATTCGTTACTGTTACCAAAATGTAACGCTCTTTCGATAACAAATTTTGCAGGAAGGTTTTTTGTTGCCATTGGAAATGGCAACGAATTTTTTGCTGAATTCGCTGCCGTCACCTCAATGCGACGCTCATTCAGCAATGAATTTTGCAAGAAATTTTGTTTTGTTGCCAATAGCAGTGGCAACAAATTTTTGGTGTTAGCAGCAAAATTTTTTGTTGCCTTCGCTAAAATTTGTTGTAGTTTACCCTCCAACAAACCTATTCCAACTATAGTTTTATCATTTCATATCAATCACACAATTTTCAAATATTTCATTTTCCACTCCCATCTCATTCTACAATTCTCACAACTTTCAAATTATCAAGGGTGTGTTTGGTTGGGGGTAAAACTTTTCATGAAAAGTTTTTAAAATAGAAGTTGTCACATTGATAGAATATGATTTGATATAATAGGGGTAATGATGAGGAGTAAAGAGAATAAAGTTAAAA
>JAXCLR010000050.1:51098922-51111698 GCA_035584095.1 Annona squamosa | reverse complement strand
AGTAGTTATGGAGAGTGAAAAGTTTTAGATTGAAAAGTTTTGGTTGACATGTTTATGTCCCAAACAAACACACCCCTAATATCCCCTTAGATGGATGGAGGCCACACCGGACACTAAGCTTAATGACTTCATTATTATAAAGGAAAATTTCTTATATACTATAACATTTGATCATAATTTCTCTTATACCTACTACATTTTAGTAATTTTGCATAATACTGCAACATTTTGCCCATGATTCCTTACAAGCCTATACTCTCACATTTCCATTAGCTTTTTTTGATGAAAAGGACACGCCCTCTCCCCTCTCCCCTGCACTTGGAGGGGAGGATGGGATAATAGAGTCAAAGTAATTCATTGTCAAAAAATTATCTATACAAATTTTTTCAAAATAATATGAGGGGGATTGCCCCACCACTCCTGGCAGCCCACAAAAGAAATAGAAACAAAATCAGCTAGAGAATGAGCAGCAGCGTTACCGTGTCTTAACACATAATGGATAGAGAATGTTGGAAGGAAGATAAAAGGAATTTGATTTCCGCAATGATTACCTCGGCTGATGAGAGAATCTGTTTGTCCTTTAAGATATAGTTAACAAGGAGAAGTGAATTAGTTTCAAACTGGACATTCCTCTGTCTTAGTTGAATAGCCCAATTGAGACCCAATATGAGAGCTGTCGCCTCCATACATAGAGGTCCCATAGTACCACTTCGTCTCTGTCATTTTGCACCAATGTACCTTCCATTTGAATCCCGAATAATAGCAACAAAACCCAAAGCATGATTATCATTATGTTTCCTTGCATCAACATTCATTTTGAGATACCCGCCTGCTGGTTTAGACCATCTGACTACCAAGGGTCTATCAATCGCTCCATCCAAAATAAGAAATTTTGCTCTTGTGTGTTGCTCGAGGTAGTCCTTGCACCACTCAATGATATTGACAAAATTTGGCTGAACCCCCTCCTCCCTAAATTTGTTGTGCAAGTACCACACCCGCCAACCGTAGAGGATGAAGAAAGCGAGCCTTCCCTGCCTGTTTGTTGAAACCAGGTTTTGAAAAATATCTTATATTGAGTCCCAAGGATAGGTGATTCTAACAGCTTTCAAGAAAGTCGCCCTTGTGTGATGACATCCCGTGAATACGCAAACAACATCTTCCGTCTCTGATCTACAAAAAAGACAATATGGATCCACATCAATACTCCTTAACAATAAATTTAGCCGTGTTGGTAGGGTATCTTTGAAAAGTATCCACCCAAATATCATAATTTTGCTCGGCAGCTTCGTCTTCCAGATAGCTTTGTAAATTGCCACGTTGGACGGGTTGGTCGTTGCCACATTCAGCATTTTATAGGCAGATTTCACAGAATAATTGCCATTTGGTTCATAAATCCAGAACATCCGATCCTCATCATCCATGTGGCGTAGGGGTATTTGGCTGATTTGTCTTCATCCCACCTCCCCCTCTACCGCCACTACCCTCTCCATATCTGCATTCATCTCAATCTACCACCATCTTCACATGACGAATTCCTGCTCGACCAAATACACACCATCGTCACCGCATTTATTAGGCAGCCTCTGTTCCCCCTTCTTCACCATTGTTCACCACTCAATTCGTTACTCTTGCATCTTCTCCACATCCAGTCAGCATTGTCGATGCACTCTAGCTAAAATCCACCAACCAATAATTATGAGTTTGTTGAAGATGAAGGAGAGGGAGTGGAAGCTTTACCTATAGAGTTGCCGACTGAATTTTGCGAGGAGATGAGCTGAATCGATACGTTTGGTGCAAGATCTTAGCCGGATTTTGTGGGTTGCTCGGTGTTTCTTCTGCCGACGACGATGGAGTTACAATACATGATGATGGAGAGTCGTTGCCAACTCTGAAATTGCTATAAAACAAAGAATGCATCAATCTTCCATGGCAGTAATGTCCACGACCGTGGTAGAATTTGGAGGTGGTAGAGCATTGGAATCCAAACGGTGTCTCCAAAATTTGACATCCCCGAATGACAGCAATCTGTCTACCGACCTATTCTCTTTGTGAAATTAGAAACGATTGTCACTCAAGATTTCTGTTCCATTAATGGAGATGCTGACCTTAATAGGAGCGATGAATTTTTGAACGCATAATGGGCAACCCACGATCTGGATCGCGGTGGTGTGGATGATAAAAAAAAATCATTTAAAATCACTAAGCTGCGGATAATGGTTGTCGAAGCCAATTTTTTTGGGATGGAGCTGTTGTCCGTCCTGCCTGAATGGAAAGGGAGGAGACATGCAGGACAACCATGGAAATTTTTCTCTTTTTGATGGAAGGTTTACAAGTTCCTTCTAATTTTATGATGGTAATTGTCTTTTAATTGTGGATATCTGCAACCAAGATTGGCTTATGCGATTCGCATAAGCAAGCTTTATTGCAATCACGACTTTCAATGACTGTGATCCCCGTAAGTTATTTTAAAATTTTGAATAATTTACAAATGTACGCGCATAATTTGACATAATTGTAAATACAAATTCTTAGTTTTAAAAATTACAAATGATTCATATAGTTTGACCATATTTGCAAACATATTAGCACTATGACGGCTTCATCAAGGCATGAGTATATTTGCAATTATACGCAAATTCTATTTTTAAAATATATTTGCAGATATACCTACAATATAATGGTGCTACAGAGGTATGACAATACAATGATGGCGTGGGTATATTTATAATTCTGGTTAAACAATGAGATTATTTATAATTTTTAAAATTAAGTGTATATATTTGTAATTATAGTCAAATTATGTGAATATATTTGCGTATTATCCTAAAAATTTCGCCAAAAACTCATGTTGTCCTATAAATTTTTTTTGCGGTTCGTACCAAGATTTTTAAAAGGTTGAAATATAAAGCCTAAATTTAACTCAAATGGAACAATTTTGTGGGAACTAATATATGAATTTAACTTACAAACTAATTTCAAAACTATTAGTTCGACATTTAAACTGTTTAAAATATTCTTGTTATATTCATATATGATTTTAAACTTTATTATAACATTTTAATATATCCACAAATGAATTTTAGTACTTTTCTATAATTTACATATGAATGTGCAAAAGTTTAGATAAGTATGACCCATGGCCTGCTAAAGACTTTCATTTATATGATTGTTGGTATATAGTAAAGTAAATTATGTCAAATAATGTGACCATCTAGTTCTAATTTAAACATTAGTAAAATTTCATCTTTGTAGTGATGTGGTCCTTTATGTAATCAATTATGTAGAAGCCGAACCTTTTAGCTAAATATGTAATGCTAAACTACCAGAAAACTTAGTTAATTTTTGGGTAGAGAAAAAAGAGGTCGGCTTTAGTGCACCCAAGTGCACTTAGCTTTGATACACTCAAGTGCAAAATTTTATTTTAAAAATTTTTTGGATACTTTTTTATACAACTATTAATCTATGTGTATTTAACACGTGTATCAATTTTTACCATTTTTAAATATTTATAGATTTTTTAAAAATGCCACTGATTTTTAAAAAAATCTACAAATTTTCAAAAATAAAAAATTAATACACATGTTAAAACCACATAAATTAACAGTTGTACAAAAATTTTAAAAAAATTTAAAAATTAAATGAACTAAAGTGCATTTAGTCAAGCATGAGAAAAAAAACCCAATCTAGAAAGACTTTTATAGTTATGTTCAAGTTGAAGTATTTCCCTTGTAACCTATGACAAATAACCTCTAAATTCAAGCATTTTGTAGTAAATTTGTCCATGTATGATGTCTACCACAATCAATGATACTTAATTAGGATCTTTTCTATTTTAATTTTGAAAATACAAAAATTATCTTTTTCCACATGTATTTTCTTTTTCCACATAATTCCTGAAAACGAAACTCTACTTTTCGAAGAGTCCATGTTGTTTATATTTGACACTCAAAAAGAAGTGTAAAAGAAGGAACTACTCAAAATCTTAAATAGAAGGATACTTAAGAATTTATAAAATCATCATTTGGCGACATAAATTGCAAAATAAAAAGTTGAAAAAAGATTTATACAAAATTTTGGCAAAGCACTTCTAAAATTACTCTTTTTACAACTTCAATAGTTTGACAACTGGGAGTAGCCCACCATTTTTGACAATTTCCTTGTTCATAAGAAGCAATACGAGTAGAGCTCTATTTTTATATATTGGTATTATAGATTCACCTAAGTAGGACCATCAAGTTTGGGTCCTATCGTCATATTTTGTTAAATTCAATTTGTATATTATGTTTAATTATTTTTTTTTTTACTTATATACCAAAAAGTATATCAATCCATAACTCACATCATTTCCTAACTAAAGAATTACTTAAGAATTAATTTTAATTCATTAAAAATGAATTATTTATTATAAGGACCCGTAACATCTGAATCGAGTATCTAAACTATCTAAGATATTTATCCTTTTCTATTTATCCTACTTAGATTAATGGTTTATGTAATTTTATGACATTTTATAACCTTAGTTATAGATCTAAGTAATTTTTTAAATTATATATATATATATATATTTATATACATTTTTAAACAATATGGTCTGTACATAACTGTAATTGATATGATCTTTGATATCTAATTAAAATCGACAGTGTTAAACATAATAAATTAATTGAACTTGACAAAATAATCAAGATAGAGCTAAAAATAGATAGAATTACCAAAGAGATTTAGTAGTATTGTATATATAGAAGCCAAAGTCGCACAGTAGCATACCCATTTTGGTAGTTGGTTCACAATCCAAGCAAGTGCACGCTGGCCACATGGGCATCGGGCAGCCCTTCCACATTTCTGCACACCAATTACCATGTTTTGGGGGATAGCAAATCTCCATGTTAGGTTAAGCAACTTCAAACTCGGATTTCATATCTCTATTTTCATCTTCTACTACTAATAACTGTATTTTCATCTTCTACTACTAATAACCGTATTCTTTCACATATTACTTATGCCTATCGTAACAAGCTCAAGGAAAAAGATATTTACCGATAATCCCAAAGATGTTTTATTTTATGACTTATGCCCCATATTTATTTGCCTTGAGGTATTTATTTGACATAAATCATAATATAGGGATGCTAAAATGGTATAAATTCATTTGAAAAATGACGTCCGCGTAAACTTTAAATTAATTTTACTAGGAAGGTTAAAATTTGGTAATTGGTTTTGGAGGACTTTTTGCAAATAAAGTTCAAAAGTGCGGATTATTTGCAAATAAAATTGGAAAGGGTGTGTTTTGCAAACAAAGCTAAAAAATGAGGGCCTATCTGAAAACCAAAAAATTTTGGGAGTGAATTGTAAATGGTGAAAATTTTGAGGTTCATTTGCAAAACACCAAAAATGTCACAATCAAGCAACAACCTGGATGAGATCCTCTCCATGAATGTCAAGCAAAACAATGGTGCCATTAGTCCATCATAGACTTATACGGATAGAGGTCATCCTGTACACCAATCTTAATGGCTGAAAATTTCTTATATGCCGTATAATGCACCATTTTTAAAATTAAAAAAAAAAATTTAAACAGGTTTTAATCTATGTGTATTTAATATGTGTATTAATTGTTACCATTTTTGAAATAAAATTACTAAAATGCTACTAATTTTCAAAAACAAATATCCAAAATATTCTAAAAATAATAAAAATTGATATACATGTTAAATACACTCAAATAAACAGTTGTATAAAAAATACTAAAAAGTAAAAAAAAAATAGGTTAAAGCACGGGGTGCCCTGTATCAGATCCTGTTCTATTCCACCCTTCTTCAACATTGTTGACTACTCAAATCGTTGCTCCTACGTCTTCTCCACATCTAGTGAAGAATGCAGCATTGTTGATGGGCTTTAGCTAAAACCCACCAACTAACAAGTATGGATTTGTTGAAGATGGAGTAGATACGAGTGGAAGCTCTATCATGATTGGAGACCAACTAACAAGTATCATGAGTTGAATCGATAGGTTTGGTGCTAGATCTTAGCCAGATTTTGTAGGTTGCTTGGTGTTTCTTCTGCCGACCATGATGATGGAGTTACTAGACATGAAGATGAAGAGTCATTGCCAACTCTGAAATTGCTAGAAAACTGAGAATGCATCAATCTTGCATGGCAGTAGTGTGCACGACCGCGGTAGAATTTGGAGATGGCAGAGCATTGGAATCCAAACGGTGTCTCCATAATCGACGTCCCCAAATGACAGCAATTTGTCTACTGACCCATTCTCTTTGTGAAATTAGCAACGATTGCCACTCATGATTTTGCTCCATTAAGGGAGATGCTGGCCTTAATAGGAATGATGAATTTTTGAACACATGATGGGCAACCCACGATCTGGATCGCGGTGCTGTGGATGATAAAAATCATCTAAATCAATAGGCTGCAGATAATGGTTGTCAAGGCCAAATTCTTTGGGATGCAGCTACTGTCCATCGTGCCTGAATGGGGAGAGAGGAGACATGCATGACAACCGCGGAATGTTCTCATTTTTTTTTTCTTTTTTTTTTTTTAATGGAAGACAGGCATAGAAATTGATGAGGAGCTAGTGGTTCGGCCGTGATCGGGTTGTCATTTGATGGGGCAAAATCATCATCATTTCCGCATGTTGCTTATTGTCATGTAGGCTGTCTGTGACTTTATAGGTAGGTAAGAAATTAGGGGTAAAGTATTATAGGTGCCAGAGGAATTATTAAAATGTTGTGGATATATGACAAATTATGGTCAATTGTTGTAGGTATAAAGGGAAATTTTTCCTTATTATCATCATCATCATCATTTGAATCTGATTCTCAATGGCTTGTTTGGCAGTTCCAAGTTTGGATTTCATGTCCGTTTGCGTAGCAAGCGGAAATGGTTCAAATATTGGGTTTTTTTATGCATACTCGGTTGGGCTTATCCTTTTCACTTAAAAATTTCCAAATGATTCTCAATGGCTTGTTTGGCAGTTCCAAATTTGGATTTCATGTCCGTTTGCGTAGCAACCGGAAATGGCTCAAATATTGGGCTTTTTATGCATACTCGGTTGGGCTTATCCTTTTCACCTTAAAATTTTCATAAAATGCTCTAAGTATGGATAAGATCCAAAATCCGCTATTTTCTTCTTCTTAAAAAAGAATGATATTGTTAGCCTGGGCTAAGTAAATGTTTCACTTAGTTGACCTCAAAAATCTTATTTAAAACAATTTTTTTTTGTTTTTTCTTCATAAACTTAATTATCTAAATGAATTTCATATATAAATCAAGTTTCACTATTTTTGGATATGTGTACATATATATTTAAAATTTTTAAAAATAAGGGTATTTTAAATACATATATACGCATAGATGTTTAAAAATCTCAAAAAAATAGATAAACGTATTTAAAAATGATAAAACTTGGTGTATATGTTAAATATACTTAGATAAACAAGTGCATGAAGAAAAAAGTAAAAAAAAAAAATTATTGTAAATATGTTTTTTATAGCGGGCTAAGTGGGACATTTATTTAGCTCAGGCTAAAAGGATCACTCCTCTTTCTTAACATACACAATTATCCAAAAAATTTACGGCAAGACCAAACAGATCATTAAAATTTCATCTTCTTTTAACATATAACAATTCTCTACTTTTCATCTATTAGAACATAATAATCACCTTTCTCATGTTATTATATCTTAATACACAATAATCATATTTTTTCATATCATTACCTATATTTTCACAACAACCCTAAAATCAATGGAAGAAGATATTTGCAAATTATCATGAAAGATTGTTTTAAATTTTATAATTTGTCCAATAATTTCTGCAAACAACCACATTTTTTTACCTTGTTGGCAAAATGTCTCTTGTATCTTGTTTATTTAGCATAAATCATTAATATGGTTACATGGAAGTGCTTTCATGTAACCCCTTTAAAATTTAAGATTTTTAAATTTGATAAAAAATTTTAATCCATTTATTATTTCTAACATCATTTGTTTAATGAAAAGACCGAGTTTCATCTAAATCAAGTGTAGGAGCAAAATTTATTGAAAAATATATATTCATATATAAATTATGCAAAACACTTAAAGTCATTTAAACATGTATTAGAATGTAATAATACTTTATATAATCATTTATCAATATAAAAATGATATTTTAGATGGTTTAAATGTTGAAAATACAATTTAAAAATTGATAATAATATTAAATCATTTTATTATGCTCATTTTACACATTTGCATATGAGACCCATGCACAATAAAACTAGATAAATAAAAATATTTTTATAATAATTTAAAGGGTAATTTGCAAATATGTCATCATAGTTTATGCTAATTGCATATATGCTCCCATTGTTTCACGAATTGCATATTATCCCTATGAAGTTTCACATAAATTGCTCGCGTACCCTTGTTCTTAACAGTTGAAATTTAATGGTTGTTAAATAAAAAAATATAATTTAGAAATATATCCCCATAATTTGACACTAATTATTGATATACCCTCGTGGTTTCATAAATTGCTTATTCCTATGAAGTTTCACATAAATTACTGGTGTACCCTTGTTGTTAACAACTGAAATTTAATGGTTGTTATAAAAAAAATATAATTTACAAATATACCCACATAATTTGACGCTAATTGCATATGTGCCTCTATAGTTTGATGCTAATTGTTGATATACCCCCATGATTTCACGAATTGCATATTATCCCTACAAAATTTCACCGAAATTGCTTGCTTGCCCATGACACCTTTTTGTCACCAAACGTGCATTAAAATTTTTAATAATGACAAACTAATGGGGGCATATATGCAATTAGCGTCAAACTATGGAGGCATATTTGCAAATTATGTATTTTTATTTAACAACCGTTAAATTCCAATCGTTAATAGGGGTGCATAAGCAATTTATGTGAATAATACACAATTCGTGAAACAATAATGACATATCTATAAGTAATATCAAACTGTGGGGAGATATTTGCAAATTATCCTAATATAAATAATCTTAAATACAATAAATGAAGTGAATTTTATATCAATTATCAAAATATTAAAAATGAATGTGTTATGTAGAATATAAGTCTCATGGAAGCAAAGCTATCATGATATATGGATGTTAAAACGGTATATATTCATTAGAAAAGAGATGTATGGATAAACTTTGAATTAATTTCATTTGGAAGGGTAAAATTTAGTAATTGGTTTTCGGTGGATTTTTGCAAATAAAGTTCAAGAGAAGGGTTATTTGCAAATGAAGTTGGAAATAGAGTATTTTGCAAAGCAACTTCAAAAAAACTAAAACTTTTGTGGGAGAAAATTGCGGATGATGAAAATTTTGGTGTTCATTGCAAATATTCAAAAAAAGGTAACAATAAATCAATGAGATCGGAGTGCAATTATATGCACCCGAGTGCATTGAGCCTCAATGCATCTAGGTGTATACACCCCTTTTTATTTTTTGAAAATTTTTTATATAATTGTTGTCTAAATGTATTTAACATATGTCTCAAATTTTTACTATTTTCAGAGACTTTTAGATATTTTTTCCAATTTTAAAAATCAATTATACTTTTAGTAATTCTATTTTTGTAGATTTTTAGATTTTTTTCCAATTTAAAAAATTTAGCAGCATTTTTAGTAATTTAAATACATATATTAATATTTTCAAAAAAAAAAAGTGAAATACATCCGGTGCGTACGACGCTTAGACCCCCATAGCGTAAAATATTTGTCCAACAAAAACAAACATCCGCGCCATGAGTCCGTCGGAGACTCGGATGGAGAGTACTCTACATCCTCAATTTGATTTATAAGGTCAACGAGTTGATTTGAATTATTTAACATATTTAGTGAATAATATCCTGAGTCAGATGAGGTTTGATATTCTGGATGGCTAAAGGAGCATTGGCAGTGATGATCATCTGAACTTTTGTTATAGATTTCATTTATTTCATATTCGCTCTTACTATCTGATGAATCTTCAATTTCACTTTCGGAAGTAACGGCTAATTGATTTAGTCTTTTAGATAATTCTTCAGCACTTAGGGTTTTATTTGCAAATAATAAACTGAAATACAACAACAAATATTAAAAGATTTGGATCCTGTTAACACATTAATCAGTACTATAATATATCAATTTCTCGGAATTGTTGAAGATTATCAGTCTGTTGTAAGAGAGAGAATATTAAAATTAAGGTGTAAAAATATGACTAAATACAGGTGGTATAAAGATGTTTTTCTAACAGACCTATTAATGTTAGAAGATGGAAATCAAGATATATATAAAGAAAATTTTCTTCAAGGACTTCCATCAGGATTTGAATCTAAAGTTAAAACATTAATTAAACAAGAGAATGATGGAAAACTAAAATATGCAAATTATATATGGGGAACATTATTTACTAAAATTAAACAAGTTGGTATAGAATTATGTAATAAAAAACACATGGATGAATCTAAATTTTTAAGATCTCAAGATTTATCTATATTCTGTTCAAACTATGGTATAGAACAAACCCCTATTCAAAGAATAATGAAAAAATTTAAATTTCTCAAAGCTAAAAAATATCCAAAGAAATACAAAGAAAAACCATTTAAAGAAAAAACTCAAAAGTAATATTATACTAAAAAGAAATTTAAAAAATATAAGCAAAACTCATCACAAAAGAAAAATATAAAAGAAATCAAATCTTTTAAATGTAGAAAATTCAGTCACTATGCCTCTAAGTGCTATAAAAATCAAGTTAAAGAATTACTCGCAGATAAAACCCTAAGTGCTGAAGAATTATCTAAAAGACTAAATCAATTAGCAGTTACTTCCAAAAGTGAAATTGAAGATTCATCAGATAGTGAGAGCGAATATGAAATAAATGAAATCTATAACAAAAGTTCAGATGATCATCATCCTTTAGCCATCCAGAATATCAAACCTCATCTGACTCAGGATATTATTCACTAAATATGTTAAATAATTCAAATCAACTCCTTCTTGACCTTATAAATCAAATTGAGGATCCAAACCAAAAGGTTGAGTTGTTAAATAAATATTTAAAAATGTCAAAACCGACTGAGTCATTCATTCTTCCTGAAACTTCATCTATAATGCATATTATAAAAAATCAAAGAAAGTATATTAAAAATATGCCAAAACCAACATCCACCTATGAGTTATCTCAACAAATTAAAGAAATGAAAAAGGAAATTTCAGAGCTAAAAACCCAAATTCAAATTTTAGAATTAAAATAGTTATCTATAAATATGGAATAAGAAGAACAGGTTGAAAATGATTTTGAAGATAATTTTCGACAAATACTATAAGAACAAAAGGCTGAAACTTCGAAATTAAAAGAAATTGAAGAACATAATTCTATCTCTATAATATGTAACGAAGCTCAAAGAATTATATTTCAAAAATGGTATATAAAAATAACCTTAAAAATGTTATATCTCTGAGAGGTTCCCATTGCATTTTGAAAACCATATAGCCAGGCCAGAACTGGAGCCTACAAAATTAGAATTTTCAATAAATGTTATAGAATTTAAACTCGATTATAAAAAATTATTAAAAGATTTTGAAGGAATTCACAATAACAATGGATAATTAAAACATATAATGAGGATGAACAAAATAAATTAATAAAAATATGGATTACTTATTGTAAATCTTTAAAAGAGAATATATACTTTTTCGATTGGTATGACTCCCAAGTAAATCCCATGTAAAAAACTCATTAAATATGCTAAATATTGTAGAACAAAATCCATCCACTTCAAAAAATATACCTTTTAAAGAAGCTCAAGAAGATTTTGTCTCATAATTAAATAAAGGACAACCTATTAAAAATCGTGATGGAAAAATTCTTCAACAACCATTTAAACAATCAGTATGCAAAGACATTCCCGAATATGCCAAAGATCTATCTCAAGTTATAGAATAAGTAAATTTTACAAATTATAAATTAATACAAATAGGACGATTGTTAAAAGAAAAAATGCTGCTCATATTATAGCTTGGGGATTGGTTTTGTCCTCCAATGACCTACTCCAAGCGAATCACCCTGGCTTAGAGCGGAGGTCTGTAGCTTGTACTTCAAGGTTAGCTCCCATCTCTGTATTCGGGGCTCCGACGAGCCCTTCTAAGAGCCTTGATTGCTCTTCCTAATTCTGCCGGTTTATTGCTTCTTGAATCCCCGCCAACTCCTTCTCGAAGCGGTGGATCTTGGTGTCATGAGTTGCGTTCCCCCGATCATGTTCTGGGCTCTAATATTACTTTGGTACGTTATCAACGAAGAACATTGACCCCAATGACCAGTACCAGTGAAGATAGTCGGAATACGCCGACCACCTGCATCAGGAGGCCTGATCATGGCTAAAACATTTTTTTTTGTTTTGTTTCTTTCAAATTTGTTTACAAAATTATTATTCTAGTTATATTTAATCTATAAATTAATTTTCACCAATTTTAGATTTTTAAACATAAGAGTATTTTAGTTTTCTTTAATTGTTAAAGCAGGACTAAAATACATTTACATTTAAACTTTCAAAATAAATACATAGACAGTTTTAAAATTGATAAAAATTGATGTATAAATTAATCTAGGTGTATACACCCTTTTTTATTTTTTTGAAATTTTTTTATATAACTGTTGTCTAAATGTATTTAACATATATCTTAAATTTTTACTATTTTCAGAGGCTTTTAGATATTTTTTCCAATTTTAAAAATCAATTATACTTTTAGTAATTCTATTTTTGTAG
>JAXCLR010000050.1:51070288-51093606 GCA_035584095.1 Annona squamosa | reverse complement strand
TCAGTGGCATTTTCGTAATTTAAAATTACCTAAAATGCCACTGATTTTCAAAAATAAAAAATAAATATCTAAAATACCCCAAAAATTGTAAAAATTTATACACATGTTAACTACACCTAGATTAACAGTTCCATGAAAAAATTTTGAAAAAAAAATAAAATAAATAAGTATATGCGCCTGGGAGCAGGCAGCGCGGGCAGAGGAGATTGCGCCCCAAAAATAAAACATCTGAACCGTCTATTAGTCGTTGTTTTCAAATTTAAATCACGATATGGAAAACTGAACATATTGGATATAATATCGCCCGTTATAATAAGCATACTGGAATGAAATTTTAACCGTGCATGCACAATGAATTTTGTAATATTACTTATTTTTCGAATCAAATCCATTCGCCATGTTCAACATAATAAAATATACTTATATCAAAATTGATGATAATATAACCTTCTTGGAACTAATATCAAATCAAAATAAATATTTTAATAAATTTAATTCTTCAAAATTTATATAAATATTTTAAAGTTGTTTTTATGATACTAAATTTTAACTAAAATGTAATTAATGATTTAGATATTAGAAATAAATTATATATAATATACTCTTTTCAAGTGCTGTACCTGTGGTCCTATGGAAAGGTACTCGTGCTCTCCAGGATAACCCTGTTGGGTTTGTATTAAGGGTGGAAATCGGGGCAGGTCGGGGCGGGTCAGGGTGTGCCCAATCCTGACCTTCATTTTCAAAAATCTTGTTTGACCTTTATTTTATACTGGGTCGGGACAAGGTTGGTTTGACCCTTACTTTTTTCTACAAGGTCTCGGGACAAAATTCGGGTCGGTATCGAGTCAACGGGTCGAGTAAAAAACTGCAGGTCAAGTAAGAATTTTTTAAAAATTTATATAACTATCAAGTATAAAAACAAATTTATATTAAATTTAACTGCTATATGCTTGAATCTATTATTAATTAGTCAAAGTAAATATAAATAATTAAATAAAACATGAATATTAGCATTGAACGAGGTTTTTCTTTTTAATATAAAATATCAAAACACGGGTTAGCAAGTAGGTCCGCCCAGACCCGCCTTGACTCGCCTTGCCACCCTGTTAAAAAACCGAATTTTGCCCCGACCCGCATTCTTTAAAATCATCGAACATCCTAACCTGCCCTGGTATTAAACAGGTTCGGTGGGCGGGTCACAGGTCAACCCGCCCCGATTCACACCCCTAGTTTGTAGTGTTTGTTGTCATATAATCATTTGTCACCCCAAGAATGGAAATGCTGTAAACGGGATATGCTGCTGCACCCCAACTCGGGTGTATTCGCTCCATATGAGATCCATCCTGATGATTATCAAAACTTGATATATCAAATGTATTTAAAATTATTTATTCAACCTGTCTAAAAAAATTTATTTTTTCAACCATTAAACTAAATATGGCTATGCTGTTATAAAACTTCTCTTCCACGTAACCCGTCTCATTTTTAATATCTTGATTGTTGATAAAAACTTCACTTTATGTATTGTATTTAATATCATTTATATTATCATACAAAACTTTTCATTTATTTAATATCAAAGTATAGGAGCTCCATCTATAATGTGTAAAATCAATGTAATAAAATAATTTAATACTAAACATAAAAAATTTTAAATAGTATTTTCAACATCTAAATTATTTAAAATTCATTAATATATAAATAAATGATTTATAAAATATTATTACGTTCTAATATATATGTGAATGAATATAACTATTTTTCCTAATTTATGTACAAATATATCTATTTTTAGCAAATGTGGCCTCGCACCATATACTTAATTTGGATGAAATTTTGTTTCATAGCTAAACAAATGATAATAAATATAATGAATAAAATGCATTTTGTATCAATTATCGATATCTTAAAAATTAAAGGAGTTGTATGAAACAACTTTTATAAAACCTAATTACATAGAAGTTAAGCCCAAATAAGTTTTATTTAAATCAATCATATGCATTGCCCTTGATAAATAGATAAAATAAATGTAATAAGATTATCTAATTTATATATATTAGTTTAAAAGTTATATATTTTTATTGGTACTTATAATCATTACAACTAGTATTACAATAATGCATGTTCATAACCCTCACACCGTGGAGGAAATTTCTCTATAGCCACCTGTACGCAAGGAGAAATTTGTAAATATCCCCACATCAGGCAAAAATTGCAAATTTTTACTCACATGGCTGATGGGACTTGAAAGCTAGTGGGCGGAATAAAATCTCCGAGTGTTACCACCCAAGTAACTCCTATGTGGCGAAAATTGTACCTTTAACATCTAAATCATCTACCGTATTACTCCATTGGATAAAAAATTCAATAAAATATTGCTACATTTGAATGCGCATGTAATTGGAGGCAATTGTTTTCCTTTCAAATTTATATATGATTACATATTTTAAAGTAGGAACAGCCACTAAGGAAGTTGATTGAAATAAATTTTTTACCGCAGTGGAATCAATAACACTTAACCAACTGACATTCAATTTTGATATTATCATCAATGTGGGCCCCGCTTGCAGCATATCCAGTTATAAATTCTTCAATGTATTTAAACTACACTTAAAACAGTTTAGAAGAGTGTTTGTTTAAGCAAATAGGGTTCATTTTACAAAAGTTTGCAAGGGAATTTTGGTAATCCGCAAAAAGTGCAAAAATTGGAAAAAAAATTTAAAGTTAAGAGAGTAATAACTGAATATGGATAATGATTAAGAATAAAAAAAATACGAATAAAATAGAATGGACAGTTTATGAAAAAATGTGAAAGAATCAGAATATGAAGGTAAAATAGAAAAAAATAGGACAATTAAAGTATCAAATCATATAGAAATTTATATAGAAAGACAGAGAAGAAATTCTTTTTACCCCATTTATTTTATTTCGTTTCGATGAATATATTTAAAACCATCTTAAGTTGTATTACATTTTCAGTGAAAGACAGCAAGCTCCCACCAAACAAGGAAGAAGTAACACACTGTCGGGATCGAACACTCCATCTCACCTAAACGAGTCATGGCTGTTACCTCTGCGGTTAGGGGTGCAACTTGGGCTTGGTTGAGCCCGAACCCAATTTTGAATGGTTTTGAAACTTGCTTTTTCGTAAATCGAACCTAAACTTGAGAAACCCGATTTGTAAATATGATAGGATTAGGATTCAAGTGAACCAGAACCCGAGCCCGATTTCCCATTATATTTATTATAAAATATATTTTACATATACTATTTAAACAATATTTCTTTATATTATTCATATTTTTTGTTATTATATTTATATTTGAATACATGTTTAGCATTTTATTATGAATAAAGTATATTATTTTCATTTATATTTATTTTTTATTTCTATAAGTTACTTTTACACTCATTAATTTTCTTCATTTATCTTATTTTTTATGTTAAATTTTTCTGAAAATATTCTTTATATTATTATTTTAAAAAAATATGTAGTTTGATTATATATTGTTATGTTTACTTACATGATTTGTTATTATTATTTATTCATGTGAAATTCTAAACTTATCACTTTTAAATAAAATATAAATTCATCAACATAAATTTTAATCCGAACTCGATTTTCAAAAATAGGATTAGAGTTTAGATTTTACCAATAGAATTAGATTAGGTTTAAGGTTAATGTTTTATAAATAAAATTAGGATTAAGGTTGAAGTGAACCTGAGTTTCATGAGTCTGATTTGCACCCCTGACGGAGGCAACGCTTGGTGACTTACTCAATTTGTTCCACCAATTTATTTTGGAAAAGGTCAAAACACACGTGAAAAAGGCAATTAGGCTTACCTATCAATTCCATTTTGCAACAGTTGCTGTCGCTTGTGCCATAAATTTTGCTTCTGGGTGCTCTTATGCCCATCCATCTATGCATCACTGTCATCTCATTGGAAAGGCAGGCGTGTCATTTTCAGATTTTCTGGGTCCCAACACTATATAGCATTCTATGGAATACTGGCAGTGATTCCAAGGAACCCGGTTCTTTTTGTTAATATCTTATAATATATCAATTTACACAAAATTTATTAGTTTAAAATGTAACTATTATTTTGATAAAAATTTTAATGGGCCACAAAGTAAATCACTTTATAATAAAATAAGTAATTTAATTCGATGGCTGATTAAATATTGTATCAAATTAAAAATTATATTCTTAGTATTTCAAAAATAATTATATTCTTAATTAAAAAATTAAAGTTGGGATAATATTTTAAAAGCTGCGTCGGTTTTCGTATGTGTGTTTGCTGCAAAAGTATTAGTCGACAGAGCCGGAGCTAATTTAGGCAGTTTATGATACAAAAAATTACTCGATAGGGCCGGATAGAAAAAAATACTCATAAGTTAGGGCAAAGCATGAAAAAATGCTCATTCCTTTTCTAAGGTAGAGTAGGTCTCATAAACTCTAGACGGGGATGGGTAAACGTGTAAATACCTAAGATTACATTTAGTAATTTAAAATATAATTGCATTTCAAAATCTATACATATTTTTCATAATTTAATAACTACAGATTTTAAATATCTACCTTTCTTTTTTATGTTGGTGTCGTTGATTAAATATTGTGTCCGTCCACTGATAAGGTGGGATGAAGATGAGATGAAATTTCTATATTCAAAAACTAATGATTTCATTTTTCCGAAATAATAATTTACTTTTTATATTTTATATTCCAAGTCTCATTTAATTTTTCCGAAATAATAACGATACTTTTTTTTTTTTTTTCAAAATCTTATCTCACGTTCAATTCCTTAACATGTAACTAAAAGAAAAGAACGAACTTGGAAATAGCTGTGCACCGATCACTTTCACAGGGATAAAATAGGATACACTAACAACTGAATTGATGCTTAAGTAAGGTATAAATAAAATAACCAAAGAAGTGAAATGACCAAAGTCGCACTCCAAGCAAAACGCTTGGAAGATTTTGAAAAGAACTCCATGAAACTAAGTTCACTAGCTACATTGTTGGCAATTTGATTTCCCTTATATAACTTCCCACATATTTTTATCAGTCTAGACTAACTGAAGTTTTTTTTTTTTTTTTTTTTTCAGTAATCTTGTGAATGGGGAACATTTCGATGATGGAATCAAAATCAACTGTAGACATTATCGAACATCATTTATTTTATCAGGAATAAAAGTCATCTAAATCAAAGTTGTTGAGTACGTCATATATATATATATATATTCACGTATAAATTATGAAAAATGCACATGCTTAGATTTATTCACAAATGCATTAAAATATAATTATACTTATAGAATTATTTATCCATATGAAAAAGGTACTTTAGACAGTTACAGCTTTGAAATTAAAATTTTATTATTGTGTTTATTTTATACATTTTCACGATGGTGATAGGTGCACATGCACATCTTCTATTCGTGTGATGGAATACATTACAAAAAAAAAGAAAAAAATGTATGTAACCAGCTTATCTCGAAGTTAAATTAAGATCCACTCTGCCCATTTCATTCAATTTATCTTACAAAGCAAACCTAAGTGACATCCAAATCAAATATTTTCGTCTGCCCCAGTTAATAGAAGTGATGAAAGGTTTTCCCGTAGTCTAAAATCGTTTATGTAGATACAACTATTTTACTTTTGATTTTACATGCATACAAATAGATCTAAGTGATTACAATATTTTAATGCTTTTATAAATGTATTGAGCATTTTTCATAATTTACAAATGATTTTAAATGTTTTAAAGATAAACACGTATAAAACATTTATTGAAATATTTTCAATATCGCACTTAACAAATAATGTCAAATATAGCCATCGGCTTGGATTTTAATTTAAATTCCAAAGTAGCTAGGTTGAAATAAATAGGTTAACGGATTCAATTCAGCCCAACCAATATTACTAACTTGGTTCTTAATAATTAATCTTAGCTTTTCCTCTGGAATAGTTTTCAACAATTAATTACAACTAATAAAAGATATTTGCCCGAGTGATAATGACATGGGCTGCATCCTTAATGATAAGGATGCAACCCGGGCTCATAAAACTCGAGCTTAAGTTAACTTTAATCTTAACTTTATTTATAAAATATTAATCTTAACTCTAGCCCTGACCTTATTTATAAAACATAAATTCTAATCTTATTTTTAAAAATCAAATTAGCATTGAGTTTCATATGGAAATTTAAATTAAATTTATATTTTATTTAAGAGTGATAAGTTTAAAATTTTATATGAATATATAACAATAACAAGTAAGCCAACATAATAATATGTAGTCAAACTACATATATTAAAAATATATAGCAACATAAAGAATATTTTTAGAAGAAAATTTAATATCAAAAAAGTAAATAAAGAAAATTAATGGATGTAAAAGTAAATGATAGAAATAAAAGATAAATATAAATGAATATATTATACTTTTTATAGTATAATTATAATATGCTAGACATGTATTCAAATATAAATATAAATAACATAAGTACATAAATATAAAGAAATATTATTTAGATATTATGTACATAATATATTTTATAATAAATATAAAATGACAAATGGCGCTCGGGTTCTTTAAGTTTGGATTTACTTGAATTCTAACCTGATGATATTTACAATTTGGTTCCTCGGTTGGTTTGTGTTGTTAAAAAAATTCTAAAGCCGTTAGAATTAAGTTTGGCTAGTCGAGTTCGGGCTCAAACTAGGCTAAATTGCACCCCTAATTGGGGATATGGGTTCGTACCTCATCTCCCTCATTTGGAATATTTGTTCTTCCTTTTAATAATAGAGAAAGTGTTGCCTCGCATTTAAATTGTGAGAGCTTATTATTGTCTCTCTATAGAACTATTGAGCCTGGTTGTGATATCAGATGAGTTATATATCATTACACACAAATCAAAAAATAATAAATATTTCACTGAATTTCAAAAATGAATTAAAGTTTTAAACAATCTTTAGAATTAATAGTTTAACTAGAGAGGAAAGTTAGATTTAATTGCTATAATTTGGTGAACTTTTACAATGAAATTTTCATTCATTTAATTTTAACCATATAATTTATTTCTTTTATAAAATATAATAGAGATATTTGCAAAGGACTCCTAAAGATCTAGGGATACAATTTGGGTTTGGTTGACCCAAACTTGACCTTACGGTCCTAACCCCATCCGAAAAAACTCTGGTTCAACCCGAGCTTAAAGTAAAATAGAGTTGAATTAGATGTATGTGAACCCAATCACGTACCAATTTTTAATCCGAGGTTATTTCATATATAATATTATATTTTCCTGTGCAATCACATCTGTGTGCACCATTATATGTTTGACATATACTCCCAATATATATTTTTAATTGATAGCTGAATTAACGTTGAAAATATTCATTTTAAGATAATTATTTTAATAATTTTAAGTAAAAAATACATCAATTTTATCTTATCTTTTCACTGTTTTAAATATTTTTCGTTGGAGATGAATTCAAAATTATATACGATAGTATTTATATTTTAAAAAAGCATTTGGCGTATGGTAATTCAACCACTTTCTCAAAACTTGTAACTTAAAGAGTTCTTCTATTATTGTTAACTTAAAGAGTTCTTCTAGTGTTGTTTACTGGAATTCAATGTAATAAAATCAAAATTTTAATAATAGATTATTATTTACATTGTTTTATAAATCAAAATTAAAATATAATTTAGATAGATTATTTTAATTTATTAGTCTTGATAATACAATATATTGCTTAAAAATGAAAAAGGTATATTTTGAAAAAAATAGAAAAGTTAAAATTCAAACCAACAATAAACTTGAAATTTTTAAGTGAAACTTTTAAATGAAAAATTTTTGGTGTAACAATTTTTAAAATGGGAGAAATAATTTGATATGACATTGGTGATGATGAGAAACAAAAACAATAAAGTTAAAATAGAAGATTAGTTATATGAATAATTATGTAGAAATGAATAAAAAATAATAAGAAAATTGAAAAAATAATTAAAAAATAAGACGGTTAAGAAAAGTAAAAAGTTTTAGACTAAGGGTCTTTATTAACCAACAAAACTTTTTAATGTAAAACTTTTCACTCCCTACAACTACCCTATTATTTAATTATTTCTTCACTTTTTCCTATACAATTATCATACTTTTCAATCATTTCTATACAACTATCTGTACATTTAACCTATTTATTTTAATTTTATTATCTTTATTCCTTATTATTATCTCTATCATAAACATTATTTTCTCACATCTTAAAAACTGTTATACTAAAGCCTTTTTATCAAAAACTTTATCACTTTCCAAACACATCCTAAAAAAATTTTATTTAAAAAGTTTTAGATAAATCCAACACACCCTAAACAGAATTTTCAACCCAAAGTCAAAATTGAAACTCACGTGAACCCGACCAGGATCCGAGATATAGAATTACGGTTAGAATTTAGTTCACTAGAATCGGGTGTAACTGGACTTGACCTGAGCTGCACCCCTTTGTGATTTATGCCTCGTAATTTTTACTTTACTAATAATGCTCTTCGAATTTCTTTTTAGAAAAGATTCCCAGTTTCCAACTTTATCCCAACGACATTTTTCCGTGATTTTATGCAATTTTAGAATCCATGTATTATGATTTATATTGAATAGATTAATGTCTTATGAAATTCTTTTGCAAATAGAGTTCAAAAATGGGGTGCAAAATCAAAAGTCATAAGGCGTAAACTACAAGCTTCAAAAATTGAGGCCATTTGCTATACTAATATAATATTAGTCTTGAATCCTAAATGAATATATATATATATATATATGAAATTTGCAGGTGCAGCGCTGCTCCACTGTAATTATTGTGCAGGGGAGTTAAAACGGGTTTCACATGATGATAAAATTATAATTTACTCCGCCAATCATATTTTAGAATAATGTATTCTATTATCATATCAATTTTCATTCAAATCAGATAAGTATGGACCCCATCTGAAATGGTACAAATTCAACGTAATAAAATTGTTTGATATAAATAGCAACTTTCAAGTAGTTTTTTCAACATGTAAACTATTTGCTATAAAATTTATATATAGATAAACAATTGTATAAAGTTTCATTGTATTTTAATATGTGTGGAGCCCAAAATAAGGCAAATGTACCGCTATTCCGGTTGGCGTTACACTAGAACAACTCTCTCTCTCTATATATATAGATACACACACACACACACATATACAAGACCTGTTCCGGTGCAGTACAACTGCACTTGAACCGTAGTGTAGTTGCCCATTTTTGGGCCTCACACATGTTATAATGAAATAAAACTTTATACAATTATTTATCTATATATAAATTTTACAAGAAATGATTTACATGTTGAAAAAATTACTTTAAAGTTGTTATTTACATCAAATTAATTTATTACGTTGAATTCATACCATTTTCAGATAGGGTTCATACAAATCCGATTAGGATGAAAATTAATATAGTAATAGAATAAATTCTTTTAAATACAATGAGTAAAGTAAATTATAATTTTATGATTATATGTAGCCCATTTTGGTGCAATTGCACTGCTGTTACGGTGCAGTTGCGTTGCACCTGAATCTCTCTCTCTCTATCTATATATATAGAGCGAGATAGATATTCAGGTGTAGCTTCACCGCACTACAATTATGATGTAGTTACCTTAAAATAGGCCCCACATGATCATAAAATTATAATATACTCTACCCATTGTATTTAAAATTATGTATTCTATTACTATATCAATTTCATCCAAATTGGATATGTGTATGGACTCCATCTGAAAATTATACAAATTTAATGTCATAAAATAGTTTGATATAAATAACAACTTTAAAGTTATTTTTTTAACATGTAAACCATTTGCTATAAAATTTATACATGAATAAATGATTTTATAAAATAACAATACATTTAAGTATATGTGGGATGCATTTTGGGCCGAATTCACTGTTAATTATAGTGTAGCTTTACTGTGCAAGAAACATTCTCATATATATATGGTTTCATTTCTATGTAACCAGGTACATAGAAGCGGTTTCATGTAACTCCTCAAATTTCAAGATATTAATCCTTGATGGAAAATTCAATTAATTCATTGCATTTAACATGATTTATTTAGCTAAGAAACCAAGTTTCATCTAAATCAAGTATGTGCGTAGGCTATATTTGCTCAAAAGTATGTATATTCATGTGTAAATTATGAAAAATATTTGGATCTATTCACGCATGTGTTAGAATATAATAATAATTTATATGATCATTTGTCCACATATTATTGATATTTTAGATGTTTTAGATGTTGAAAAAATTACTTTAAAGTTTTAATATTGAATTATTTTATTACCTCGATTTTATAATTTATAGATGGGACAAATATAAAATAAAATTAAAAAATAAAAGAGTTTTCAAGATACTATAAATGATGTTAAATATAAAGGATAGAGTAGATTTTTCATCCATCATCAAGATTTTGAAAATAGAGGGGGGTTACATAGAAATGGGATTTCACAGAAGTGGGACTAATATATATATAGAGAAATATTCAAGTGCAGCTTCACTGCACCACAAATATGGTGTAGTTATCTGAAAATGAGCCCTATATGATCATAAAATTATAATCTACTCCACCATTGTATTTATAATTATGTATTCTATTACCATACTAATTTTCATGCCAATTGGATTGTGTATGAACTTCATCTGAAAATGGTATAAATTTAAAATAATAAAATAGTTTAATGTAAATAAAAATATTGAAGTTATTTTTTTAATGTGTAAATCATTTACTATAAAATTTATATAGGGATAAATGATTGTGTAAAGTATCAATAAATTTAAGTACATGTTGAGCCCATATTGGCCCAAATGCACAATTAATTATAATGTTTATATATATATTATCGGCTCCGCTTCTATATAATCGGGTAATATAGAAGATGAACTATGTAATCTCTTAAAAATCTAAGATTTTAATCCTTAATTAAAAATCTAATTCATTCTCTGTATTTAACATCATTTATTTGTTTAGGAGACCACGTTCCATCCCAGTCAAGTATGTTTAATGGCCACATTTGTTCAAATATATATATATATATATTCATGTGTGAATTATGAAAAATGCTTAGATCTATTTACACATATATTAGAATGTACTAATACTTTATAAAATCATTTATTCACCTAGAAATGATATTTTGGATTGTTTAGATGTCAAAAGTACTATTTTAAAATTGATATTTTAGCATTTTTCATAATTTACATATGAATATATATTTTCTAATTAACGTGACGCATAAATATACTTGATTGGGATGAAACTTAATCCTTTAGATAAACAAACGATATTAAATATAATGAATGGATTATATTTTTCATCAAAGATTAAAATTATAAATTTTGAAGGGGTCACATGAATTCACTTCTATGTAACCACGTTACATAAAAGCGAGCCTCATATATATATGGGCTCTACTTCTATGTAACCTAACCCTATTAAATTTTAAGATATTGATCCTTGATAAAAAAAAAATCTAATCCATTCATTATATTTAACACTATTTGTTTAACTAAGATACCAAATTTCATCCAAATCAAGTATGTGGATGGGCCACATTTGCTCAAAAATATGTATGCGTATTTGTTAATTATGACAAACTCTAAGATCCATTCACACACATATTAGAATGTAACAACACTTTATAGGATCATTTATCTACATGTTATTGATGTTTTAGATGGTTTAGATGTTGAAAAATTACTTTAAAGTTGATATTTTAATATTGAACCATTTTGTTATGTTGATTTTACATATTTATAGATGAGACTCATATATAGTAAAATTAAAAAAATAAAAGGGTTTCTACGATACTCAAAATGATATTAAACACAATGGATGGAATAGATTTTATATCAACCATCAAAATTTTAAAAATGGAGAGAGTTACATAGAAATGAGGTTTCATAAAAGTGGGAACATAAATATATACAAAAGAAAATGTTACAGTGCATGCGATTGCACCGTGCAGACCATGCACTGTGGGCCCCACATGATCATAAATGGGAAATCCACCCCGCCCATTGTATTTAGAATTTTTCACTTTATTAGCATATCAATTTTCATCTAAATCCAACATGTGTGTGGTCCTTATCTTAAAATGATGTAAAATCAATGTAATAAAATAGTTCAATATAAATATCAAGTTTAAAATGGTATTTTTAATATCTAAACTGTAAAGTATGATTTTTGTATGGATAAATAATTGTATAAAATTTCATTACAATTTAATATACATGGGACCCATTTTACAGCAGACTGCACTGTATTACAGTGGAGCCTGTCTGCACATGAATGAGTCTCATAATATATATATAGACACACACACACACATATTTACGTTTCCATGAAACTCCTATTTTTAAAATCTTGATAGTTGATAGAAAATTCACTCTATCCATTATATTTAGCATAATTTATAGTATCATAGAAACTCTTTTATTTTTAAATTTCATTGTTATGGGTCTCATCTATAAATGTATAAAATCAACATAATAAAATAGTTCAATATTAAAATGTCAACTTTAAAGTAGTTTTTTTTAACATATAAACCATCCAAAATATCAATAAAATGTAGGTAAATAATCATATAAAGTATCATTACATTCCAATGTGTGTGAATGGATCTAAGCATTTTTCATAACTTACACATGAATGCACCTATTTTTGAGCAAATGTGGCCTATCCACATATTAGATTGGGATAAAACTTGGTCTCCTAACTAAATAAATAGTGTTAAATATAATGAATGGATTGGATTATATATACGCTTATCTATAAATGATAGTTTATTCTACTTTGTAGTAAGATATAGTTAATACAAATGTTACGACTTTTAGCATTTCTAATTATCAAATATTTAAAATATGGACTACGAAGGTCCTAGTGAATAGTGACACTTGTCAAAATAGCTTAATTATGCTTACTGAAAACAAATTTTCTTTCAGCATTAATTAGATATAAAAAATACATTATTATATCTCCTTAAATTACGAAATAATTTTAATAATCGTAATTCGATTATAAATGCTGTTAATTTATACAGTAAAAGGGAAACCCTGCTCTACCAATTACACCATTGAAACGTCTAATGTTGTCACTCATACAGACGTTAATGTAAGTTAATAAAGATCATTTCTGATTGAGAAAATGTCATATGAGGTTTAAAATCGAAGAGCTGCATGGGTAACTCCCACTAATTATTAGTTGACCCGTTCCACTTGTCCTGTTTGAAATTCTCAATAAATGTAATCAGATTAGCTTGCACTCAGGGGAAAGAGGTGAAGTTGTGAGCGAATTTAATATGGGAGCAGACTCTGGATCCGTATGCTTATGAAAGCCAAAAAGAAAAAACAAAGACGTTCGGGTCACAAGGAGGACATGGCAATTTTTTTTCATTGCCGTCGGTTTGGAAGCATTATCTAATCCCAATCGAGGTTTGTTTTACCCACGTCGACGATGTAGCCGCGAGCTATTTTAATAAATTAAAAAAGAAAAACAAAGTTCTTTGCTGAATTCGACTTGTTGCTTGCTGTAAAACCCAACTCAAACTAATGTTATCACCAGTGTCTGTTAGTAGCAAACATGGTCATGAGTCATATGCTATATATACCGCATTGATTTGAGTTGAGCTGAAGGAGATTTAGGGATCAGGTCAAGGGTGAGATGTAGAACAAACCAGACTACGAGGCTTTTTTTTTTTTTTTTTTTTTTAAATTTGTATTATACATTGTATATCGTGACATCTTTATATGACACATCAAGTCCATTCACTATGGAGACTGTAGGTATACACCTCTAATAAAATAATATTTATAATATTAATTAATAACAAATTGACATGTGGAGTTATATGTCAGTTAAAGACTAATTCAAAACTACTTCCCACAAAATGAGCCACGGTCCTTAACCAACTGCTACTAAGCCCTATAATATCTCCTAAAATCAAGGGATAATACAAGCAAACATGGGCATGCTCCCACTCTAACCGGACACACAAAGTTTCTATAAATAGCAAATCATTTCTCATACTTGGAAGGAAGCTCTATGAGGAACTCTATTGGGACCAAACTCCCACTCGTTCTACATCTCTCATTCATCTATATAATTTTTCACGACACTTTAACCCCTTTGACGAAACCCTCAGAGGTTCATTTCACATTCCCCTTTGATTCATCTCACTCCTCTAGGCTTTGTCTTGGACCTTCAGAAACTCACTCGTACTTACTAGGTTTCTTCCTAGACTCTCTAAGAATCACCCCAGACCCTCTGTCACCCATTCTTACTTATTGGGAACCTTCCTGGACCTTTTGTCAAAATTCCATTGATCCTAACTCAACCCTCTAACAAACTCTCTGTAAGATTCACCCTCTTATAGAGACAATATACTCCACCTATCTGAAGGGAGACCACACGCTCCCAACTATAAATATGAAGACAAAACTCCACCAACAATTATGTGTGGGACACATGTCCCTGATGAGGTTCAAAATGTGGATGGGGCAACATGTAGCCATCATCCACAACCACGACGCTAAGGTCGTCGTGGCTAACTAAGAGGTTCTTGGTCTAGGTGAAGAATGGTATGGTATTATAGTCCTCCAAAGTATCATAAAATAGAAACACAAAAAAATAATCATATCAGTTTTAAACTAGTATAGTTGAACTAACTGCTAGATCTTACTATTTAGTATCTCAACAGTTGTGTTGTAACTTAATTTCTATTCTTAAGTAAGCAATCATGCATTCTTCTCAAAATATAACACGTTTGCTATAATAAATCACATTCCATAAACTCAAAAGATAACTTCGCCTTGGTATTCAACTTTTTTTTTTACTTTCAACTAAATAACTTTTATCTCAAATCTTATCATATTAGCATCTGGGTCCCATTCATAATGGCTTAAATAGTGTCTCATTGAGCAATGTTTTGAAATAAGCTCAAGTTACAAGTGGATTATCCAAATATAGAAACATAAATAAAAGACAATACAATTTATAGTAGTCTATCCAAATGTGATTGTATTTTACTCATTAAGCACTTTGACTTAGGTTCCACTAACCAACTTTCAATATAAAGTTATAGTGGTGTAGTTTCGCATTGTCGTAAGGATTCCTAAAGCTGCAAATGGTTTTCTTAGTTAATCACATACATAACCACAATATTATTCTATCTATCTACTCTAGATTTAATTACCACCAACACCAAGCTACAATAAAAAACATAGAAATGAAAGCTTACAACTAAGATTATCATATAGAAGCTTGCGCCAATAAGATCTCTCAGCTTCACTATACATAATGTCAATCATATCTTGGAAATGCCAAGGGCTTAGGAAACCTCGAGTAGTTCTAAATTTATCTAATTTAGTTAAAAAACAAGTTCCTATGGTAGTTTCTCTGATAGAAATTAAACTCAAAAAGTAGGAGATGGAGGGGATTCGGATGAAATTGCACTTTGATAATTGTTACACAGTAGATAGTGTTATGAACTCAATTAGCAAATCAAACACAATTCATGTTTTAATTATTAACAATCCAAATTTGAGAATTTAAAGGTACTACAGTGTGTGTCGCAATGTTTCAAGTTGGAATTTTTCAAAAGTAAAACATGACAAATCAAGTCATAGAGTCAAGTCGACTCAGGTATCGACTTAGGTCAAGTTGATACCTAAGTCGACTCTAAGATCAACTTCAACAGTCATTTTTTAGGTAGAGCTGAAATTATGGACACATGAGCAAGTAAAGTCGGAATTGAAGTCGACTTCGCATGCAACTTGTGTTAAGTTGCGACCCAAGTTGACTTAGCATGCAACTTGGGAGACTTCAAGCCTTGAATGAAGATCCAAAAAAGCCAAGTCAAACCCCAAGTCGACTCAACCACGTGACTTGAGCTAAATAAGTGTAAAAATGAAGAATTTTGAAGATCTAAGCATGCAATAAATTCGAAGTTGCATACCCAAATTGACTCCACTTGTGACTTGGGTCAATTTGCAAGTCAAGTCAACTTCGTATACGACTTGGACACAAAAGGAACTCAGACTTTGTAGAACTGAGCTCAAAGCCATCAAATGAAATTCAAGCAATGCATATCTTGATACAAATGACACAAATTGAAGATTAAACTACAATGGATTGAAGTTTAAGGCATGTAACTCAATGTAAAGAAGGCTATATCTTAAGATGAAAGAATACTGAGTCAAAGAGAGCTGAAATATGAAGATATTAGAGCACAAAGATTAAAACACTAAATTTATGAAGATTTAAAGCTCCAAAGAATATATTATAAAGTGAAGTCACAACCCAAGTTGAATTCACTTGAGACTTGAGTCAAGTCCCAGACTTAGTTGACCTCGAGTTAGAACTTGGAGCTGAAGACAAGGAGAAAACCTCTTAGGAAGGAAATGTGGAAGATTAAAGTCATAACTCAAGTCGACTCCAGCCCACGACTTGAGTTAAGTCACATCCAAAGTCAACACTAGATGTGACTTGGCTCATAATGATCAAAAAATTAAAACGTTGGCGCATTTAATGTACACTACCTACCCTCCAATGTTCAAAATAACTCTCATTCTATTTAAAGCATGACAATGGGAGTTATGAGGGTTAGATAGAGCATTTATTGAGCTTTTACCTTCCTTTCAATAGACATTCAAGTGTGCATTTAGTGCTAAAGAGGAAGAACCCTCTCATTTACTGCAAGTGCTGCAACATGCAATCGCTCTCAAGTTTTCAAGAGTTCTTTTGCGCTAAATTTTCTCTAACAATCTATAATGTGTAGATTTCTATTTAAATCACTTTGTTGTATTGTTACTTAGCTTGGTGTTAGAGAACAAAGTCAAGTAAAGACAAATAGTGTACAATTAGAGTGAGACTCATCGTTTGCTTGTGCTGTGACTATGAAAGTCCACTAGAGCTACAATCTAGAAGAGAGCAAAGGCTCTAGTTGTATTTCTTTTGAAATAGTGAAATCCAAGACATAAGAGCGTGTTCTTGAAAGAGTAGATTTGGAAGCGTTGTCCCAAATTACTATAATTTTTGGTGTTTTTTGTGTGTGATGCTCATGCTCTTTACATTCTTCATTCAAGGGGACTAAAATCACAAAGGGTTAAATTTTATTTTTCAAAAGAATTTTAAAGAACTTAATTCAATCTTCCCCTCTTGAATTTTGCCTTAAACTTGGGACAACAGATAGGAATGATCACCGAGGTGGACTAGTAGTCTTATCGAACAAAGCTTTGAACCTTAGGGTTTGCGCTTTCTCTCTTAATCATATTGATATGGAAATAAAAGCGAGCAAGATGACAACTGGTGGCACTTGACTAGTTTCTATGAAAACCCAGAGTGAGTAAGGAGAACAAAATCATGGTGTCTACTAAAATAGTTGAGCCACCAATGTACTAGGCCATGGATTACTTGAGGGGATTTTAATAAAGTCTTGGAGCCTTCAGAATATGTTAGCAATAAAACTCTATGAGAATAGCAAATACAGGGATTTAGGGATACCATTGTATGAGTACAACCTAATTGATATGCAACATGTAGGGCAAACATGACATGGAGAAATAAAAGAAGGAGAGGAAAAAGTGGAAACTCAACTTGATAGGGACTAGTGAATGAACTATGGACCAAAATGTTTCCTTTTTCCTAAATTCATCACTTAGAGCATACACATTTAGATTAGTCTCCTATAATGTTGATTTTGAACGCAAGATAGAAAACAACAAGACTTATGAAAACTTTTAGTTACAAGATTCTTTAGTTAAGGGACGTAGGAGCTATTCAAGTGGTGAATAACATGTGAGCCAAAGAGAGAAGGGATGGACAACAATGTTTCCAAAATGTAAGATGGCAAATCAAGAAGTGTGGATAACAATTAGTAGCATGTAATAAAAGAACTAGAGGCTATCTTCCACAAGCAATCTAGAAAATCCAAGAGAAGCTAGTTGAGCTAAATGATCTTGAAACATCATAAGCTCGTGATGTAGAAATCAGAAATATGGAGGGAGAATCAATTCTCTCTTACTAGACGAAGAGCAACATTAGAAATAATGTTCACGTGTCTAGTGAATCCAACAAGGTGACCTCAATACTAAATTTTTTCACAAAGCTACCTTTAAGAGAAGGAGACAACTTCATAGAATTTCTGGCTATTGATAGTGAGATCAAGGTGACAGAATAGAAGGCTAAAGAACAAAAAGTAAGCTTGTACTTCAAAAAATTGTTCACATTAAATGACCCTTCCAACTTTAATAACATTTTAAACAATGTCAAAAGGAAATTATTGGATGAAATGAATGCTAATCTCATAAAGGAACCATCTCTTGATGAGGTGACACAAGCATTACAAGCCATGGAAAAAGCCCTGGGAATTGATGGAATGCTTCGACCTTCTTTTAGAAACATTGGGCCACATTGGGTAATGATATATATCAAGCTTGCAAAAATTTCCTGGAGTGTCCGAATTGAGAGCAACAATTTGAACAGCTAAGGGAGACAAACTAGAGCATTATTGTTCTAATTCCTAAGGGGCATCAAGATTATTTGAACTAGACATGGCAAAAGCCTATGATAAGGTTGAGTAGAAATTCTTATATCAAATTATGCAGATAATGAATCTTATAAAAAAATGGATTAGATGGATGTTTGATTGTCTTTGCACAATTAGCTATAAAGTGATCATTAATGGTTTCTACCTAGATATGTTCATACTATCTAAAGGTTTAAGGCAAGGTGATCTGTTATCTCCTTATTTGTTTCTTAAATGCGCAAAGGGCCTATTTTCACTAATAATTCAAGCAAATGAGGAGAGAACAATGCATGAAATTCATATGAGCAAGCAATATTATGAGTCATCTATTCTTCATAGATGATACTCTTGTATTTATCAGAGTTTCCTGTTTGAAGGTTAGTATGCTAAAAAAATGCTTGCTATTTATAGCAGATGCTCTTAGTTAACATGTCAAAGATGGCCTTATTTTTAGTTCAAATGTTAGAAAGAGCAAAGATAACAAATAGAGAGAGAGAAATCAATTCAAAAAGATAAGGCTTCGGAACATATTTGGAATTACCTGTATTGTTAAAGAATGGAGTATTCAATAAAAGCAAGGATACGGAGAAATATTTAAGGACGATAATAGAAATTTCTGTCTTGAGTTAATAGACAAGTTATTCTTAAAGTAATGCCCAAGCCATACCAAGCTCTGCATCTATTTATATTGCCATGAAATTTAATGACCTAAATGGCATGATGAG
Source organism: Annona squamosa (assembly GCA_035584095.1). Taxonomy (NCBI): domain Eukaryota; kingdom Viridiplantae; phylum Streptophyta; class Magnoliopsida; order Magnoliales; family Annonaceae; genus Annona; species Annona squamosa. Next base: position 51,074,270 of record JAXCLR010000050.1, on the reverse strand, counting down.
TCATTTCTAATATAGTGAATGGAATAAAAAGAGGAAAATGAGTTGGCTGTCATGGACTTAGATTAGGCATTTGACAGTGACTGAACCAAGGCCTATATCGTGTCAAAGAATTGATGACATAAACTCCTTATTCGTTAGGAGTCCTTCCACCATAGCACATATTTCATGCCATGTGTGATCAATAACCTATAAGGGAGTGAGTAGAGTACCTTTTTAGGATAAGCTCTATCTCCTCACTATGAAAGCGCTTGAAGCAACAAGTGCTTCATTTTTGTACCCCATTTGATTTTCAATTATATTTTGAGATCTTAGTCTAAAGTTGCTACTTTAGCATGTTGCCTATAGGTCATGCGTGATACAGTTTTATAGGACACGTCCAGGAAAGCAATTAGTTCATGATCAAAGATATATATATATATATATGCAAAATGAATATTGTTTTATTTTACATCATTTGCTTGTATTCACTAGTTGACCAGTTATGTCCATTTATGTAACCGAGTTACGTGCTCAGAATAGAAAAAGTCAAGTATAATCTTCATGAGGGATTAAGTATACTTAGACTGATGTAACAAAATAAGTCTGGGGCATAGTGAGATATTATTTTATTTCGAGTTGTAGCTACCACATATCCCTAACGGGCGCATAAGATTAAGCTCCCAAATTGTAGGTTATACTCTCTAGTCACATGGTCTATTTGCGTATGTGGATAGTTGTATAGTTGAGAATGATGAAGCTGCCCATCATGTGCAAGTGGGGATATTAGAATTTGCACTCATGTAAGCTTCTCTAGGATGAGGGTCATTGGGAAGGATAAGTTTTCAACTTGAATTGAGATGGTCATCTTAACATGAGTTATCTCTTTGGATAGCTAATGGGAGGAATCTTTGGTAGAAGGATATAAAAGAGTGATGTAATGTGATAATAAAAATAAATACATAGATAATAATTATACATAATTATGAAGAATATTGAAATATTAACGTAAAATAAAAAAGCAGCTAAATAGTTAAGATGTCAAATTATATTAAAAGTGTATACACAAGGGTTTTTTTCACGGAATGTCAAAAGGATACCAACATATAAAATGTATAACTAATACCATTCATTGTACAACGGAGATAATTTTATTTTTCTTTATTTCAGTGAAATCTAAGGTATTAATATCAAGCTGTAGAGAAATGGACACAAGTTATGTGGTGACTAATGTCAACATCAACCTGGAGGCCCTAGTCTAAATTTATTAATGTAGGAGATTCGGCCGTCCTCTAGTGCCTCAGCTCTTGTAGTTGTCTAACAGCATTTGGAGAGGATTTCCTTCGTTGGCTTTGTTTTGCATCATGGCTATGGCAATTAGAACGACACTGAAATTCTGCCATGTGCAAAGGACCCAAAAAACAAAGCTAAAAGTCGTACCATCATACAATTTCACTTTCTCCAGGCCTTCGTCGCTTCTGTCTCGGACGAAGCAAATGCCTGCATCTTGCCTACTTTTGTTTTATTGACAGAATGTTTATGGATGGCATCATGGCAGGCAGGCAGGCCAGCCGGCCAGCCTCCAGCCTTTGTCCCCCTTTGGCCGACTAATCCAACCTGGTTTAAGGCGAATTAAGGTTTAAATTTTCAACACGCAGCCTGTTTTTATCACCCATATAATACATTTAAATAAGAAAATTATTAAGTGCATATAGTTGTACTCTGCATCACATGGCCTCGATCCACCGTCAAAAAATTAATATCTACTTCATCTATTATATTTTTAACTATTTCCCTATCTAAAAATTATATAAAATCAACATAATAAAATAGTTTGTTTTAAATATTAATTTTAGAATTATTTTTGTAACATCAAAACTACCTCAAACGTGCTTTATACGTGAATAAATAGTTATACAAAGTATCATTATTTTTAATTATAGTAAAAGGGGCCCATTTGATAGTGGATTTTACCATAGTTATGATCTAATGGTTTTCTTTTAATAAATGGGTCGATTACTAATCCAGAGGTTAATTAAGGCTAAAATTTCTCAACATGCAACTACATTTAAATAAGTAGGTCGTCTAATTATCATAAATGATACAGAAATAGGTCGTCTATCGAAAACAAAAAGAATTAATAGTTCGATTGCTAATCCAATCTGATTCGAGATAAATTAAAATTAGAATTTTTCAACGCACAACCTATGACCCATTGAATCCACGTAAATAAATGGTTCGGTTATGAATTGAGCGTCTCCAATTCGTTTACCTGATAACCCATTCCATTTAACTTGCCATGCCAACCAGACAAACCGTTTACAACATATGAGGTAAAAGAATTAGTTTTTTCTTTTTGCATTTATGTTACAAGTTATGCATAATCATTGATTTATAAAATCAACATTCTAATGAACAACAAATATGAAAATTGATTTTTTTAATTTAAGTAAAAACATTAACATTAGAATTATTAGTTGATTAAAAAATGATCCTATTAATCCGGACTAAATAATGACTTACTTCGCTCACCTCAAAAAACACATTTAAAATTTTTTCTTTTGTTTTTCCTCATAAATTTCTTAATATCGATGTATTTAACATATAAGTCAATTTTTCTATTTTTGAATATGTGCACATTTTTTAAAAAAAGAATTATACATAGGGGTATTTTAGCTAAAATACTCACATGTTTAAAAATCTTTAAAAAATATGTACACATATACAAAATGATAAAACTTGGTTATATATTAAATACAATTAGATAAACGAGTGTACGGATATAAATTTTTTTAAAAAAAGTTTAAATTTTTTTTTTTTAATATGAGATACGTAAGCTCGAGCTAATACCATTTCTCTATAAATAATATATTATTCAACTGGCTTTCAACTCGATACCAGTCAATTAGCAGCCAGTTGATGATAAATGGACCAGAATAGTCATATATATCATAGGTGCATTTAGGCTCAGCGCACCTTAGTGCTTTTAACCCATTCTTTTATTTTTTAAAAATTTTCATGCATTAAAATGTATATCAATTTTTATCATTTTTGGAGATATGTAGAATTTTTAAATTTTAAAAATCAATGGTATTTTTAGCAATTTAAAATTATTAAATGCCATCGATTTTTAAAAAAACAAAAAATACCTATAAATCTCCAAAATAGTAAAAATTAATATACATGTTAAATACACTTAAACTAAGGTTGTATATGATAATTTGAAAAAGTTATCAAGTTACAACTTTTCAATCTAAAACTTTTCACTCTTCATAACTACTCTTTTTTCAATTATTTTTACATATCTTTCTATACCCCAACTCTACTTTTAAATCATTTTTACACAACTATCAATATAACTAACCTATTTATTTTAAATTTATTATCTTTACTCCTCATCATTATCCCTACAATATCACATTGTTTTCTACTAATTTGACAATTTTTACATAAAAAACTTTTCATCAAAAGTTTTACAACTTCCCAAATACACGCTAATAGTTTTGTAAACATTTTTAAAAATAAAAATAATAAGTATTTGAACTCCTAGCTCACCAAAAATAAGTGCACCTAAGTGCCTACGATCAATACCCAAATAGACTGTTAATATAGTTGTATTTAATTTATAAGCCGAATTTTATCATTTTTGTATATGTGGATTTTTTTTTTTTGATTTTTTTTAAAAACAAGGGCAATTTAGCTATTTTTAAGTGACTAAAATACCCATATTTTTAAAAAATTAAAAAATATATTTATATATCTCCAAAAATTGTAAAACTTAATACATAAGTTAAATATAACTATATTAACAATCTTATAAAAAAATTTAAAAAATATATTAAAAATGACGTTTTGCACCCTGGTGTATTGAAACATTCTCCCATTGTAAGATCCTTTTTTTTCCTTTTCAAAGAAATAATTTCATTATAAGAAGTTAAATCTAAGTTCTAAAGTTATAGAAAGATCTTTGCAACAAAAAATATAGTTGTAAGTTTATCTTAAAATT
>JAXCLR010000050.1:51001204-51070188 GCA_035584095.1 Annona squamosa | reverse complement strand
CATTTTTTGGAAAGTTACTGTTGGTGGGGGAACCCGCCGCAAACCATTGTAGAACATATCTGTACAGACAATTTTTTGGAAATGCAAGTTGCGGGCTCTCCTATCCTTTCCTCCTATCTAACTGATAGGGAGACGGGATAGGAACGAACCCTTTTAATCAAAAAAAAAAAAAATTTCATTATTAGAAGTTAAATCTAAGTTCTAAAGTTATAGAAAGATCTTTGCAACAAAAAATATAGTTGTAAGTTTATCTTAAAATTTTTTTGTAAAAAATAAAAAGGCAATGTTGCAACGAATCTGAAATCGTTGGGCAAAACTCAAAACGGCCACCAAACGTATTCTTTATTTTCTAAAAGTTTTTATGAATTTGTAATCTAGGTGTATTTAATCTATAAACTAATTTTTACTATTTTTAACATGTGTAGATATTTTTTGATTTTTAAATACAAAGATATTTTAGTCATTTTCCACTCTTAAAGCAACTAAAATACCCTTAGGATTAAAAATTCAAAAAAATACCTATACATCTTCATAAATGGTAAAATTATTTTATGAATTAAATACACAGATTTACAGTTTTACAAAAAAGGAAAAAAAAATTTGGGCCTAGGCGGCGGTAAAAGATCATGGTCCTTGCTAAATTTCACATCTGAATTCTGAAACAGGAGATTTTTAGCATTTTTGTTTCAGCGTTTTGCAAAATGAACTTTATGAATGTATAGCCTTTGCAAAACATACCCTGTTTACTGATAATTTTTAACCAAAAACGAAGAAAACGAAACTTTTAGGCTGTTTAGATTAGGGCATCTCTAATTAAACCTGTATAAAATGAAAAGTGTTTTAAGTTGCTTTACGTCAATAACATGAAGTATTTTGCAAAGCTTTAAGTTTTACTCAACCCATTTGCGAAATGTCAAAACACACATGCCAAGTTACAATTATATTTTGGCAAAAATCCTAGTTAAACTATGAACCTTAAGGAGTAGGGTTAAGTTTCGAATGTGAAAATATGAAAGTTGGATGATTTTATTTACAAATTTTTCACAAAATAGGCTTTCTAAATTTTTTATCTTTGCATTTTAAATCCTTAGTCCCCTCCATTGATTAAAAAGACATATTTTACAATATTCTGAAACTGAAGAGGTTTAATATTAAAATATTTGGGAAAAAAAGAAAAAACAGCGTTAAAATTAAGAAATTACATTTACTTCAAAAGATTTGACTAAAGGTCATGTTCATTCGATAATAGTGAATTGGGGAGTGATTCGCAAACAAACGTTTACATTGTGTGGTGTATAAAAATGATTTTTTTCACTTCCCACGTGGTTTATTAGAGTCCTATTTGATTCAATACACCTAAGTATATTGACACTTTAGTTCGCTCACATGTAAAATTCTTTTTTTAATTTTTATCGAAAATGTTAATCTAGGTGTTTGAAGATATGTATACATATTTTTTTAAAAAAAAATGGGGTATCTTATTTATTTTAAAATGACTGGAATCCCTTATTTCAAAAATAAAAATATATATACATATCTTATCTTTAAACAAGTAAAACTTAATACATAAGTTAAATACACATAGATTAATATTTTTATAAAAAATTTCAAAAAAAAACGAGTCCTGCACTAAGTTGCACCAAAGTTTCAATGCACTCCAGCGCATTGAATCGATACTTTATTTTTTAATATCCGAACCCTTTATGATATTCATCCAAATTTATTTAATTATCATTTCAAAAATCAAATATTTTAAAAACTTATACATCTTATATTTATTTCAAATATAGCCATTTTTCGAAAAGATGTATGTCTCTCTTAGCTCACATCAAAAAACCTATTTATAAGTTATAACACGTTCTTTACTTTTTTATTCACATGCTTTATTTAAGTGTATTTAACATATAAAACAAGTTTTACCATTTTTGGATATGTATAAACGTTTTTTGAGATTTTTATGGAAAATCATGTAAACAAAATTTGGCTGCATATAGCATTATATGCAGCTATTTCTGTTTTGGCTATGTTTACCATTAGTTGCAGCCAAATTCGTATTTTGCTGCAAAAACGCGGCCGCAAATAAGAAGTTTTCTTGCCGTAATAGAATTTATGTCAGGGTGCATAAACAGTGTCAGTGAATTTATAATAAAAAAAATGGCATATTTGTGCAGTTTGATAATTTCTAGGACCTCTAATAGCAACCTTTGGCAAATGACTCCTCAAATTTCAAAAACTATACAATTTTAAATTTCTGAAAATATTTTAAATATTATTTATTTCGATGTGATTTCCCTCTCTCAAATAATAATCTAACACCTTAATGTTAAGCTACCCTCACTAGTCACCGCACGACTTTTAACTTATTTTAGGAGGAGATGTGCAACTCAAGTTTATGAAACTCTAATCAACCTCAACTCGTAGCTCTAACTTTAGTGCTATTTGTAAAATTTAATCTCTAATTATCCCTAACTCTTAACTTAATTTCTAAAGACGCTTGATCATTTCAGACCGGACGCACGGCCTGCTCCATGTGTCCGGCCTAAAAACTTATTATTTTTATTATTTTTATTTTTTTTCATGGGTAAGTAAATCTAGGTGTATTAAATCTATAAACTAAGTTTTATCATTTTGGATGTTTTTAAGTATTTTTTGGATTTTTAAACACAGACGCATGGAGTAGGCCATGCGTCAGGCCTGAAATGATCAGGCCTCCTTTCTAAAACCCTTAATTCTGTTTATGTAAATCAAGTTTACATCAAAATTTCTCAAAAAAGAAAGTTTCTATCAAAATTCAGATTGGAAAGTTTTCATTTGAGTTAAGAGTTACACGTTTAAAAATTTCATGCAAATATACATTAATTAACAAATCGTGTAAAAAAATAATTATAAAAAATATATTTCTCATTAGATAAAGGAAATTTATTATATAGGTGTTTTGAACAAAGAAAATCCCCTTCCTGTCTTTTCGGACTCCAATCCCCTGGTCTTGCAAGCATTGAACTAATGATCCTACTCGGGGAAACCATTTTTGTTTTTGTTCTTTTTTTTCTTTCCAATTTTCAGCACTAATATGCATGTCCAAACATAAACTATATATATTTATATTTATATGAAAGAAACGAAAATTTTTCATGCATGAAATAATTGCCCCTTTCCGTTTTAGAAATTTAAAACAATATTTAAAAAATTCGAAATATGTAATATTGCACATATAAACAGTTTATGTTTAAGCCCGCATATTAGTGCCACACAGTTAAAAAATAAAAATTAAACGGCTCCTTAACTTGCATCCTTCTCAAATTTAATTATCAATTAAAATGACTGTTTATTGTAAGGATCAATAAGATCCCAATTCATTATCTAAACCATCTAAACACTTATCCTACCGAGATTAATGGTACTATAAGATTTTATAGCATTCTATATGTGAATCCAATTAATTTTCTAAATTTATACACATTTTTATATATTCTTAGAATATGCGGCCCCCATATAACCCCAATTGATATGATTTTTGGTATTTGAGTAAAATAAATAGTATTAAATGCAATGAAGAGTTCAAATTTTATAAAATCATCAACATGGTGCCTAAATTAGATGAGAATACCGAAGTGAATCTGTATAACCATTATGTATATGCCTTTGCATTGTTTTGTCCCTCCGCTGATGTAAAACTCTGAACACTGTTAATATTAACTTGAAATGACCAAAATGCCCTTTCCATATTTTCATAAAAAAAATTTTGGAATTTAATATATTTTCTGGCAAAAAATAATACCAAAGCTATCCAAAAGGTTTCAATCAAACAGAGAAGCAAATTTGAGATTTGAATAAAATTAAATAAAGGATTTTGGTCATTTCAGGTCTTGGATGTTGGATCAGCCACTGACTATGAATTTATTCGTAATTCTACAATAGTCGAAGAGCTACAAGTTAGGCTACTAGGTCGAAGCACTAGGAATTCATTATCAAATTGCCAGTGGAAGTCTCGCCTTTTGGGGGGATGGCCTCATTATTTGCATCACTTATTAAACATCACACGTGACTGAACTTTAGCCGCGGCTATGCCAGGTTTACAGACATTAGCTGATTTCCTGCAGAACTCAGCAAAAAACATCACATGGCCTGCCTTGTAGTCGGTCATAAAATTTGAGCGTGTAATTCGAGTTTCTATTTTTTTTTCTCTATTCATGATGACAGGGGGGGTGGGGGGTAACGCCTGGCTTGCATTTACAGTCATAAAATTTGAGCGTATACTTGGATTCTCTCATTTTTATCTCTATACGTGATGGAAAAAAATTAATTATAACAACGACGATGGCAACAATGACGATGAGATTGAAGGTACATGGTCCAAGCCTAAACCTCTACTTTGAAAGCCAAGCATCTCAATTTGCTTGTAGTTCATGCAATGGCAGTCGGGTGCGCTTCTCCATTCCATCACCCTGCCTAATTACATGTATATTGTAGCATGAAACAAACAGTTGTGGCCAATCTAAAATGCATATCAGAAAATAACTTGCTTATCAGAAGAATGAAAGCACATTTTTTCCCCATACATGGTGAGGGCACATCATGCTATAAACCCAACAACGTTACAAGCTGAAAAGCAATTTATGATTTCACTGCCTGCATAATCTATCATAAATAATATTATCATACAATTGATAGGTAGTTACAATCAGGAAGAGGAGGATGTCCTGGGCAACCGCTTTGCAATTTCCTGAAACACAGCAACAAAGAAACACATCTTCAACGTCAATGATTATTACAACAATGTTTAACTATACTAGCATGCATCCTCCATGTCATCCAGGTCACTTAAGCCCAACTATGAAGCACGGCACAGTTTGCGTAGGCAGTTTTAGGTTTAAAAATGTCCTGAGGAAAGATATATGCTCCTAATTGGGCAATTCACTCAATAAATGAATCACTGAGTATATAGACTAGTCTAGAACTAAAATCAATCTGGATAGGGCAGACTGGAAGAAACCGTAAAGAATCTCTCAAAGGGAAGGGAAACAAGAAAATGAGAGAATAGAGAAGATGTCATGAAGGGTAGCAGTAACAAGATGAATAGAAAGAATAATGGGAATTCTCAATTTATTTATGAATACAAAGGGTTCTCTGACATCTCGTAATGTAATAAATACAAATATATCCTCAATTAAAGAAACTCTAAGATAATCCATGAGCGTCGTGATCATCATCATCATCATCATCATAAGTTGTTTACCACCAGTCAGGTCAGCTGCATGAAACTTGTGCCGGTGACACCGGTCATGCACAATGTTGTTGGGTCTGCTACAACATTTTTGTATCTTTTTAAATTACATCCGGCCATGATGTTTAGGCATTCTAGTTCTCTTACAGCTTTCTATCAAACTCAACTCAGGCCTCCTAATTAGTGCACTTCCTCAATTTCATTGTCCTTTATCAATACTCTTTGGTCTTCGCTTTTAAAAATCCAACATAAGCCAAGTCATTAAAACCTTCTTTCTTGGTTAGACAATTTAAATACATCTTTTTCACATTTTCTAGTTCCTAGTCTATCACATAATTTAGGCTTCGTGTTTGACATCTAAATTCCATTGAAATTTCCCTATGTAATTCCTTTCTATTTTTATACCCCTGAGATAGTTTCTTCCAACTTTTCTAATAGATTCTGCCATCTCAATCCACATTAATTCTACTTCAACATCTTTTCTATTTTCCCATTTTCCTTTATCATCTTTTATTAAAAAATTGCTTCAGATTCCACCAGTTTAACTTTTGAAGTTATATTAAAATTATGTTTCTTCTTCTCTTTTATATAATACATATTACCAATAACTTGTATGGGGAAGTTGAAAACCCTTCTTTACAAGTTGCACACGGAGGCTCACTTTGTCTTAACTCATTCGTGCATTTGCACTACATATTGAAAAATATACTCCAACTGGCTTCCCCATGGTAGCAGTAGCATATAGGCTGAAGAGAGGGTAGGTCAAGGGCAAACAGTTGGAGGACAAGGCGAACAGTTGGAGGCGGATTAAAACAATTTGTGAACTGTCCCCATACAACAATTCTCAGTAAAAGGTAGCATGAGAGGGCAGGTCAAGGGCAAACAGTTGGAGGTGGATTACAACAGTTTGTGAACTGTCCCCATACAACAATTCTCAGTGTAAGGTAGCATGCTACCTTGCAGTCTTAATGAACTGTCGCAATCCACATCCCAAACAGTTTGGGATTGAGGTAGCTCAAGTCAGTTGAGCGTATCTTTGAGACAAGTATGGGCGAGTTAAATTACACGATTGTAACTACCAGCGATATGATTTATAAATTGTCTGAAAACAAGAAACAAATTACCAAATATTCCTCATTTCCTTTCTGTACAGTTCCTCTACATAGGAATCTGATCTTGCGAAGATAACAAGATCCTATCACCCCAAACTCAAAGAAGCCTTAAGATTTACCATCTTGACCTCCAAAAGATCCTTATGGAGTTTCGCCACTACACTCTCTAGATTCAACACCTGATGATCCATCCCATCTAAATTAGAACTGATGAAGCATGTTGATCCACAACGGAGATCATTCGATATCAAGCACTAGGAGTGGAAATTGGGGCAAGTCGATCCTTGAACTGACTTGTTTTTTATTGAGTAAAACCAATAGTTTGTAACTCTTGGATGGGTCAAATTTTGACACGAAGTCAAAAATAGAGTTGGGGTGGGTCAACTACGTCCTAACCTAAAGATTCATGACCACGTTATTGTTTGAACCCATGTTTGAATCACGTTATTGTTTTCTTTCAAAAATTTCACATTTTTTTATAATTAACTATATCAATAATAGAAGAATTGATTTATCGAAAAAAAAAATATGAGAATCAATAAGAGGAATTGGCACATATATATAACTCTTCTGTAATTGTATATGCAATCCCAATTCTTACATAATCCCAATTCTAGCAGGTTATGCAAGGACTTGCTTCATAACTCTTTATGCAATCTATTATCAAATACTAAATATCAAATGTCTAAAATAACCTTATTTAAAAAAAAATAGCCTTCAGTCTAAATCTGCCCTAATTTTCACACAAGCCTAATAATGTTCTTCATCATTCTCCTCAGCTTAAAGAAACTCCACTCAAGTTTCAATAAACATGTCTATCGTGCTCTTTTATTAACCAGCCAATTTCTGAAAAAAAAAAATTGCAATTTCAAGAAGTCAGAAGATTTTTTTCCAAATTTTGAAAGCTTCAGTGTGTTTCTGCAATTTCAGAAAATTTTAGGATAGTTTTGCAAATTTTCAAAAAATCAAGGCTGTTTATTTATAAACTTAGGAACTCTTTTGCAATTTCAGAAATTTTGGGTGCAGATTAAAAGCTGCAAGGGCTTTCAGACAAGCTTTGGACTGGCGTGGTGATTTCTGAAACCTTCTGATGCAAGGAACTTTGTTTAAAATCTCGGAAGCTGGAGGGCTTGCTGACATAAATCCAACAGATCAAAATTCCCTGTTGTTTTTCTTCTTGCAGCACACACGGCAATGGCAATGAGTTTGAAACACACTTCTGAGACATAACCAAGAATGAAAAAGCCTATTAAATTGTCGGTTGAAACTTTTCCAATAATGAAGAAGGGAATCTGCAACCCAAGAAAAGCAGTGATACAGGGCTGTGATGATTGTGGCAGTGAAGATGCACCTGATACTGCCAGTAATCAGATCTGGCAGAGAAATCACTGAATGCACTGAAGGCAGAATTGGAGAGCAAGTCGGAGCTGATGAGGAGAGACTTCTGAGTACTTTCCAACAGCAAGGAAGAGGTTTTATAGAGCCAGGAAAGACTCTAGATGAAAACCCAATCTAATTGATCACAAAATTTTGCACCAATGTCACTAAATTCAGGAGAGGAGAACTTGAAGAAGGAAGGGTTTGTGCTGCTTTGTTGTGGTGCTGGCTTTCAAGACTTCAACAATGGGTCTTGACCATGATAGTGATCATGAGAAGCAGGTGGAATCAGGTTATTATTTTTTTTAATCGTGGATGACTTCGAGAATAGAGTGATGAAACTCAGAAAATTAGGCTTTCAGCTCTAATAACAAATTGATGTAGGATGGGAGTGTGAAGAAATAGAAGAAAGAGGAAGTCTCCTCTCGAGGAAAGGAAAAGGTAAGGAAGAGAAACCAACACAAATTTTGAGTAAAATGAGATAAAATCAGAAAGCAAGAATAAACAACAAGAAGCAATTCAATTCAATTTAATGCAGGTGGCCCCGAAGATGTAAGGATCTTACATCCAAGCCCACCCCTGAGTAAACCCATGGGCCCAGCCCTGACATTGTTCTCCCTGACTAAACATTTGACCTTTGTGTGTCTGCAACTATCTGCACTCGAACCCATGACTAATGCTTTTGTTGATTTTTCAGACCACACCTTCCACTATTTGAACTACACAATGATCCATTTGTAGCCAAAATAAAACTCTAATGCTATTCTTATGCGATTCCAATTCTAGTGGGATATTCATGGACTTGCTTCAGAACTCACATAATCCCAATTCTAATTAGAGTGAGTTGCATGTTGACAACATCATAAAATGTCCAAACAAGTCATCAAATACTAAATATCAAATCTCTAAAATGACATCATGAAAATAAAATAACCATTAAACTAAATATACCCTGATTTTGACACAAGCATAATAGTGTTCTTCACTAGTAACACTAAAAACAATGTGACAACATTAAATGCTTGTGAGCAATGGATGTATACACTGATTGATGGATGCAAGGATGGACTTAGCCATGACAAGAAAATTTCAAGGCCGAACCTAGCATTTCACAATTTCATGCATTAGTCTAGGCACATTATTATGAATTCATGCTTAATAGCATTTGGCTTTAAAATATATCAATCATCATAATCATCAACTCATCTAAGAAAAAGAATAAAATGAGGGGCATGCAATCATCATCATCAAAAGTTGTTTCCTACCTATGTGGGATCAATTGTATGGATCCTATTACGCCATTCTTGATGATCATAAACTAAGTTTTCAGAAATTTTTAACATTTTATCCTATTTAACAACTTTCATCCATGTTTCTCTAGGTCTTCCTCGCATTCTCTTATCACTTTCTATTTAAATAAAAACCATTTTAACCAGTGTCATTTCAAGCCTCCATTCAACATGTTCAAACCAATTTAGTCCATTTCCCTTATTTTATTATTTATTGACTTCACCTTTAGATTATCTTGGATTATTTCATTTCTATTTTATCTTTTCTTGCTCTGCCACTCATCTACCTTAACGTTTTCATATAATGAGTATGGAAAATTGTACCATATAAGTAGAATACATGACAAGTGCTTTTAACTCTTTCTTCTTACTTTCTCTTAGGCTTGGATGCCCACCAATCCATTTTATCCGAGATTCTCTTATACGCTCCAACACGGTTATCCACCAACGTGGTTTAAAGAAGTATCAAGACAAGCGAAACAACGTTAGACAATAGAGTTTAAAAAATAACTCAAACCAAGGAAGAGGCGATCTTTTTGATAACTAACGAAATTTGAATTCTTTGGAGTTATACTCGTTTTCAAAAAATCTTCTAGTGAAAATCTTCGTTTTCTCATTTTTTTGGGGCTTCAAATATCCTTCGTCAAGTCACTTCTACACATAAATCTTGTGCCTTTCTGGCTTGCTTACAACTTCTCTACAATGTCACATATGTAATATTTCTGCTTCATTTTTCCATTATCATTGCATCTATTACTGATATGCTTCCATTAGTTCTTATTTATTGATCTTTACAATAATATCTTTGACTTGGAAAGTATAATTTTATTGGTGCATTTGGTATTTGATAAAACTTTAGAATTAAAAGTTTTTCATGCAAAAATTTTTGAAATTACAAGTGATGTGATATGATAAGAGTAATGATGAAAAATAAAGAGAATAAAGTTAAAATGGGTCGAGTAATTATATGGATAGTTGTAGAGAAATGATTAAAAAATAAGATAGTTGTATAGAAAAATGTGAAAACATGATTAGTGTAAAGAGTAAAAAAGTTTTAAATTGACAAGTTTGATGGACTGCCAAACGCACCCTATTTATCATAACTTTCTGTGAAGTTTCATTAAATTTCTTAAGTTTCCTCTATTTCATAGTTTTCTCAATTCTAGTGAAATATTAAACAAATTTAGCCAAATTTTTTGTCTGCAACTGTACCTTTTAGCAAAATCATGAACATTGATAAAACCCACATAGGGCACAACATAAGCCTATGCACTGTATATCCACAACAACTTTTTTTTACTCCTTTTGTCATCATCTCCACACGCTTATAGAGTAAACTTTCCTTCCACGTGTGCCAGCAGACCAAAATAGCACACGACTTTTCATTTTTCCAAAAAAACAAAAGCCATGAGCAATGGGATATGATGTGTTGTACCTCGAATAGTTGATTGATGTTATCAGCAGTCTTTGCAGATGTCTCAATAAAAAACATTCCATTCTTCTCAGCATACTCTATAGCATCCTAATAAATGCACAAGAGGGGCATCAGAGGTCATAGCTAAGTTAGTAAATAACCATCCAAAATAAAAGTACCTCAAATAGATACATATATGGATGTGATATTCTCACTCTGATATTTTTTGACTGTTTTGCATTTTTTTTAACTATGTTTGAAATATGTATATATTTATTTTCTATTTTTAAATACAAGGGTATTGTGATCATTTTCACAATGGTAAAACTTGGTTTATAAATAGTATATACTTAGATTAATAGTTCAGTTAAAAAGATCTCAAAAGAATTTTGAAGAATGAGTGTTATGACCAGCGTAGATGGTAGCCATCTACGACTGACGCAGATGATTATTGAGCATACTATCTAGGGCAATGATTCAATAACGTTGGGTGTACGAAAATGCCTGTGAAACCCCTTGCCCTTTTCATTTTAGTCTAAGTTTTGCATTTTTTTTCAAATCTAAACCATTTATTTTGCTCACACTTTGTTTTATCAAAAATCAGTTTCAAGAAACAGATATTTTATAAGGATTTACCATCTCTGAGAGTGAATACATAACTATTAATTTTTTCCAAAAAAGCATAGAAAAAGTTTTCAATACAAGTGATTTTTGAAATCAGAACTAAATGCATACGAAAAATCACGGCCCTAATACAGTGCACTTGGGTGCTTTAACCCATTTTTTTTAAAAAAAAAATTTTAACTTTCTTATAGAACTGTTGATAGAAGTGTATTTAACATATGTGTTGATTTTTACTATTTCGGAGTATTTTAGATATTTATTTTTATTTTTGAAAATCAATAGATTTTAGTAATTCTAAATTACCTAAAATGTCACTAATTTTCAAAAATCAAAAATAAATATCTAAAATACTCTAAAATGGTAAAAATTAATACACATATTAAATACGCTTAGATTAATGGTTCTACAAAAAACTTTCAAAAAAAAATAAATAAAATGTGTTGCCCTAATTGAAAAATCACAGTAAATGGATTAGATGTGAAAAAATTATTTTAAAATAGAAAGGGTTACATGAACAATTCAATGCACCTGGCCGTATCAAAGTATTGCCCATATCGTATGCAGATAAGGAGATTGATTCATTAATAGTTACAAATTCACTTCCAAATGATTTTAAATTTTTAGAACGTATAAGTTTCCAATCAATTTGATTTTCGAATCACAAGGAAATACCTATCAATAGATGTTACAAGGGTAATGATCAAATGGAACCACATGGACACATCCATGCGCCTCGTTGCTTTTCTTGTTTTGAAATATTTATTTCAAATCCAAACTAATTATTATGTTTATCCCTAAGCATTTAATCATAATTCCAAAAATAAGGGGAAATGGGAAATTAATACGTAATATAGGGAAACACTTCGATAATAATAATACCATTGAAGTTATCAAAATTCATTTCCATTGAAGTCTTGGGTGGGTGCTTATCTGCTTAAAAATATTTATAAAGATTATAATTTCATATAATTGTTGTGGTCTTCATTGAAACTACAACCACTTTTTATTTTTAATATATTCAACAAAATCCAAACCATTTACAATATGAATTAGTATGTACGTAATTATGATTTTAAAATCACATATTTCAAACAATTTTATGTGCAATATATGTACTTTCAAAATTTTAATTGTTACATATTAACTCCTAATTGTATTAAATAGTTAGAACATATAAGTCTCCAATTAAAGTAATTTTTTGCATCACAAACATGTTTATATTAGTTTATATTCTAAATTTTTATATTTTAATAAAATATTTTTAAACCATTAAAAAGTGACTGTTTGCTTGTTATAGATTATCGGATCCTTATTTATGATCATATATAAAATATAAGAAAACATTCGGATCCACCCAAAGATGGATTAAAATATTATAATAATTTGTAAAACCATTTATCTATGTAGGAAGAATGTTTTAGGCATATAGATGTCAGACTAACAATTTCAATTGATATAAATCAAAAATTTTTATTTCGTTGATTTTATACTTTTATTAGATGGGGCCCATTCAAATGTTTGATTGGGAGAAAAATTGGTTCCCGAATTGAACAAATAATTATGTGCAATAGATGAAGTGAATTCCATATAATCATCAAAGTGGGCCCAAAATAGGATGGTACCATCTCCGATGATATCAGAATTGAAGCGTTTCCCATATATATTCTACATACTATTTTCAAAACTTAGTAGTTACATGATCGCTCTCAAGATATGTTAACTTTTTACAAAAATATAAGCTTCTAATCAAAGTGCTTTTTGGCATCATAAATAAAATATATGTGCGTAAACATAATAAATGGTTTAGATTTGAAAAAAGATATTTTAAAAGAAAAGCAAGCAAGCCATGCAACCCAGTTGCATCAGATCATTAGCTATGTTATAAATGGTTTAGATTTAAGAATATTTAGGAACCAGTAGCATGGACAGCTCCAAGCAACCGGTTGTACTGAGTCACTCCCCTGAAAGCATATATGCATATATATTATAATGCAACAAATGTCAGGAACAGGATACATACATGGGAAGGTACTTTCCTATTTTCCTGAAGATCAGCCTTGTTACCCACCAATGCCATGACAATATCAGGGTTGCCATGTTTTTGCAACTCCTGTTAGACATGAAAGAAATCTTGAGTTATTTTCTGTGTTGAAATATGCTTGCTAACATAATTTTATATTTTTGTATTTAGCGATTTATTATGGTCCACAATCACTTGGCGAAGAAACACAAGGTTTTCCCCTAAATCAGTGAAAGAGAAGACTTTAGGAGAAAGAAGCAAGATCTTCTCAACAGTTTCTCAAAACAAGAACAAAACAACAAAACAAAACCACTCTGACCAGAAAAAGAAGGGAAGAGAGGGGGAATCTACATTGAATAGGAAAAGAAAATAACGCTAGATAGAGATGAACCAAAGCAATCTCGACTCCTAAATTCCATGTTACAACTGAATAAAGCAATGTTAGTTGACAGAAAATTCTTAAAGCCTAAACTTAAGCCACGTGTAATATGTAAACTTTCGCAAAATAAGAAAGCTAAAAATAGAAAAACTTTAAATAAAGAATGAAAAACACCTATATAAACCATTATCATTGGGCCAGACTGGCCCAATGCATAGAGTTCCTGCACATTCCCTTGTTTACCAAAGAGGCTTGTTTCCTATGACTCAATCCCACAACCTCCAGTCACAAAAGCAATAACTCTACCATTGCGCGAAGGCCCGCCCTCTAAACCATTAATCAAACTGAAGATATTAAATTTCTAAAATAACAAAAAAGTCCAAATAAAACAACAGTACAAAAAAGTAAACCTTAATTTAAACATAATGCCAAATACTCAATCATGTTCTCATATCAGTCTCCTCAGCTTAGAAAAACTTTTCCTCCATTTTTTTTTTAAAAAAAAATCCACATTCTGACTATTTAGCATAGTTTTTCTCAAAAAATAAAACCATCATTTTCTTTAGAAATGATGAATACAGGTTGAACAAATTCCATAACCATGAAATTTTCTGATGAAACAAACTCTTGATAGGAGTGGTTTGTAATTTTTTACAGAGTTTTCATTCCGGAATCTTTCGTAGTTTTCTTGACTATTGAAAGTGTGAATTGGCATATAGCTTTCATCAGTTTAGATATAGATTTTTTGAAAGTTTGTCCTAGAGCTTATAGTTGTGGTGTTTGAAAATGGAAAACTTGGGTTTGGGCAGATAATGCTCCAATCAAGGTTGGAAGGACTTTCCATTCTTCTAAGCTTCTGAACAAGGCTTGCACCCCATTGTTCATCACTGGTAATCATAATATATTTCTTTTTTCTAAAAATAAAAAACTTCTGCTATCTTAGAAATACAAGGCTGCTTTTCTATTTTCAAAAACTGAGGTTCGAAAATACAATTCTTATTAAATAGTGCTATGCTGCAATTTTTTGAAAGCTCATCTGTTTTGTAATTTCTGAAAAGAGGTGCTGTTCCATAATTTTCAAAATAAAGAAGTTTTGCAAATTGTAAAAACTCATGGTCTATCTGTACAATTTCTGGAACAAGCCTTTTTTGGCAAAATTCCTAGTGAAGGACTGGCTTGCAATTCTATTGTGAAGGAATTTAGCATAAAATAAAAAGGTTTAGGGCTATTTTTCTGAAAGTCTGAAAATTTCCTTTTTTCCTCCTCCCCCGTGCATTAATGGGTATAGAAGGAACCAAAGTTGTGGAAATAACAAGTGTAAATAAGGGTAATTTGCAAATATACCCACATAATTTGACGCTAATTGCAGATATACCCGCATAGTTTCACGAATTACATATTACCCCCACATAATTTTACTAAAATTACATGCGTACCCACGAGCTCACTTTCCCAACATCCACCGTTAACACATGGCTAGATATTTTGTAAAATGACATACATGACCCTCTTGGAGAGCATCTTTAGCGGCACCTCTCCGTGCTCATCTTCTTTCTCTTGCTTCCTCTTTCGTTGGCAACAACAGCAGAAATTCCACTTCTTCCAAACCCACCCAAAAAGCAAGAGAAATTCCCTTCATCATCTCACCCTCCAAGGACTTTCTAGGAGGTGATGTGGGGCAGTTTCTGGGCATCTTCAACACCACCAACAACAGCAATTCCTTGTGTGGCAGAGGAGAAAGAAGAAATGGAAGAAACAGGGACAAGAGTTTAGGCCCAGGGCTAAGGCCAAGAGAGAATATCAAGCCAAAGGAGAGGCTAAACTTATAAAGGCACATGGAACGCAAGTGGCCAATGGAACTTATCCCAAATAGATGCGTTGTTTTGAGTCAGTCAGCAAGTGAGTAAGTGCAGTTGTCAAGGTGCACCGGTGTTTGTTGCATAAAAGAGTCATGTATTGTGTTTCAGAGACTTAGACAATTGCAATATTCATTTACTGAATCAATCAAAGGATCCACTTCTCCTTTCTTGAAGCTGCTTTTGGGTCAAAACTCCCTTGCAAGTGAAAACTATCATCCGGTGTTCGAGCGCCTTTGTCACTCACACCATTCTCCAACCACAATTTTGTTGATGAGCTCGACACCATCCATAGTCTAAACGTTGGCAACATCAACGATGACCATATCGGAGTCGATTTCAACAACTTGAGATCTGCTGTAGTGTCTTGCTTTGACAACAAAACAAGAAGCTTCAAGAACATCAGCCTTCTAAATGGTATGCCAACAAATGTTTGGGTGGAATATGATGGCGCGAAGAACCAGCTCAACGCAACGGTGTGCCCCATCATAGAGCCCAAACCCAATCACTCTCTCATTTCCATAGCCGCAAACCTTCTGTCAATCATGTTGGAAGAGATGAATAACGGTTTCTCTTCATCAACGACTGTGATTACCTCGTATCATTACAGTTTGCAATGGAGCTTGAAATTTAATGGCCAAGTTTGACCCATCAATCCGTCGCACCTTCCTAAGCTCCCATGGAGAAAACCCAAAAATAGATCAGAATTTTTGCTAATTGGGTTGCCGATGATTGTGCCATTTTGTGTATTCATGGCTATCCTAAGTGTCTTTCTGTTTATGGGAAGGAAGAGGAAGTTTGCGGAAGAACACCATCATCAATTTCACAGCATCGGAGATCAGGGTGGATGAGGATGTGTGGGAGGATCAACCGAAGTTCAAGCCATAGCAGTTTAAGTTAGCAGAGGCAAAGATGGAGTGGATATAACAGGGAGTCAGAAGGTGAAGATGACATTGTTCGGCGTCGAGAGGAAGATCTGCCTGAAGATTAACTTTGTAGCATCAAATATATGTATATACATTTGATAAAAAAAAAAAAAAATGAAGGCCGAGGAGGGCAAAGATCCGGTAACTAGCTGATGGGATTGAATCCCACTGCTAGGAGTTTGACTTCTTCACGCACTGCATGATCCCCAATGTAGGGAGGCCGAAGATCGATAACCGGCTAATGGGATTGAATCCCACCATGGGGAATTCAACTTCTTCATGCACTGCATGATCCCCAACGACATACGCTTAGAAGGTCATTTATGTCATTTTACAAAATATCTACCCATGTATCAACGGTGGATGACAGGAAAGTGAGCTCGTGAGTGCTCATGCAGTTTAAGTAAAATTATGTGGGGGTAATATACAATTCGTGAAACTGTGTGGGTATATCTGCAATTAGCAGTCAAACTATGTGGGTATATTTGCAAATTACATGTCAAGTAAACAGCAGTAATGCTTGAGACCTAAGCCACCAAACAGAGAAGTAAAGCATCACATCAGTTCTCAATGGCAGAGCTATTTTGAAAAGCCGTTCCTTTCTCTGTCGATAGCAGCAATAACATGGTGGTGCGACGGTGACTTGAGATAAAGAAGAAGATTCAGATATGACATCTAATGGCTTTACAGAAGGATTATAGAAGACAAATCCAAGGGGTTTGCTCTAATACAAAGTCTATGATAGACAGGATTGCTCTATCAATAAAAGAAGATTTTGAAACAAAAAAAGAAAGATCTCCTCTCATGGAGAAAGAAGGAGAGACATGAAAGAAATCTAATGAATTAGAAGAAAAAACATCGCCAAAGAAGAAAAAAAAAATCTCAATTCATAGGATCTCTTTTACAATTGAACAAAGCAACCATATAGATAAGAAAATTGTTGAATCCTAAACTTAATTAACAAGTAATACATAAACCTGGCATAATAAGAAAACCAAAATTACAAATAACTTAAAACCCTAAAGAAAAGCAAGCAAAACACTAATCTAAACCATGTATAAAACCGAATTTATGAAACTCCTGAAACAACAACAACCTCCAAAAAAGAAAAACCTAATTTAAATGTAAGGCTTGGTGGTCGTAACTAAAGGGGATCAACAACTACTTTTAGGATTTTGAAACTCACAACTTATCCATTTAAGACCATGTTAAAGAAATCAAACTACTAATAGAAAAGCTCAGAAGTAGAAGTTTGAAGTTCCATCACTTAAAACTTAGGAGCAGCGACGTTAAAATATTTCCTAACAAGCAAGATCAGTTGGCACATTCATAATACAAGAATAGGCTGACACCAAAAAATGTTTCGAGTCACGAATTCATGTATACTATTTATAAGTTCAAATTTTCAAAAAGAAAAGAGAACACAAAAGAAAACAAAATGAAATTCATTAGTGATAGATGAGAAATGGGTGCAATTTGAATAAATACATACCATTACATGCTCAATTTTTCAAAACTCAGAAGAAACCAAAATGAGAATTCAATAGAAATAGATGAGCAATAGGCCATGACTAAGTTTCGAAGACCTTTTAAAGAAGCCTAAGGCACAATTTCAAAAGAACTGCCTTCAAACCTAACCATTTAAAGTTATATGTAGCTTGCAAAAAGTTATTAAGGCCCGTTTCCTTGAAAATGAGTATTCTAACCTATTCCTTAACTGGGATCAATAATGCCAACCTTAGCGAAATTCAAACACCAAACATCAACCAAATCCCATGGAAATGGCACGTACAATGCAAACAAAGAAGTGACAATAATCAAATAATTAACTACTCAGACAATAAGATTGTCGGCATGATAATCTTGCTTCAAGTCATGAATTGACCATCATGTTTTTTATTGGTATATTTATACACTGTGACAACTTGATATTATAATCAGGCACCTTCACAGCCCTCACTCCATGGAAGGATATTTTTACAAAGACCTCCACACTCCAGAAGGACAATTGACGCCACACGGCCACACGTGAGAGCAGACACTCGAACCAGCAGCCTCCTCATATGAGGCATTGACGTGGCGTGCTGAATTGACCATCATGTTGATTGAACTTTTTGTAAAACTTTTATGGTGTTCTAGAGTCTATATAGTTTAACTATTTTGATTTTGAATCATGTAATCATTTTCTTTGACACTTAGTTCTACTAAGCCATCTCATCGGAAACGATTTTGTGGTAACAAAGTATGGCAAGACTACATACATAGATGCCCCTCTCCAATCCATAAAATGCAAAGCCAATTGAGTGCAATAGGCCAGCTGTTCTTCATAGAGTTCTCCAATACACCCAAGATTGTTAAAAAAAACTGGCAGGTTTGGCCCACTTAAATCAGATGAATAATAGGACAAAGAATCTTAGGTACATTTCCTGAATTTTGGTTTTCCATAAATCAGATTACTAATAGGACAAAGAATCTTAGGTACATTTCCAGAATTTTTGTTTTCCATTAATAAGGTTTTCATACAAAGCCAGGAAAGCTATTGATATCAAAGAGATTATCAATAGTTTTGGTCAAAACAGGTCAAATGCTTTCTATTGACTGAAAAGTGCAAGGTGATTCTATAGGCTATAAGACCCAAAACCTAGATACGATCCTTTCTTCCTTTTGTTATTCTTGTCATTTTCATTTTTTTCTATTTCATAAAAATCACCTGCAACAGTCCTTTCTTGAACCCAATTTCCCAGCCAATTCTTGAACATTGAACCTAGCGCACCTTCTTTCCATGCTAGTAAATGGAACATCATGACCTAAGATTGTGCAGTATTAACATGTTTCTCACAAACTTCAATGCAAGAAACATCTGTATCTGAAAACTTAAGTAGATTCCACAATTTAAGAAAATATGTTTCATGATCCACACATATAACTGTACACGGTGCGCAGGGACATCAACCAAGAAAGAACATCTTAGTCAAATGACGCAGACCTGCTAGAGTGCTAGTCGCATAACACAAGCAAAACTGACAACATAATATTGTAATCTTTCTGGAGTTCAAAGAGGCCTAAATTCTAGAAACAGAGAGATACCTTAACCCAGTATTGTGCTTTAGTGAATGACTCGAGACATGTTATATCATAAACAACAACTGCCACAGCTGCTCCTCTATAGTAAAGTGGAGCCAATGCAGCATACCTGACAAACGGCAGCCAACAAAACAAGGTTTAACTACAACTAAGTTGAAAATAAAAAGAACTTCACTTGGAAAATAAGAGAACTTTAAATTCTTCGGGCAATGAAAGCTTTCAAAAGATCATCTGGGAGCAAAATTATCAAAAAGGACTTTACATTGGAAGCCCATAATCATGAGGGATGTCGAACACATTAACTGCAGCACGATAATACCGCTGAAAATGTATATGTAGCAATAAATCTACAATATCTTGCACTAAATGCAAAAGATATCCTCTTGGCAAAACAGTGCTGTGATATTGGCATACAAATATATTCCCATACGACATCCTATAGCATCCATATACAAAAACATTGTTTGATACTTGGCAGAGAAAAATCTATCATTTATTAATAATGTCAACAATATGTAGATCTCAATTATCTATTTATTATATTGAAAATCTTATCTAACACGTTGAAGACATTGTTTCGATCACACAACACAAAATTTAGATCATACAGTTAGGAAGAAACAAGGCAAATTTTCGACTGTACAGTTAGAAAATTTGTCATCAATGCTATTTTGCATAATGTTATGTCATATGGATGTGTGCATGGCTATCTCTATGAGTTTAAAATTCAATTAGAAAATTCATTGCTTCATCAACATTTACATAATGTCCCTAGAACTGATATCTTTGTTCAATTTATAACATTAGAACTGAAATCTTTGTTCAATTTAGATGATATATCAACAATGATATCAATATGCAGTATCACTTGTATTGATAATCCTGTAATGGAGAGCAAACATGGACTAGCAAGGTTAACGTCAAAACGATGGCATAGTAATCCTACCTCTCCTGGCCTGCAGTATCCCATATTTCAAACTTAACTGTCGTAGAATCTTGTAAAGCTATTGTTTGTGACAAGAATGATGCACCTACAGTTACCTGAAATCCATAGACAAACACAGACAACTCTAATGACAAGGATAGGGGAAAAAGGCAACCAAAAAAAAAAAAAAAAAGCAGGATAAAATTAAAATGAAACTGAAATGTCCTTGCTATAAATTGTTAAGAAACTAAAACAAACTTATGAAGTTATCTCCAAAAAATAGGGGTGCACGTGAGTCAACCCAACCCAACCCTAACCCAATTCATCTTAACCCAACCCAACCCAATCTAATCCAACCCATTTGAACCTAATTTGCCCAACTATAAATAAATCCAACATTATATAACAATCATCCATTTAATTAAATTATATTTATATAAAAATTCACAAAATAAGATATTATATTACAATCACACCAATGCTGCTCAAAGAATAAGATACTCTACACAATTTTTTTTTGTAAAATGTAAAAAAAAAAAAATGAAGACAAATAGAAATCAAAATAAAATCATTCCCCATAGATAGTTGAGCGCATTTTCTGTGTCCCATTTAGTTTGTTTGAATAATATTATTTTTCTCAGACACAACTCTCCTTTAACCCTTCAATAATAATTTCATATCTTATTTCTAATTCATCTACATTCTAATTTAAAATGGAACCAAAATCAATCATTCCAAAATAGACATTGCGCTTCCTTTTTTAACCACTAAATAAAATTCTATAATTCAAAGGTTTTTAAAAATCCTTAATTATGCCAGACAGTTTATAAAAAACTTGGCAAAAATGGTAAAATCACTGCATGCGAAACTATCCAGTAAAAATCGCTGGACTTGGAGTAACAAAAATACATAATTTGTTAAGAAGCTAAAGACAAAGGTTAAAAATCTTCCTACTTTGAATTTAGCACAAGAAGGAGATTTTTTAATCTTAGAAGTTGATGCTTCAAATTTATACTGGGATGCGTTTTAAAAACAAAACAAGAAAAATCCTCAAGAAAAGAAGAAATCTGTAGATATTGGAGCGGAGCCTATAAGGATGCCCAAATGAATTGGTCAATCCATGAAAAAGAGGTTTACGCAGTAATTTTATCTGTAGAAGCCAATGAGCTATTTGTAAAATCTGAAAAATTTCTGGTTAGAATAGATTCAACATATGTAAAGTTCTTTAGGAATTTACAGCTGAAAGGAACTAAACAGAAGAAATTAATCAGATGACAATTACAATTAGCTGAAAACAGATTTGAAATAGAACATATCAAAAGTTCTCCAAATGTATTAGCTGACGCATTAACAAGAGAGCTTGCTGAAATTTGTTTTCCACAAACTTGTTAATTGGCTTCAACATCTGCATACTGTCACCTTTGTAAGAAAACTGGACATTTTCAAAAAAATTGCCAAGTAGAGAAGAAACACAAAAGGATAATTACAGAAATGTAGGAAATGGAAGAAACTCTAACGAAAGCAAAGGAAAATCTCCCTTCTTCAAGAAAAGAAAAGAAACCTTTGATTTGTCGGATTTGCAAAGAAGAAGGCTTCACAAAAATTACCCAGTAGAGAAGAAATACGAAAGGATAATTACAAAAATACCGGAGATGGAAGAAACTCTAACGAAAGCAAAGGAAAATCTCTCTTCTTCAAGAAAAGAAAAGAAACCTTTGATTTGCTAGATCTGCAAAGAAGAATGACACCATGCTAGCCAGTGCCCAGAGAAACCACAAAAGAAGGCAAAAAAAAGCAAGAAAGCAAGGTCGTCTAAAAATCTTTCAGAAAGCAGAAAAAATTGGTTGTTAATCCTCTTAGTCTGACTAAAGAATTAGTTATGAAAGAAAAGGAGGATAACTCTCTTACTACATCAGATATCCTTTTTGATCTAATTAGAGAAAAAGAGCAAAGGGATAGACTAAAAATTAATCAGATATCCCAGTCTGATAAGTATTCTTTAACGGAAATTAAAGAAATACGTTAAAAAAATTTAGTGATAATCCCCAGAAACTTACAGAAAAATGTAAAGTTGAGGCTATCATAGAACTAAAAGATTTCTAAGTATAACCGAAAAGAGGGGTTCTCCAGGTACTGGTGGATCCTTGTTGATCCTCACCTCTTGAAGATCTAAACTCGAGTCTAGGCTGCCTATTATATATTCGATTATCTTCTTCTGAAGACTATAGCCGATTAAAATAATCCCTGAATCTGTGGAAATTCAGATCATGGCTAGAATCGAATCCCCTTGGACCTTGGTTACTGCCTGAACCATTTCCATTTGGTCCAGTTCCGGATCTAGTTCCTGATCCTGAAGGACTTCCTGGATTCCGCTTTTAATTTCTTTAATACTGGTCCTAACATTTTTCCATTACCTAAAACAAATCTTAGAAGTCAAAGTGAATTTAAGTAAAAAAAAGAGTTTTACCTCTTTTCTCTTGGTTAGCACCTTACCTTAAACAAATCTTAAAAGTCAAAAGTAAATTTAAGTAAAAAGAAGAGTTTTACTTCTTTTCTCTAGCTTAGCGCACACCACACTTAGTTAATTGATTTATTTATCAATTTTTTAATTAATTAATTTATTAGTTTATTTATTATATTATCTTTTTATCATTTATTTATCAGTTTACTATTTTATAGTTTATTTATAAGTTTATTAATTTATTTATTATTCATTAATTTATTTATTTATTAATTAACTAAATAAATTAATGCACAAAAGCCTTAATGATTTAGAATTCAATTTCCAATTTGTAAAAAAGACTTCAAGCACACTGCAAAGATGGAGCAAAATAACATGCTTTTTAGAATGTTTGGAATAATCTTGAAATATGCTTAATTAATAACTTCACTTAGAATAATCATGGGATAAGCTCTTTAGGATGTGCTTAATCTTGAATTAAGATTGATTTATTCATTTATGATTACTCGAGTGGGTTAACATGATCGAAGTAGGACGTTTCCTCAAAATTCATATTTTGCAAAAACGAAGGGAAAGGTCAACCTTTTGGAACCGTTCCGAAAGGTCAACCTTTTGGTTCAGATTTCTTGTCATCTCAACTGGAGCAGCAAAAGGTCAACCTTTTGGTTCAAATTTCTTGTCATCTCAACTGGAGCAGCAAAAGGTCAACCTTTTTGGATAGAAAGATCAACCTTTTAGCACGGATTCAAATATCGGCTGTTACGGGGGCATATCGGCCATATCATATCCATATCGGCCATGTCTGATACGGGATACTGGGGTGTTTCGGCTAGGTTTTTTTTTTCAAACTATTTGCCATAGGCAGCTTGTGTAACTTTAATTAAGGGAATTTATGCTCACCAGCATGACAGCAATGCATGCTATCCAAGCCAAATGTCGCTAAATAGCTTGTCGGCCCAATATGCTTAATACACGTTCTCGTCAATATGAAACGAGTTAGATTGTTTAAAATTGGGTTGATGCTAACCCAACCTCAACTCAATTTAAAAACAGATTGAACCCAACCCATCTTTCCCAACACATCTTTCAACCAACCCAACCCAAAACCCAGTTTAAGTGGGTTAGGTTCAACAGGAGGTGGGTTGAACCCAACCGACGTGCACCCCTACCAGCAAACAACAAAAAAATGGTCGGATATGTTAACTTCTGTTGAAATGCTTACCTTTGACGTTGGGTCAAACTGCCCACGGACAAAGCGAAGAACAATGCAGCTTTTACCCACACCTGAGTCACCCAAAAGCACCAACTGCAAACATATTTTATATAATTAAGCAGACGCATAATGTATTCAGCTACTACAGCTACACATCCAAGCAGGCGCTGTTGCACTGGGAGGGAAAATAAAGCAGAGGATCTCCAAAAGTGATTTGATTTTTTGATAATTAACAGCACTTTTTTGTAAAAAAATGAAAGGAAATAATACATGCTAAGTGAACTATATACTATTTATCATTAAACACTAGTTGACCCATGCGACAACATAAGACCAAGAGAGTATGCAGTTATGATGAGGCTCATTGCAGAACGGGTCAAACACTAGTTGCAAGCAAAAGTTACATTGATTATACCTTTGGGAAAATATCAAACACATAAATGTAATACAAAGTGCAACAGAAGCAATTAAGAGTAATAACATACATCAGACTTTTACACATAGATCTCTGCAAAAGAAGGGGGAATGTAATGAATATAAACTGATTTCTTCTGAACCAAAAAGACTTTTCCAAGGAAGAGAGATTGCTCCATCTCGCAAAGGCACCTGACTCTAGTCCTCTGAAGATTCCTGCCAAAGTTTGAATGACCCAAAATTCTACACAATATTCCGAATTTTGGTCCTAACATAATGGCCTCAGAACTCTGTGCATCTGGGTGGAGTAGGCAATCAAGAGTCATCCAGGTAAGCCAAAGGAGAAACTACCAAGAATTGAGCAAGAATTTCAAATCTGAATAGATGGATTGCACCAGGAAAAATGCTACCAATCTAGAAACAAAGGTGCAGGTCTAATATGAAATTTTTGATCTGACACTTCAGAATCTTCAATTAGACATGGATTCAATTCTATCTGTGGACAGATTCCCTGTCTGAGCCACACCATGGCTGTTATCTGTTTCCTCTCATTCCTAACTATTTTTTACCTTTTTATCACTTCGTGAAACAGTGTCGCGTGTACTGATAATTGCTCCATTTGAGCATCTAGACATTTAGAAATTGCATACATTATCTTGGTATTGAGTGTAACCATATTGGCAGTCTCCACAGTAAGGACAAGATGAAATGATGAATCACTACAATCAACAGAAGAAACTACCAAACCCTGCTATTCAATCAATGCACATAACAAACTGTCCACACACCTGGCTAGCAGCTACAACATCTGAGTATATACGATTCAGCAAAGAAGGAAGCCCTCTTAATTTTAATCCATTCAACTTCTTACATTATAGTAGTTTACAGAAGGGCAAGCCATTGTCATCAATATATCACCATTCAGATTTCAGATTCAAAATAGCTATTTCAGCCGGTACAAATTAGACTCAGCCAAGCTAATAGTAGAAGACCAAGCAAAGAAATAGTAGATAACCAATCTCCACAATGAGCTGACTTTCTTCTTCTTTTTTCCCCCCTTTCTTTCATTTTCTCCTTGTTTGTTTTGGCTGGCATAATTACAAAGCAACAACCAACATACCTTCACCCGTAAGTTTTTTGAGTCGGCAGCAGTAGAGTTCTCAGCGTTTAATCCACCCACCCAACCAGAACTTCTATCTACAATGAATGCCAATGGTCAACTCAAGCAATTTTGATAATTAAAGAAAAACGGAAGTAAGAAACAAATAAGAAAATTATTACATCTACTATTTCACAAAAGACTCTGGTGAACTCTTATTAAAGTGAAAATGAAAGCCAGTGTGATCAATGAAAACTAATGAAGTGTGGTATATGAGCTATTGCTTTCCAGCTCATTTGAAGTACGGGAAACTTATCTAAAACTCCATGTTCTATCTATTTGTTTGTTGGACTGTACTTCACCACAGAATCTAACAATTTTAAGCGGTAAGCATGAATAACCCAAAATCAGAAAAATTCAAATCCAAACCAATAAGGGAAAAAGAATAAACAAAACAAAACAAAAGTATTCGGATAAGTAGAATTGCAATCCATTTACATTCCTTCTTGAAAATTGTTCATGATTTACGTAGACGAGGCAATTTCCTTGGGCATAGGTGATGATGGAAATCATAAAAAACCATATTTTAAATTTACTTACCAGGGGGGCAAGTAAAAAGTGTAGAAGCATAAGTTTCTTCTCCAGGAAGTCTCCTAAAATAGTTGCATCTTAGTTTGGATTTCCCAGAGGGTATTGTAACTATTTCAGAGTTCATAAAAGATTACACTTTCTATTTTTCATCTGCTTTTCCTAGAAGTTCAATAAAAAGAACTCTGCTTTTTCAATAAAAATAACATTGACTATTTTTGGTTTACTTCTTTAATAGGTGGTCCCTTAAATCCATGGATATATATTTTTTGTTAGCCTTAAGAGGCATCAATGTTTGGTTCTAGACCAAGTACCTTTTCACTTCCTCCACTTCGCTTTTCTTTCCTATCTCCTTTCCCCTTTCTTGTTTTTTCCCATTCTACTTCAATTGGTATCAATGCTAAACACAGTATAGTTATCCATGACAAATAATATATTGAAATCACTAGTTGTTGCTGTCCACTATAACTGTGATGCAACCAAGCTGCTAAATTTGTGTGCAGGTTGTTATTTGTAGTTCTTGTAACTTAGCTTTGTGGACCTTCACAGGCATATCATTACCAGCAGTTCATGTAACTTAACTTAGTAATGATGTAGTACATGTAAGGAGAAGAATCAGAGAAAAGAGGAAGGATGCTCTCAAGGAAATGAGAATAGAAGAAAGGAATAGAAATAGAAGAATTAAGGACATTGGAAGAGAGAAAAGCAGTTAAAAAGAGAGAAAGACAGATTTGGGCAATGATATACAAAAACATTTAATTGACCATCGGAAGTATGAAAAAACCAATAACTCAGCTCTCTATTTATAAGAGAGTTTCTACACTTATCAAGATAGAGAAGTGGATTGCTCACTTCCCTAATGTCAAAGCCAAGTGAATTGCTTGTTTTTCTAAGTTTACTCAATTAAACCAAGTCCTAGTGGGATAAACAAAATCCTAAAATAATAAAATAAAAATTACAATTAAACAATTAATTTCTACACTTACTCCACGTTTTTGTGCCAATCTGACATGATACAACATGATATCTATCAATCCTCCATGTCTTGGATGAGCTCATCTTCAGAAAGTTATATCTATGGTGCTTCTCTAAAAGATCTAGATCAATCTGTCTCAGCTCTACATCTATAATCTGCATGATGTCCGAATCAGATCTACCTTTCCACTTGACAAGATAAAGCAAAAAACCACCTTGGCTTGAACTATCTCATCCAGTAGAATGCTCTCAATATGATCTATATTTGATGATTGTAGATGACACACAACAAGCACAGGTGCTGAAGACGACGCATCAATGGGTAGTCACACATAATAGGTTAAGAGGCTCAAAAGTGTTGAAAACTGAATTAATTCTGTTTGAAGGTAATTCAGATTTACAAACATCAGAAGGAATATTTTGATTATCTAATATGGGTCATTGGCTCTTGCATGCATTTTTTTTAAAGGAATTATTTAGGAAAGCTTTCTGGTCATGTATCAACCAAAACATAATCTCACATATTCAATCTTTTTCTTTGCAATGTAAATCTACTGCTAACTTATAGTCTTCATTACTCAATGCATTTTTTTGTTTAATATTAGCACGTAAATCACAGATACTTTAAACAAAATTATCGGTGGAAGGAAATGTATTGCTATCGATGGATAAGGGAACAAAGTCAATGGGTGCTCTTGCATTAAAATGTTGGATAATTTCAAAGGATGATCTGCCAATAGTCCAATTTACCAATTTTTGTAGGCAAATTCCACTAAAAGCAGTAAGAATCCCAAGTTCTGATATGTCCCTCTACTAAACATCTGCACAAATCTCCTAGAATCCAATTAACTACCTTTTTTGCCCATCAATTGGAAGCAAAAAGTTGTACAGAATTTCAGTTTCATACCCCAAAAGTTTTCACAATGTTTTCCAAAAACTAGCTAACAAATTGAACATCTAGATCAAACACAATAGTTGTAAGGAGACCATTAAGTATGCCAATTTCTTTAAAGAACAGTTTAACTATGGGTTCTTTTCATAATGAGGAAAAAAAATGGGAGAATCTTGCAGAGAAAAGTTTTCAAAAAAGTAAAAGAGTAATATGATGTGATAGAGGTAATGATTAGATGTAAAGAGAATAAAAATAAAATAGATATACAAAAAATGTTAAAAAATTATTAGAATGTTGATGTAATAATTAAGTAGTAGGAAAATTAGTTAGTTAAGATATCATATCACATCAAAAGAGGTGTAGAAAGTGGGGAAATTTTTTCTCCTTTCCTTCTTACCAAACATAGCCTATATGTGAAGCATCCAAAAATTTGACACAAGGAATAAAGTGAGCCATTTTAAAAAATCTTTCTACCACAACAAAAATAGAATCATGCTCTTGAAAGAGTCTAAGGAAAATCAAGGGCAAAATTAATGCTAACATCTTTCCAAGGTGTATAATCCTATGTTCTCCTAACAAGACACTACTATGAACACATCAAGCCATGCGCTGGGCACTTAGCCCACTTCATTTCGCCCATTCAATCATGCAGGTGAATCAGTGTCGTTGGATTTGAAAATATGAAAAGACATGAAGAAGTCCTTCCACTTGTGGATCCTTGTTTGCTACAAGATGGGATAGGATACAAATCATTCATTCGCCAATGGAGATGGAATGGCAAATATTCCGTGGTTAGTGCATTCATGTGTGATGAAAGCTTCTAGCAGGACATGGATCTGCAATTCAAATTTCACACATGCTTTCAGACAACAAAGAACAATAAATACTTCCTGTCTAATTAACTAAACCAGACTATAAGGCTTTGGAATCAGGAACATTGGTAGAGAAATGGTTGGTGGTCCAAGTCTGCATATGAAAGTTTCCATCGTTATTTTCATTAGAAGAATAGTACAAATTCCACATTAACAAGCTGTAAACATAAGCTTACAGCCTGAGAACAGTTTCAACCAAGTGCCAAATGTCAACAAAAATGCAAAAAAACATATGTTGCAGTGGCTTACAGCCTTCAAATAATCCAGTTAGAAGACTCTAGTTCCTGTCTTAATGATTAGGGTCAGAGTTGGGATAATATTTTTAAAACAAACGAACCAACCCATCCAGTCAGACCAGTTCAACATTTCAGCTCATTGGCAGTTCTCTGTTTTATTAAGAACTGCCTGAAGTATGCAAACCAGTTCACTTGGAGGCTGGTTCAGGCCTAAAACCCAAAAATAAAAATAACAACAAAGTAGGCATTCTCTTTATGCAAACATCCTACATCCACATTCGAGTTCCCTCCCTATCTCTCTCCCATCGGTGGCAAATAAAGAATTTTCAGGGACAAGTTGCTCCTGGCTTGCATCATTGGCAGGAAAATCATTATTGTAATTGTTGTAATGTTATACAAAATGGTAGCAACAGTATTTGATTTGAAGTTGCAACATCTGAATAAACCTTAGGCATATTGAAGAAGCTGGTGTAGTGTAGGACGATGAAAAGATGGATTTCATGATGGATTGCATATTGATCAAACTGGCAGGCATCAAATCTTTTCTGTGCTCTTTTCAATTGTCCGAGAAGGTTATCTGACTAGTATTAGGAGACTGTATTCTGGGAACCAATCTCAGAAGCAATTCATTCAACGATTTTCTAAGAGCTGCAGTTGACACAGTTGGGTGTGTTTTCTCATTAACTGCCTGTTGTTTATGTTCCTTCTACATCAGCATAGTTAAGATGTCCTGTTATTTTATTTTCGGTCCACCATGTCCCAATACAATACCCTGGCATTCTCCACTTCATTCAATCCCAAGATCAGTCAAATTTTATAGTTTGACATTTCCTCTCAAATATTTGTTCATGTGGACTGCTTAGAAGCAATACCCACACCAACTTTGAGGAATCTGGCAAACAAACGAGAGATGCGAAAGTGGAACACACTAAGATTATCTTTTTAATCACTGAGATACTACATAACTCCTGCAATAGGCAGTTAACAATTCAATGACTGAATAGAATACCCAAGTTTCACTTGCTGGCTAGAGCCATACACATTGATTAGATGAGTTGAATATGAATCCTAATTGTCTAGAGATGAACATGATATTTCTTCCATAAGATGGCTTTTGCACCCCTTGATTGCATACAAGAAAAATTATCACCTCACCACACCTCCAAAATCCATCTGGTGATTGATTTAGACTAGTATTCATTTGAACAAATTAATACAATGTCCATTCATTCAAATAACTACAATAACCAATTCATCCAAAATCAATTCATTCAAAAAAATTATAAATAAAATGCCTTGCAATTGAACAACTACAATATCCAAAACATTCAAACAAATAGAAATCATTTTCCTCTTAGCCAATCCATTCAAACAAATACACTTCGCAGATGAACAACTACAACTCGAATTCATAATGTCTCAGGCATATGTGAACCATCATCCTAACCTAAGCTTTGCTGCTTTCTCACATAATGATGCACTGTCTAATCTGAAAAAAGGAAGGCAAAGAAACAATAGCAGAATCCCATTGCTATCAACAGCAGCCAACCCTCCATCAATTTCATTGCTCAGCAAAACCATCCATTCAATTGTCAAGCAAC
Organism: Annona squamosa; assembly: GCA_035584095.1. NCBI lineage: Eukaryota > Viridiplantae > Streptophyta > Magnoliopsida > Magnoliales > Annonaceae > Annona > Annona squamosa. Next base: position 51,039,607 of record JAXCLR010000050.1, on the reverse strand, counting down.
CAAGCAAAAATCCATCTCACCAATAAAGATGCACAGCCATGACAAAAGTCCAGCATTCCTCATCACTAAAGAAATCCACAACTGCATAATCACTCTTTTAATGAAAGCCAACCATCCAGCAACATACAACCAAAGACCAATTAGCAAACTAACAGAAAGTCCCATCTTTTTTACTTAATATGCCCTCCTGTTTAATGGTGTTTATTTGCATTCAAAAATTTTTAATAGCGATTTGTCAACTAGGTAGGGAGAGAAATGATGCACAAGGCATTGGCGACCGCTGATTGCCAAAATCAAAGGGAGAGAAGGGGAAGACGGGAGATAAGGATTTGGAGGAGATAGAAGTGATGGAAGTGGCTAGGGTCGAGAGGATGATTGTGATTAGGCACGTATGAGGGAGACAGCTAAGGTAGACTTGGGGGAGAGATCCAGGAGCGAAACCTACCAACTTTCGTCACTAAAGAGATGCCAGGAAGAGAGATGAAAAAGAGGAGAGAGCATGGGGATTGCCACTTTCGTTGCCAGAGAGAGATGTGAAAGAAGAGAGATGAAAAGAATTGAAGGCGCCAAAAAGACGGGTTGAGGGCTTGCCGATTTTTATTTTTTTTTGTCAACATAGTCCCTAAATGGGGACTGCTATAAATCTTTTCCAAAAAAAATGATTTAGCATCCCATATGAACACCGAGCAATTGGACGACTCTCGACAAAGTGGGTTAAGCGCCCAGCGCTTAGCCTAGGCGCTTATGATTGGGACTTGAAATACATCTCTCTTCAAAGATAACCAATACAATTTCTCCTCAACAAGTGCAATGGTTTTATCTTTTCCAAAATGCCCAGCAATTCCTTTATAATGTAATTTACATATTAGAAGTTTCACAAAGAAATATTAGGAATATATAATTTTGTTTCTTTGCAAAGGTCACCATCTTGATTCTCAAAATCAATATAATCTTGATTGTAGTGATTCTCAATCTCAGGAAATGCCATTCCAAAATTTTGACATATGGGATATCCATCCTTCATTTTATCAAATCAAATCAAATTTAATTTCATGGCATGAAAGAAGCAAACAACTCGATTCGACGCATCCATGGGTTTGTTCTCAGCACCAGCATAATGCTTTAGAACAAATGTATATTCTTGAAAAAACAAGACTCATTCAGCAATTTTGGAACTAATTTTCTGTGCGAGTATCTCAATGCTTGATAGATGGAATACAAAAGAAATTATTAAGAAAATAAATAATATCTCAAGTACCTAAGAGCTTATACAATGGCTTAGAACTCTTTGTCACATGTTAAATACTGCTGTTAAATCCAGAAGTTGAAACACAGGTGACTCGGTCATTTCCTCCTTAATTTCTTAAAATGTCTTAGATGGAGAAGCAGTTCCATTGAGTTCTCCATTTCCCATGCAATCCGGTGTTGCAATAGAAATAATCTTTCCACGGGATCTTCTATGTAAAACCAAAAAAAAAAAAAAAACTAGTTGATACATGAAAATTGCAAACATCAACAACAGAAGGAGGCTCGAGTGATTCCTAAATGGCTTTTAGTCCATTAAGAAAGCCCAAAAATCCAAGGAAGGCCACTCCTTATTACAAGAAGTAACATCCTTGAGATTTATGTGCAGTTTTCCAATTTGAAGTGTTTCTAGTGCTCTTCCTTAGTGCGATTAAAGATTAGGGTGTCATTAAAATAGACTACTATAAACGAAGCTTGATTCATTGCTCTCATAAATGTGTTTAGGGCATTAGATAAGCCAAAAGGTATAACCAATCACTTGTACAACCCATCTTTGCTTTTGAAAATAATTTTCCATCCGTATCATGATCAATGCAAATTTAGTGGTAATCACTTCTAAGATCAATTATGGAGAAACATTACACGCCACCTATGAAGTCTAGCATATCATTGAATCAACATATTGGATCTTTGTGTTTGATGATAATTTTATTTATGGTCAACCATCCATGCACATTCTGCAAGATCTATTTTTTTAGGGTTTAGTATTTACTACAGATGGGCTCGTATTATCAAGAATAAATCCTCTTTCTAAAAGCCAATTGATTTGCCTTCTCTATTCAAAATGTTCTTTGCAATTTATTTTGTAATCTGATAAAGTTTGGTAGTAGAGATCTCGAAAGTAAGTCAATAGTATCCTGGACATCTTTTAAAGGTGGTCACTTGTAGAGAAATCACTCTGAACCATAACTTTGAATTCTTTCAATAGTGTTCTAATTTTGCCTATTTATACATCAGACATATGGCAATTAATTGGTATATCCCTTTTTTATGACTAAGGCTACTTTTAGTATTAGGAAAAGGGGAAAAAAATTCCCCACTTTCTTCACCTCTTTTTATTTGATGTGACATCAAACAAACCTATTCTCCAATCGTTACCTCTACTTTCACAATCAATTTTTCACATCTTTTCATACAATTATTCTACCTATTTCAAACTTTATTCTTTTTACTCTTAATCCTTATCCCTAACATATTACATTACTCTCCCACTTTTCAAAAAATTTTCCCTACAATCTTTTCCTTCATTGTTTTCCCTTACCAAATGTAAGTCGAAAATTAGGCCAAATTCCATGTACCTCCTTTTCATAATCCTTTTTTTTCAAGGTCTATAAAGGTGTCTCAATGGTATATGTTTTAAATCAAATCCTTTACCAATCATTTGGCAAGTTTTAGTAGAAGAGACTTCCCATTATGTTTTCTTTTTTTTTTTTAATTGTATAGCTATTGAACTTCCTTAATGAATAGCATCCATATCATATAGCCATGGGTGACCAAGAATAATATGTGGCACATCAAGGGGTAGCATATCACACCAAATCTTATCTAATGTTCATACATTGTTATCAAAACCAAACATCTTTCATTCACAAGTAATGAAGTCCTGTTTACTCATGCCTCTTGGTAAGGTTGTGGGTGTGCTTCAGTTAATAACTTCATTTGGCTGTCACTGACTATACTACATTACATTCATGAAACTTCTGCTATTACAGCCAGCGAACTATTTTTCTACATTTAAAAGGATGCGGATTAGAACAATATTGACACTGCCCGCACACAGGCATGTCTATTGGATAGCAGGTCACACTAATTAGCATGTTCATCATGATATGTAAGAAAAGCATTATTTCGCATGTTAATTAATGTAGTCTGCCATCCAATACTACACACTATCGCGTGCAAACGGTGTCAACACTATACTAATCCACATTCCATTCAAAATATTAGTGGAAAATGGCAATGGATCTCCAATCAATGTCTACTACTAGAATGATGATAAACTGATAATGCAACGAACAACTCCAATGTAAGTGTCCTCATCATAGCCTTTGCTATCATCCATGTCAAAAGATGGATCCCACCCAAAAAAAAAAAAAAGTATTTGTACACTTAGATTGTACAAGTTCATTTGAATCTTGGAAAGAGACTGACTCGATGACATATTGGTCATCTTAGTCTCTACTACTAAGGAAGTTGAACATCTCCTGTTGTAACTTTCAACTCCAAAGCCTTACAATTTGTCTTCCCCGTACTTTCAAATGAATGTAATTTAAACTCTCTTTTGATGTCAAATCTCAGTCCACTATAATTTTGGTGAAGATTTCACTATTTTTCATCAACCCGACATTTCATAACCAAATCTTCAACTTTGCAAGGTATTTTCAATCATAGTACATGATCCTTCTCTCTCAAATTTACCAATTGGTCAAACAGTTCTTTTTATGATAGGCGGGTGAATTTTTTCTTTCAGCTTGATTTTTATAATTTCCCCTGTGGTAATGGGATGTGTTGTATACAAATGAGTTCTTTGTACTTTTTTCTAATAATGCTTGGCAAATCCAAAGATGAGTTGCTAGAAAAATACTCAAATTCTTTAAATACTATCACATATAAAAGCCTAAAATGATGAATTCTTCCAAGCCGAATAGAATTAACAGAAATAATGAAGAATCATATTTTAAATGTACTTGCTACAGCCATACTGATGCAAATACAAAATGTATAAGCCTAAGTTCTTCTCCAAGAAGTCTTCTACAAAAGCTGTATCTTATTTTAGATTTCCAAAAAGATATTGTTGTCTATTTTAGATTCCCTAGGAGATATTGTTGTTTATTTTTTATTTGTTTCTAAAAGAAGTTTACTAAAAATAGCATTACTATTTTTAATTTGCTTCCCTAATAAATTTAGTAAACTTACTAAGGATTGTGATCCTGTTAGGCAATTCATGTGTTTTTTAATTTTTTAATGAAAATCTAGACCAAAGTTTTTTCACATACCAAATTTTATAATTTTTGGATATGCATATTTTTTTGAATTCCAAAAAATAATAGTTTTGGGGGTATTTAAGTAATTATCACCCCTCAAGAACTGTTGATTTTTTAATTCTAAAAAATATATATATAAAGATATCCAAATTTTGTAAAATTTTATATATGAATTAAATACATTTGAGCTCACATTTTCATTGAAAACATTTAAAATTTTTCAAAATATAAATGGACCCAAGCTAATAGGAGTTATAGTCAGCCCAAAGCTAATAAGATCATTACCCACTAATTAAATAATCAAACTGTGGTTATAAACAAAATATCTTTGCACATCATATACTATTCTTCTCCCTTACTCTTCTATTCATTTCCTCCTCCTCTCCTCCTTTCTCATTCTACATAGGTTTATCTCCAAACATGGGAATATAAGCCAAACACAAGTAGGCTACATTAACATTACAAATCTACACCGATCAGTAACATCTCCAAGTAGCGCACACAGCTCATCTTCAAGCATGTAGGGAAAAGGACAAACTCCCCATCACACACATGCTCAACTTTTCACTTCTCTCAAAAGATAAACAAATAAATAAATAAGCTTTCATCTGTCTCTTTTTTGTGTTTTAATTAGGATTCCCAACTTCAACATCAGAAGTTAGGTCTCTTGTATACTGGTACAACCGTACAAGTTTAGCCTCTGTAAAGGTAATGAAATCCCTTCTCGCCTTCTGGAAGGAAAAAAGAAAGAAAGAACAATCACAAATTCAAACTGAATGCTTTGCCTCCATCATATAGCATGTTCTTCTTTAATCAATCACTCACCCAGGGCAAATACCCAGAATTCGTCTACTGTTTTTCATAATTCGTGATCCTATAAGTCAAAAGAGAGATGTTGCAATGATAACTTTTGTGCTCCTTACACTTAAAGACATTTCCTTCATTACATGATCTCTGGATTGGAAAGAGCTACACAGAGCGGCAGGAAAATTTGAGCTCAAAGAGCTTTTAAAAGTTCTCAATTCAGGCTCAAATGTTAACCAAATCAGAAAAATCAGTAATCTTCCAGAAGTTTGCAGACAAAAATAAAAGCAATTGGGGAACTTCAGTCTACATAAATAAAATCAGTTGGACGGTTAGAATTCCCCGTTGACAGAGTTTTCATACATCGGAGACGGCTCGCATTGCATGCTGGGAAAATTCATAATCCAGAAGTTCAGCTCGATCGCCATGCCTTTCTTTCTTTCCTTGTTCAATTCAAGCATTTGACGACAGGATCTAGATGCGATCCCGCGTCGCTTAAGCGAAAATTCCCAACTCGTGCAGCTCGAAAGAGCAAGGAATCCAAGGAAAAGCAGGGTAAAGGGGAATTGGATTCTGAAATAGAAATCGATACCTGGAAGGGAAGAAGAGCAGCCCATGGCAACAATCGAACGCTCAGGGTCGCACCGGCACGGCTACCTACCGAATCCGAAGATGGAAGACTTCCACGACTGCAATCTAGCTAAGCGCCAGAGCTAGAGAGAGGGGACCGGTAAGGATTTATAACCATGCTCCGGAGCGTGACAGGTGTGCCCATATCAGACTAGTCGGAGCTAGGGGTCGATTGACCGACTGTTTAGTACGGACATGAGATATGCATTGCAGCTCAGCATTGACGTCTGCTAACGAGCGGATTGACAATATGCATTCAGTGCACTGGGGTGTTTTAACTGTTTTCTAAAATTTTTTATAAAGTTTTTATGCAGATGATAGTTTATGTGTATTCCAGCATTAAGTTTTACTATTTTTGAAGAGTTTTAAATATTTTTTAAATTTTAAAAATTAATGATAATTTAGTAATTTTAAATAATAGGTTAAATGTACGTTGGTGCGCCGAGTCTAAATGTAACCGATGTAAGGAATCAAGTTCCGCAAATGAGCCACGTGTTAATTTAAAAAGTTGGATTCAACCTTATCACTATTTTTCCGGTGAATTAAGTTTTTCATCACCTCCAAAAGATTTATATGGCATCATATGAAAAAAGTGTAAAAACCCGTGTGGTAAAATTATTTAATTTTTTATTAAATTTTAAGCTGATATTTTTAATTTATAAACTTTCTCAAAAATCATTATTTATGAGGATAATTTCTTTTATACCTATAATAAATGCAAATAATTTCTCTTATACCTACAACATTTCGTAAATTTCTTTTATACCCATGACATTTCACCCTAAATTCCTCTCATGCCCACGCTGTTAAAACCACTGTTATCTACATCATTGAAAAGATGATTTTGTTCATTTAAAATTTTTTAAATAAAATAATTTAATCTTAACATAACTCAATTAATGGTAGTAAATCATTAATACAAGAAATTAAATAACTTGAAAGTCATATTAAAGTTGATTTATTTTAATTAGAAAAAATTAAAAGGGCAAAATTATATTTTCAGTAGGGTAGATGACGGTGGTTTTAATGGTGTGAGTATGGAAGAAATTTAGGATGAAACGTTATAAATATAAAAAGAATTTACAAAATATTGTGGGTATAAAAGGAATTATGTACATTTGTTATAAGTATAAGAGGAATTATCCTTTATTTATGTATAATGACTTCATATAAAATAACATTTCATTCTAATACACTTGAATGGATCTAAGCACTTCTACAGTTCAATAAGGATTATACATCATTTTAAATAGTTATAGCACACCAAAAGTTATGTTTAGAATAATTTTTGGTCTTATGATAAAATAAATGATATTAAACAATGTGACCTATTGAATTCACATTTGTAAATATTTATTTAACATTTCAGCCTTTTGATTTGGATCTTCAATTTGATTTATAAGGTCAAGAAGAATTTGATTGGAATTATTTAACATGTTTAAAGAATAGTATCCTGAATCAGATGATGATTGATACTCAGGATGACTAAATGAACATTGACAATGATGTTCATCAGAATTTTTATTATATACTTCATTTAGTTCATATTCACTTTCATCCTCTAACGATTTTTCAGATTCACTGTCAGAGGTAACAATTATTTGGTTTAGCCTTTTAGATAATTCTTCGGCATTTAGGGTTTTATCTATTAATAATTCTTTTACTTGGTTTTTATAGCATTTTGAAGCATAGTGTCCCATTTTTCCACATTTATAACATTTTATTTCTTTTATATTTTTCTTTTTTGAGGGTTTTTGCTTGAATTTTTTAAATTTCTTTTTAGTGTAATATTGCTTTTGAGCCTTTTCTTTAAATGGTTTTTCTTTATAATTCTTTTGATACCGTTTAGCTTTAAGCAATTTAAATTTTTTCATTATTCTTTGCACAGGTGTTTGTTCTATACCATAGTTTAAACAGAATATAGATAGATCTTGGGACTTTATAAATTTAGATTAATCTATATGTTTTTTATTACACAATTCAATTCCAACTTGTTTTATTTTAGCAAAAAATGTTCCCCATGTATAGGCATCATAATTTAATTTTCCATCATTCTCTTGTTTTATTAAAGTTTTAACTTTATGCTCAAATATTGCTGGAAGACTTTGAAGAAATTTTTCTTTATAAACTCCTTGATTTGCATCTTCTAACATTAATACATTTGTCATAAAAATATCTCTATACCATCTATATTTTGATATGTTTTTGCATTTTAATTTTAATACCCTTTCTCTTATAATAGATTGATAATCTTCTATAGTTCATAAAAATTGATAGATTATGATGCTTACTAAAGTATTCACCGGGTCTGAATCTCTTAATATTTTTTGTCGGAGATCAGAATTTAGTTGGATATCCCATTACGCTTTTAGCTGTCTTGTAAATCCCCATGCTATAATAGTTGCAGCATCCGTTTTAGAAGTATTTTTTGATACTTGAAGAATGGTGACATACATAATCATACTATGTGTCATATTCCAGATTTGGTATTCTAACATGCCATCAATGCTCCGTTCATATAATGCATTCATATTAAAGCTATTTTGAGTAGCGGTTCTTTCATCTTCAAATTGTTGATCCCTTGGGGATGGACGATGATAGTAGTTTTTAATCATTCTGTTTATATCATAATGAGAATTTTCTGTTATAGTTTGCAAAAAAAAATTATTTTTTAATTCACTTATCTTTTGTTTTAAGTTTTTCATATTTATCATTTTTTGTTGGGCCATATTACTAAAATCTTTTCCTTCTGTTTTATCGTCTAGAGATAAGTTTTTCATCCCTATTTCAATTGGTTTAGTATAGAATGATTTAGGTTGTGATGATTTTGGTTTTAATAATTTTTCTATTTGTATAAGTTTATAGTTTGTGAAATTCCCTTGTTCTATAACTTGAGACAAATCTTTAGCACTAATTGGGACATCTTTATATACCGATTGTTTAAAAGGTTATTGAAGAATTTTACCATCACATTTTCTAGCAGGTTGTCCTTTGTTTGTTTTTGGAATATAATCTTCTTGTGCTTCCTTTAATGCGATTTTTGAGGTAGAAGGGCGATTTTCTTCAATATTTAACATGTTTGATGTTGTTTTTACTTGAGAATCATACCAATTAAAAAAGTAAACATTTTCTTTAATAGTTTTACAATAAGCAATTCATGATTTTACTAATTTATTTTGTTCTTCTTCATTATAGGTATCAATAAAAAATTTTCTCTTTTTATAGCTGTGATTTTCTCTGAATTCTTCTAATAATTTGTTGTAGTTTAATTTAAATTTTATAACATTTATAGAATATTCTGATTCTGAAATTTCAGGTTCTGGTCTAGCTATATGGTGTTCATATTGTAATGGAAATCTTTCAGATGCTGAAGACAAGGGTCTTTTAGCTTCTATAACCGGTTTTGATGTCGAGGGTCTTGAGATACAGACAGAATGTCTGGGAGGAATGGGCTCAAAGTGTAAAGTTATACTTTATGAGTTTTCAATTATAGTTTCTATTTTTTCTGAATTTTGTTCAGGAACGTTATAATTTTCTTCCTTTTCGATTTTCCATTCTGTTTGAAGGTTTATATCTGACCATAAGATTTTCTTTGATTCAATCTTTTTATGAATTAGATTTGTTATAAAGTATGGAGTAGCACCTCTTTCTTGTTGAACAAGAGATTTTGGTGCTAGAGTTTTCATAGCTTTATAGTATATTCTATATTTGACACATAGAGGTTTTAATCATATCTTCATGTCAAACCCTTGGATTTGCACTAGTAAGGATAAAACTTCTAATGCATGTGGTATTTTATTTGACAAGTATTTTTATATTTCAATCATAAGGTATTTATGTTATCTAATTTTTAATGTTTGCAGTATGATAAATCGTTGTTGAAGATCAAAGAAATTTGGAAGATAGTATATTTTTTTTTATCATTAGATACATTATGCATTTTCATGTATTTTTTAAATATTGTGAATTTTACTATTGATAAATTGACAATTTGAGGATTGAAGAATTGATATCTTTATCTTAAATTCTGATTATTAATAAATGTTATTTTTTATTAATTTTGATATGAAATTAATTATATGATCATTGAAAAGTATCATGTTACTACAACTTCTATTACAAGCGATTAAAATGCAAAGAAAAATTGTTGCTAAATATAAATAATATAAATAAATTTAATGGTGTTATTTTTATAAATGCAAATTTTTGTTATATATTAATAATTTACCAAAACATAAATTATTATTATAAACCTAAATTACAATCACTATAGCTCAAAATAATTTCATATTATATATTTATAAATTATTTGATTTATCGATTTAAAATTTTTTTTTATATTAATCGTGACAAATAAAAAGCATCACTATCTAATTGTTATTATTATTTAATTAACATTGTAACATTTGTGACGCTAAAACTATCACTAAATAAGTATCATTATAAGACACTAAAATTTAGTGATGAACACAAAATGTAAGTGTGTGTATATATATATATATGTAAAAAATATTACTAAATATTTGTATAATATTTGTTTTTAATACTTATACTAATAAATTAAAATTGTTGCTATAGGTATATTGTGATAGTAGAAAACTATCACTATATAATAATTATTATAAATATATCTATACACATGGTTTTTGAAATTATTCGTATAATCTTATAACTGCAAGACTATTATTGACGCTTTAAAAACTGTGTATGGATTTTTATATCTATACTAACGGTTTTCAAACTTTAGCAATAGATTTTTCACAATCACTACATGACATTTTTCCTGTAGTGAGTGTTTGGTGCTAGATGAGTTACGCTCTGCTTCTAACCCTCTATTACTAGGGTACAACTTGGGTAAAATATCGACAAGTACTCATCAACCCAATGTTAAATTGGGTAGTGTAGGGTATAAAATTTTACCCATGGGCAAGAGTATGGAAGAAATCATTATCCAATCACCTAAATAGGGTAAGGGTAGGGTACACTTATCAGGCACATGGAATCAACCTGAATGGGTACCAACATGGGTACTTTAATATATAAGTAATTATACATATGTGTATATAAGTAAATACATAATAGTTTATATCCCACATTCACTAATAAATTATTGTTTGTTTGATTTTCTTATTTACTTTTTAATAAATTGTATAAGATTTGTATTGTTAATGGCGAATGATCAAAATATGAATGCGGATGATGAAATTAATGTGATTATTAATATGAATAATGAGGTTACAAATAATGTGAAAATAGATGTAAACAACAAAAAAATAAAATTAATTATAAATTATAAAGTCTAAAATGTAAATTAGTGTTATTTTATATTATTTAAAATTTTATATTATGTTACCATTAGTTGTTATAGGAGCCAATTTGGAATCAAAACTGAAACCTATCTTATGAGCAATGAATAGGATAGAGTATAGTAAGAACCAACCCTATACATGGACAAGGTAGGGTAAACTTTTTGAAAATATAGTACAAGTAAAGTAGATTATTATCCGAATCGAACAGGCCTAAGTTGTACCCCTATCTATTACATACATTTCATATATGTTATTATAATAAAGATAATATTCACTATATGCCTCTTTCTTTTTAATTATTAGAGCTATTCGCATTTAACTGTCAATATTGTTGAGGCTTACAATTTGTATCACATAGTTATAGATTTTGGGTGTGTTTAGGAGGCTATAGAACTTTTGGATGAAAAAATTTTGGTATAAAAATTATTAAATTCATAAAAAAAATTATGTGATATAATGGAATAATGATAAAGAGTAAAATGAATAAAGTTAAAATAAATATATTAGTTGTATAGATAATCATGTAGAAATGATTGAAAAGTAAAATAGGACAATAGAAAAATGTGAAAAAATAATTTAAAAATATAACAGTTATAGGAAGTGAAAAATTTTAGTTGTTACTAAACACCTTGAAAAAATTTCCTTATGAATTTCTTCTGCAAAAACATTCCCCGCCCAACAATAAGTGCTAGAGTATTTTGATAAAAGTTATAAATTGATTGATCAAATTCGACTAACTTATCATCTAAACAAGTAATGTGTGATTCAAAAATATCATGGCTATGATCCGGTTTAGATTGGTACCAAAATCCAAATGCGAAGATCTACATTTGAAGTGCATTTGATAAAAAAATATGAACAATTTTACTTGAAAAAATTTTATTGAAAAAATGTTGAAAAGATCAAGAGATTGGTGCATATGAATAAAGTAATGATTAGTATGTAGAGTAGTTAAGTATGAAAAATATAACCATATGTGACTAGAGGAGGTGGTAGAAAAAATAATTTTCCTTAGTTGCAGTACTTGATTCCAAATCAGGCTTGGGAGCTTTCTAACTCCTCACTAGTTAAATGTAAGCTTATTGTTTCTCTCGAGCTTGATTGTATCATCTAAAATGAGTTGTAATATATGTGTATATCCAATTTAAAAAAGTATGAAAAATGTAAAAAAATAATTAGAATGGAGAACCAATCATCTAAAAGTATGGTAGTTAAAAATTATATGAAAAGTGCAAATATAGTTCGAATGGTAAATTATGTGATGTAAAGAGCCAATAATAAGTTTTTTACCCAACTGGGTTAACTTTTACCCGATATATATGTTTGATTCACGATAAAACTTTTCAATCGAAAATTTTTAATCTAAAACTTTTTATTATCTATAACTACTTTTTAAAATTATTTATTTATATTTTTCTATACAAACTATCTTATTTTTCAATCATTTTTAGACAATTATCTATACAAATAATTTATTTATTTTAATTTTTTATTTTTCATTATCGCTCCTATCATATTGTGTCATTTTTTCTTATTTCAGAACCTTTTACACTTAAAATTTTTCTTCAAAAGTTATCGTTTCTTAAACACACACTTATACTGTAACTCTAATTCACATCATGGATTTGAATTGTCATTAGTTCGCTCATATATTTTTTTATGTTACATGTATTTTATACAAACTCAACTCATTATAGTCTCCATATCTTGTCCAACTCATGGCTACACAAGGAAGTTAAACTCCTACAATTTAGAACGGAGACACAACTCCCCCTTAATATTATTGGGGGGTGGGTGAGGGGGGGGGGGCAGGAGAACTCAACCTCTACATTAAAATCACGGAGGACACACCCACTCGGTATGAAACTGGTGACTTGTGGCTATGGGATAATGCCCATTTATGCGACAGTAGCCATCATTTTTTGTAGAGTATGTCGCATATAAATAGTGGGGATTTTGGTAATATAGAAGTTGTGAGAATTATAAGATGAGATATGAAATGAAAAACAAAGTATTTTAAAAATTATGTGATTGATATGAAACGTTAGCAGTAAATTTAGAATAAATAGGTTTGTTAGGATATAGTTATAGGAAAAAATAATTAAAATATAAAGATAAAAGTAAAAAATATAATAATTAGTTGAAAAATGATGTATCCTAAAATCAGCATTAATATGATTTTCCGCACCATGTTTACCATGCTCGTTACCAAATGCGCCGGCGCTTACTTTCACGAAACGGAGTTGAATTTTGGCATAACTTTATACACGCGTCCGCCTAACGGATTTTGGACCAGGTTGCATGGAGCATCATTGATGGCCTAATTATCTGCAAGTTCGCAGTGGCCATGCGGATCGAGGTGGGACTAGTGCAACTAGGGGTGTTAATGATCATAGTCAACATGTCAACCTGTTCGTCTAACCCGTTTGTTTAACCCGTTTATAAATGAGTTTGGATTGAGATTTTTAAATAAATGAGTTATAATCCGTCAATCCGTTTAACTATTTAATTAAATAAATAAATTAGGGATAATATTTTATAACTTGTCAACTTGTTTAGTAACCTATTTAACCCGTATAACTTGTTCAACTTGTTTAATTCACTTAACTCATAAAAGTTATATATATGGGATTTGTTCCGGTGCAATCACATGCACCGTGGGCCCCACATGATCATGAATGGGAAATCCTCCCCACCCATTGTATTTAGAATTGTCCACTTTATTAGCGTACCAATTTTCATCTAAATCCAACATGTGTGTGATCCCCATCTTAAAATGGTGCAAAATCAACGTAATAAAATAGTTTAATATAAATATTAAGTTTAAAGCCGTATTTTCAATATCTAAACTATCTAAAGTATGATTTTTATATGGATAAATAATTGTATAAAGTTTCATTGCGATCTAATATGTGCGGGACCCATTTTACAGCGGACTGCATACAATTACGGTGCAGTCCGACTGCATTGGATTATATCCTTATATATATATAAACTCCTTGGTTATTTTTCCTTTCGAAGTCTTCCTCAAGTCACCTAATTTTCATTTTTCCATTGCTGCCCTAATTCCATTTTCCCGTTACTGTCTTATTTCCATTTTTTTTTATCTCTCGTCTTTCCCTGCGAGATCATCTACTAGAGTTTAGGCTTTCAGGTTATTTGCTATACAACCCATTAACAACCCACTAATCCATTTATTAAATGAGTTCTAAATGGAGGATGATTGAGGTTTTATAAATTGATTAATAAACGAATTAAAATTAAAATATTTTAAATAAATTAGAATTAAGACTAGACTCTTAACGGGTCTAACTGGATCGGTTAACACCGAAAGTTCAACAGATGTATGCAGCCAGTGCCGCAGGCATCGTAGGCCCCACAGCTGAAATTCTTTGCTCCCCACTCTCGCTTTGTCAGACGCCATATGTCTGCATCGCTGAAATCCTCTGCCTCAGTGTTAGGATCGTAGAAACAAAATGGATCTGATGATTGAAAATATGAATTACAATCAATCAATTGTAACAATTCTCAATTACAGACAATCTCTCAGCTGAAAACGCTGAGTCCGGAGGATCAAGTCCTCTTACAATAGCCTATTATTCATATCTATCTTTACCCTACCTCCCTTCTCTCCAAGAAATATCTTCCAATTCAAGAATATCTCCTTAACGCCCGCTCCCGGTATGTTTTGGCTCCGGGCTCCATTTGTCATGTGGCTTTAGCCGATCACGTGCTCTGAGCCGATATCTGGGCTCCGCATCATCGTGGTCTGGGCCCGCGTCCTTCTCCTCGTCATGGGCTCCAGCCTCCTCTGGATCTGATGGAGGGGTAAAGAGGGTCCTATCATCCCCCCCAGCTTGAGAAATGGCTTGGTCCACCAAGTTGTTGCTAGGAAAGTCTCGGTGCAATTCAAATAAAGGCACCCAAGAATCGTCAGACGAAGGAAGGCTCGTCCAATGGACTAGAATTTTCACAATGGGGTGCTTGCCTCGTAGGACAGTGCGGGTAGCTAGAAGAGCCTCCGGTTGAGGTTGTAATTGGAGGTCAGCCATAGTAGGCGGAAGGGTCGATGCAGTTACCTCCGGATTCACACAACATTTTAGCAGGGAGACATGGACAATGCTGTGAATATGGGATGATGTTGGGAGTTCCAGTCGGTACGCCACCTTGCCAATACACTCGAGCACCTTGAATGGACCATAGTAGCGAGGGGAGAGCTTGGAAAATTTGTTCGTTCTTAGAGACATCTGTCGGAATGGGTAGAGCTTCAGATAAACGTGGTCCCCAACCTTGAATGAAACTTCTGACCTTTTGCTATCTGCAATTCGGCGCATCCTGTTCTGGGCTCGATTAAGATTAATCTGCAACTCATCAAGTAATCGATCCCGCTCGCGCAGAGTGGCGTCCACATCGAATACTGCACAGGAGCCGTCTTCATACATAGGTATGATTGGTGGTTTCCTGCCATACACTAGTTCAAAAGGGGTGAACTGGGACGATGAGTGATAGGAGTTGTTATACCACAGTTCTGCCCACGGAAGCCATAGTAACCACTTATTGGGCCGATGCATGACGAAGAGTCCTAGATCGGTCTCCAGGGTGCGATTAACAACTTCGGTTTGCCCATCCGTCTGGGGGCGATAGGCCGTCAAGTAGCGTAGACCCGATTGATGACACTTGAAGAAGGCTTGCTAGAATTTGCTCAAGAAGGTGGGATCCCTGTCTGAGATGACTGTGGAAGGAAACCCATGTAGTCGGACAATGCCGTTTACGAATTCTTGAGCCACCATTGCTGCTGTATAGGGGTGCGGTAATGCTATGAAATGCGCGTACTTGGATAGGCGATCCACAACCACTAGCACTGCCAATTTGCTATAAGAGAGAGGTAGGCCCTCAATGAAGTCCATGGATATTTCCGTCCAAGTGACCTTCGGCATGGGCAGAGGTTGGAGTAGGCCGGCCGATTTTTGCGCCACATATTTGGCCTGGTTGCACGTATGACATTGTGCAATATGCTGCTGAATACATCTCTTCATCCCTTTCCAGTGGAAGTACTCACGCACCATCTCTAATGTTTTCAGAATACCAGCGTGGCCCCCCAGACTAGAATCATGAAAATGCAGCAAGAGGGTGGGGATATGCTTACTTGTGGTTGGTAGAACCAGCCGTGAATGCTTGTATATCAGCCCATCTATAATCTTGTAGTTTGGGAAATCAGAAGGTGATGCTTCAATGAGCTTCCTCAACTCCGCCAACTCTCCATCATGGCGACACTCTTCCACTATTTCTTTGAGGAGTGGGAAGACACACTGATTGACTACCATTTCTAATAATTCTCCTTGCCGTGACAGCGCGTCCGCAACATTGTTACTAGCGCCCCACTTGAACTCAATCTTGAAATCATATCCCAACAGTTTCATCACCCACTTCTGCTGGAATGGAGTGAGTCCCTTTTGATCCAGTAGGAACTTCAAGCTGTGGTGATTTGTCCGAACCACAAAACTATGGCCCAGCAGATAGGGCCGCCACTTCTTGACTGCCAACACCAATGCCATGAGTTCCTGCTTATACGTGGAGCGGCCGTGCTTCTGTAGAGGGATTGCCTTGCTAAAATAAGCAATTGGGTGGTCCTGCTGAAGTAAAATAGCCCCGACACCCGAGCCGGATGCATCACATTCAATTACAAATGGTTTTGAAAAGTCAAGCATAGACAGAACAGGGGGCTGGCCATGGCCTTCTTCAGAGCTTCGAAGGCTTGCGTTGCACTATCGTTCCAGACAAACATACCTTTCTTGGTAAGTGCAGTTAGTGGCGCCACTACTCACCCATAATTCTTGATGAATTTACGGTAGTAGCCCGCCAAACCCAAGAAGGCTTTTAACTGTTTAAGTGACGTGGGCTTCGGCCAAGCTTGAATGGCTTCTATCTTCTCCGCACCCCCTCTGCAGATATCAAGTGACCCAAATAATGGATGATTGATTGACCAAACGAGCACTAGGACTGATTAGCATATAAGGAGTTCTGCCGCAGGACTGAGAGAACCTGATGCAGATGTTGTAAGTGATCTTCCCACGACTGGCTATAAACCAATATGTCGTCGAAGAATACTAAGACAAAGCACCGCAAGTAGGGCCCAAATACCCTGTTCATCAGCTCTTGAAACGTTGATGGTGTGTTGGACAATCCAAACAGCATGACTTTGAATTCGAACTGGCCGTGGTGAGTGCGGAAAGCTATCTTGCAACGTCCTGAGGGTCCATAAGTATATTGTGGTACCCCGATTTGAGGTCGAGCTTTGAGAATACGGTGGCTCCTCTCAGTTCATCCAGCAGTTCATCAATGACGGGAATGGGAAATTTGTCCTTAATGGTGATTTGGTTAAGCGCCTTATAATCGACACACATGCGCTAAGTATTGTCCTTCTTCTTAATTAATAGCACAGGGGCAGAGAAGGGGCTGGAACTAGGTTGAATTAGCCCCTTGTCCAACAAATCTTGCACCTGAGATTCAATCTCTGATTTCTGAAAATGAGGGTACCTGTAAGGTCGTACTGAGGCTGGTGGTTTCCCTGGTATCAGCTGGATGTGATGCTCTAATCCCCTGGGAGGAGGTAGTCCCGGCGGCATACGAAAAACATCCTCAAATTGCTGGAGTAGATTAGTGAGCAGGGCTTGATTTTGACCAGGTTTAACAGGCTGTCCCTTCAATCTCAATCCGTCCTGTGTCGCTTGCACTAAGAACAGCTGACCCTCCAACTTTTTCAGTTCTGCAACATTTACTTCCGAGATGGGCCCCGCGGGCAGTCCTTGCAATTGGTACCTCTCTTGGCCGGCTACAAAGATCATTGTCTTGTTCTTCCAATTACACTCAACTGTACCCAACTCTTCAAGCCATTCCATTCCTAAGACGATCATTGTCTTGACACAGGTCGATATAGCATTACATCGGCGAGCAGATCCCCTCGCAGTCCACTGATGAACACCCCCTTCAGTTTCTGGTCAGGCCACCCCTTCGATCTGTTAAAGAGTTTTTCGAACTCGTGTATATACTCCTCCAAGCTTCCTCTCTGCTTAATTTTAGGAAGAGCGACGTCAACGTCCATTATGTGCGCCGGGGCAAACCGCTCTCTTAGTGTCGCACAGAATTTCGACCACCTCACCCCTGGGGGGATCGCCTCATCCACTGTAGCCAATCTATCACTTCTCCTTCCAGGTGTTGAGACGCGTTGCGCGTCTTCTAGCCTTCAGGTGTCTCATACAAGTCAAAAAAAAATTTCTGCTCGTACTATCCACGCATTGGAATCGCCCGACGAGAACATCGGAAAGTCTAAGCGCGGGTGGCCCGCATGTATTCCTCTTTCCCGTGGCTCCTCCCATCCGGCACTTCCGTAGCCTTGCTCTCGTCGTGCCCTTGGAACCTCGTTCTCGTACCAGCTACCGGAGAACTCCCTGCGCGGCCCCTATTGGCGACTAGGGAACCCATCTCCCTCCTACCACCCTGGTTGATGTCCATGCTCCAGAAATGGCCCGCTCCCAAAGTAGCGTGACCTCTTGCCTCCATACATCCGCTCAAGGTGCGGGCCCTGCATCAAGTGCCTCTCATACGCCGGTGGGCCCTCGCCGCTGTTCTGCCATCCTCGATCCGGTCTCGAACCACCAATCTGAAAAATGAAGTGGTGTAATTCTTCCTGTACTTCCGCCATTGTTTGGCCGAGAGTTCGCACCGAATCAGCAAGATTCTCGAATTCTACCCGACTGATGCGCTCTTCCTCTTAGATCGCCCTACCCTGGTTAGAAAGGCCGGCTTCTCCTTCACGTAGCAGATCGGCTTCCTCTCGCCTGTTGCTCGTTGTCATTGGGAGCGATGAAAGCTTTGATACCTTTGTTAGGATAGTAGAAACAAAATGGATTTGATGATTGAAAATATGAATTACAATCAATCAATTGCAACAATTCTCAATTACAGACAATCTTTTAGCTGAAAACGCCGAGTCCGGAGGATCAAGTCCTCTTACAATAGCCTATTATTCATATCTATCTTTATCCTACCTCCCTTCTCTTCAAGAAATATCTCCCAATTCAAGAATATCTCCTTAACGCCTGCGCCCCCTTTTAACCGATGTTCTCCCGGTATGTTTTGGCTCCGGGCTCCATCTGTCACGTGGCTTTAGCTGATCACGTGCTTTGATCCGATATTTGGGCTCCACATCATCGTGGTCTAGGCCCGCGTCCTTCTCCTCGTCATGGGCTCCAGCCTCTGGATATGGAGGGGTAAAGAGGGTCCTATCACTCAGCTACCTTGGGCCCTTGTCATCAACGAAAAGCAGCACCTCGCAGTCTCCGCATTACATTCGCCTGCCAATTGGCTGCATTCGTCCTCTCCGTTCGAAATCGAAGCTTTTCATGGCTGCAGATCACAAGATTCGACTCTTTTGCTTGCTGATTCCATCGGTTTCTTTCACTTGCATCCCACGAAAGACATGCTGTTCAGACGAATTGCAACTCGATCCAGATCTTCTCAACGGTTATTCCTCTGCCGTTTGATCTTTTATCTGTGCGTCAATTGATCAGAAAATCAGTTTGCAATTCAGAATTCATAATTAAGTAGGTCGTCGCAATCGTTGACTTGGCTTGGAAATGACGAAGCCTTGGAATCACCAGCTGTCTGGCCCGCCTCTATCCTTGCTGATCTTCTGCACTGTCGGCATCTTGGCTCTGATTGTAGTGCTAGGGAAGTCGTCTTCGCGCGCATCGGAAGCCGGAGTCTCTAATCCTGTTGCCGATATTTGCAGGAATTACAAGAGGATGAGAGAGGAGGTGGCTGATGATTTGTTCGACATAATGTTGCTCTCGATGAGGACGACTCAAATGGTGGAGCTAGAATTATGTGACAAGGAGAGAGAGCACTACGTCCCCTGCTAAAATGTGTCGGTAAATCGGATGGCTGGGTTCGGTGATGGGGAGGAATTCGATTGGCATTACGAGGTATCTGGCGTGGGCCCCCGTTGTCTGGTCAGGCCTCCAAGGGACTACAAGATCCCAATGAAGTGGCCCCTTGCTGGTGATATCATATGGAGCGGCAATCTTAAGCTTACCAAAGACCAATTCCTTGCATCTGGAAGCATCACGAAAAGGTATTTCTTCAAAATCTTGGGAATTTTCAGCTTAATGTATTGTTTTTTGTGTTGGTTGGCATGTAAAACTGGTGGAATGACTATATTCAGACGTAGTAACACCTTCTCCTGCTGCTGAGCTGATAATTTATTCCTGTTCCTCTCCTTCCCCTAAAACAATCCATGCCTCATTTTTCTGTTTCTTTCTTGGCACTGTTTAAACTGATGTTATTGGAGGGAAATCGAATTGCTTTTCACTCAGATGATGGGAGGGAGAATGACAGTGTTGAAGACTACTGACACCAAATCGCTAAGATGATAGGCCTCAAAAGTTACTCTGAATTTCTTCAAGCTGGGGTAATTATTTTTGGTTATTGGTGGCATTGTCTCTCATAGTTAGATAATGGATCAACTTATATTTTTGATGCTTGTATGGCTATGCATGTTTCTTTCTTATCTTTTCTCTAGACAGTTCCATGCATTATATTTTATTTTGTTGACAATTAAAGACACGTTTGCCATTGGGGCGTTGCTCCAGTGGTCAAGTTGCTGGCAATGCTACCATGCATCTTGGTTTCGAATCCCATGCCATGCATAGGTGTTCGTTTGTTTACATTAGGTGCTGGTGTCTCCTTATTGATATTTGGGAGCCTGTGGTCTCTTCTGTTAATATTCATGAGTTTGTTGTCTCCCTTTTGAAATTTGTAAGAATAATCTCAGAGCTTTCACTGTAGTATTAGTTGAGACGTGATGTAAAATACTCCATAAAAAAAGACACATTTTGTTCCCTGATATTGCAGAAGG
Source organism: Annona squamosa (assembly GCA_035584095.1). NCBI lineage: Eukaryota > Viridiplantae > Streptophyta > Magnoliopsida > Magnoliales > Annonaceae > Annona > Annona squamosa. The sequence goes on along the minus strand of JAXCLR010000050.1, from coordinate 51,018,659 downwards.
TTTTCTGTGGGCCAATACTTCTGATACTGTTCCAATATTCCAATCATTTTCCCTTGAGCTATGTTGTCATATAATCATACTCGCATCCATGCAAAAGTCAATGCAATAACAACATGGAATTGAGGACTACTAATATGCTTTTTTTCTCTTCCATCTTCCCTCACGGTCATCATAGGTACGCACAGTCTTGGATATTGGATGTGGATTCGGTAGTTTTGGAGCTCATTTATTGTCACTTAACATAATGACTATGCGTATAGCGGCTTATGAGGCATCTGGGAGTGAAGTTCAAATTGCTCTTGAGAGGGGTCTCCCAGCAATGATTGGAAGCTTTTCCTCGAAGCAACTTCCATGTCCATCCTTGTCATTTGATATGATTCATTGTGCTCAATGTGGGATTATGTGGTATGCAAAAGGTACTAATTACTAAAGGGATTTGACTGAGCTTTGCCTCCCAAAGGTTGTGATCAGTAAATGATAACTGCAATATGGAAAACTGATTTTTCTAATTCTTTTCCTTGCAATGATTTTTCATGCCTACTTCTATCATCTTAGTTTATGCTATTCTCTCTCACTATATGCAAAAATTACCTTTTTTGTCACTTAAAATTTTTTTGAAAGGCAATTAATATTGTGAAGGTTTGAATTGTGGACAATATGAGTGTATGTGGATTTGGAAGTTGAATCCTTGTAAATTTGGGACATTCGTGTCCAGACTCTAGAGAAAAATAAATAAACTTTAGGATTCATGATGACAGCTAAAAGAGCATGAATTAAACTTACGATGCTTGAACTCTTTCATCAAGCAAGTGTAAGAATTGTGTTCTCAACCGAGTTGTGATACTTGGCATTATTCAACTATCTGACATGGAGCTGCAATTTAGCAACATAAAGAATCACGTTTCCGTTGTAAATCTGAGTTAATAATGCCTCACCTATTACTGCTAAGGTTGTATTTTTTTATGTGGTTACAGAGCTGGAGTATTAAGTAAATTTTGTAAACAAAACATTGTTTTGTTTGTTCCATCACAATGTGTGATTTATGTAAGCTCCTGCCTTTTTATATCCAAGAAAATTTTATAGAGAGAATGGACTAGGTTTAAATGTGCTTGTAGTTCTGTTAGAGCCTGTGCATGAATTGTTAGGAACATGAAGAGAGTGTAGCTCGAAGAAATGTGGCAACAGATGGAGTGAAATATTATGCGATGTAATGTGACAATTGGTTAGAAAAAAGGAAGAAGGATCACATCAATATCTTGTTGGGGCATTTAGTCTCCTAACGATGCATACTGTTTTCATCTGTAGATTTGTTACTCCTCTAATAGTACTTGTGTAAAACAGATGGAGCATTCCTCATTGAAGTGGATCGGTTACTTAAGCCTGGTGGTTACTTTGTTCTGACATCTCCACATCATGGGGCTTTACTGAATGGGAAGAACAAAAACGAGTTCCTACACATTGAGGATTTTACCAAGAAAATTTGTTGGAACCCAATTGCCCAGCTAGATGAGACTATTGTTTGGCAGAAAACTACTGATATTCATTGCTATTCTTCTCAGTGAGGACAATATTTTTTCCTTTTGATCCGAATGACTTTTTCCTTGGTTTGTTATTCTGCCTTTTCAATTAAAATTCCAAAATTTCCCTTCCTTTTTGTTATTGGTTGGATTGGTTTACTAATCAAATTGTTCCATAGTACTTGCCAACAGGGAATAGATGTGTCAGCACCTATGGTTGGTTATTTGCCTACTGTAAGCTAAATAAATGTGAGCTCTTCCAAATGGGACCTTAACTATGGAATCATTGAAATAATAAATTTTCCAAATGGGACCTTAAATTTCCCTTCCCTTTAGTTGTTGGTTGGTGTGGTTTACTGATCAAATTGTGCTACAACACTCACCAACAGGGAGTAGATGTTTCAGCATCTATTGTTGGTTATTTGCTTACTGCAAACAAAATAGTGCTTGCTGTGAGAACTTCCAAATGAAAGTATACATAGAATATGGAATCATTGAAATAGTCTTCAACAGTTTCTATGAACATAGATGATTATTAGAATGCCAGGGGTATTGATGCACCTATGTCTTGGGTGCAGATACCATTGTAGGTTAAATGGTGGATACCTGCATGTACCTAGCTGTTTTATATGTGCATATTGTATTAGTTAGCCTCAAATTCTATCGTGCAGGTCATTTGCTGTTGTAAAAGAAAATTGACTATGCTATAGTTCTCCTGGTTTCAACTGCAGGAGGGGCATTATCATTTGTCTTTGTGAAGAAGCGAACAATTTGGAGTCATATTATCAACCTCTCCTTCAATGTGTATTAGGAAATTCTAGCAAACGCTGGTATCCTAGACAGAACAGAACCTTCCGGCATGTGGATTTTGAATTGAGTCAGATGAACTTTCTCTTCATGGTACGTTTCATTCTTGTCCCATCCCATCATTAATTTTATCATGACATCTTCTGTTTTTTTATTTTTATTGTAATGTAATTCTGCATCCATGGCTCACTTACTACGTTGCCTGAGCCATGATTCTAGGAAATTCTAGCAAACGCTGGCTTGTTAGTTATGGCTGCTGATTTCTTCGTACATTAATTATGGTTCAATGCTTGTGTGTTTAATATGATTAATCTATGCAGGTACTTTTTCTGAAGATTTTCTTGAAGATTCGCAGTTTTGGAGAGCAGCACTGAAAAACTACTGGTCTTTGCTAACACCCTTGATTTTCTCAGACCATCGAAAGAGACCTGGTGGAGAAGATCCACTACCTCCATTTAATATGATACGCAATGTAATGGATATGAATTCTCATTATGGAGGATTAAATGCCGCACTTTTGGAGGGTAGGAAATCAGTGTGGGTGATGAATGTTGTGCCAATCAGAACCCAAAATATTCTTCCTTTGATATTTGAATGGGGTTTTATAGGCATTTTGCATGACTGGTGAGCCCTCCTGATTCTTGTCCAGAATTGAAAATTGGTTTACTAAATAATCTGCGCGTCAAAATTCCTGTTTTTAGAAGAAAGTGTAGATAGCCTTTACAAATCACTTTCATTCTGCATCTTGATGGTATTAGTTACATATAGTTCTTATCTTTTCTTTTCTGTTTCCATTTTCAGCATGTGAAGTATTGAGCTTCTTTAAATATTTGTCATTGTTAAGGGATCCAAATTGATTTGTATGCTTTGTTTATTTTTGTGCACCATCCATTTTTAGTAGGAGCATCACTTGTTTGTTGGGAGATTTCAGATGCAAATAATCTTTCACTGCAAATGCTCAGGATTTTTATGCAGGTGGAAACCATTCCCCACATACCCTCGGACCTATGACATGCTTCATGCGGCAGGGCTCCTTTCACACATTCTCATTTCCGAAGAATGTGACATGTCTGACGTTTTCTTGGAGATGGATCGTATCTTACGGCCTGAGGTAGAGGATTGACATTGTTTCTTTTATTAGAATCATTTGGTCCAAAAAAAAAAAAGGTACATCCATGAATATTTCTTCTGTTGAAATAAAGAAACTGCAACCACCAGTCCATCATATCCATTTTCATCTCATGATCCAATCGCAGATTCTTTATTTAATGGCACTAGTTATCAAACATGGCCCAACTTTGGGACACACAGATTAGGCACAAGGTGGTAAATATAGCGTCAATATATGTGTTTCAGAATCAATTACTATATAATGTGGTCCATGATTACTAAGCAAAGAGAAAACACAAACAAACATTGTTGACATTGTTTCAATACAGGCTAACCTGGTTACATCTATGCTATCTCTGTCTAGCAAATGCTGCCACTGTTGTCAAAACTCTTAGTTCAGGGAAACAGTTATATGTTGCTTCATTGCAAACATTATGCGTCTCAACTCTTGTATTATATGCAAGTCATGTGACTTTTGGATCAAAAGAAACTAATTTGATGCTTAAAAGATACGTCGTTGTGCATGTAGAATGCCAGTCATTGGGATGAAACCTGGGGTTATTGGCACATGGGATGATGTCAGAAATATCGATTGGCATGCTTACATGTGGTTATTGGCAGATGGGCTGGGGATGTAGCAAGTGCACTTTTATTTATGGAGAATATTGAGGCTGTCCATGATATTAACAGGTGCAAGACGTTCAATATTTTGGTTAAGTGTTTCTCAGCTGTGATTTTGTTCCAACTGTATTTACCTTAAACACTTAACTTGGTTGTTTAAAGAAGACATGATGGACATTTTTGGATTCTTTATTGTTAATCATGATCATGGAATTCATGATCCCACATTACTAGATAAGATGAGCTATCTGCATATAACATCAAAACCTTGACACGTGCCTTTGATCAACCCAAAAGTTCCTTGATTGCTTACCTGTGCTATTTCTCCTCTTTCATTCTTCCATCTTTGGCAGGGCTGGGTTATTTTGCGTGAAAAACTCCAGCTATAGAGAAAGCCTATGTATTTGCAGTACAAAATCGCTGGGACGCACGGGTCATCACACTCCAAGATGACAATGATCAACGGTTGCTAGTCTGTCAAAAACCATTTTCGAAGAAATGATTTAACTTCAACACAGATCGGCATATAATTAATCTCACTCAACACCCAATTCCTTTGGTTCTTATTGTTTCATCAATTCATCCCCTTCATTTTCCTCCCCCTTTGTTAGACCGTGTAATGTAAAATTTTCTTAATGAGTAATGGAAATCCATCTCAATCCAATAATGGATTGTCGAACAGATTTTGAATTCCACTTATATGATTCTATTCCTATGTAACTTTATTCATTTTTTCGCATTAATAATTAATGGAAAACCCTCCATATTTTATATTTTGCATCATTCATGACAACATTATCATGGAAATCCATCATTTGTCTAGTATCGTTGAAGATGACCCCATCTAAATATCATTTTAAAGTTATATTTTTGATATTTAAATTCTCTAAAATATCATTATTATGAGGATAAATGATCAGGAGGACTCTTGTGCATTTCGGGCTGCAAGCTATTACAGACGAACGTTGGTAGTCCTCACCGCGGCTTGCACAATCTATAATCCGTAGCCTCCGTTTCATGTGTTTTTGTTTTATCGATTGTGGATTACAGCAGTGCTAACAATGTTGCAGGAGTATTTTCAAAATAAATAAATAAACAATTTGCTGCAGGAGGACAGTCCTGGGTGCCAAGCAATGCCACGACAGCAGCTCCTGAACTCACCTGCCTGGTGTACTGGCAGGCTTCTCTGTTAATGGCAAGGACGTGAACATTTGTTGGCCTGGACTGTTGTAAAAGATACCGCTGGCGTAAAGAGTGCCAGGGAAGTGATAAAAATTTTTGAGAGAAAATGATGTTTCACGGTGAAGGTAATGATCATGACTAAAGAGAATAAAGTTAAAATAAATATCTTAGTCATATAAGTAGTTATATATAAATAATTTAAAAGTAAGGTGATTGTATAAGAATATGTGAAAAAATAATTAAAAAATAAAGTAATTGCTGAAAGTGTAAAGTTTTACTTTTAAAAAAATTTGTGTTAAACAAACATACTCCAATCTGCAACATTTTCTACTTGTACTTAGGAGTCAATGGAAAAGAGAATGAATAAATTCCCGAGTCGAAGAGTAATAATAGAGAAAATAAATAAACATTTAATAGACGTTTTTTCGCCATATGTAACAATGTTTTGTATCAATATATGTAACAATAGTTTGTATCAATAAATTTTTGTGTATTTACATCATCTTAAAAATAATAAATGTGCGTATGTGTTTTCAAACATATCCGAGATAGCCCAAAAATAGCATACGTACGCTCAATTTGTTTTCGCATTTTAAATGTCTTACTGCTTTTGATTAAAGCCGAATGCTTTTAACGTGGGAAAGATAGCCCAATAATAAAGAGCTTTTGCATTTTAAATATTCATTACAAAAGACAGCCAGGCAATATCTAGAGTTTGTTTGTTCAAGAATAACTTTCAGACTACCATTTTTATTGTAAAACTTTTCACTCTTTATAATCATTCTATTTTTTAATCATTTTTATACATATTCCTATATACTTACATTACCTTTTAATTATTTTTATGCCATTACCTATGGAACCGACCTATTATTTTGAATTTTATTTTTTTACTTCTCATTATTATCCTATTAAATCGTATTATTTTCTACCACTCCAAAAATTTTTATGCTAAAAATTTTTCAATTAAAAATTTTATCATTTTTTAAAATACACAATGTTTTTGCATTTTAAATATGCGTTATTGTCAAAGACTTCAAGACACTGCTTTTAATGGGTGAAAAGTCTATGCAATAATATTATTTTCAATTGCTAATTTTTATTTTGGATAAAATTTTATTTTATCTATAATCATTGTCCTCTTCCACATTGTAACTTTCCTTTTCTTTTTTATTTTTTCCTACCTCTTTTCCCTTAAAGGAGAAGCAAAAATTGGACTTAAAGTGTAGTGATTTCTTGTAATGTGTATGATAAGCGACAAAATTTTTGAATGGAAATTTTTTAAAATGTGATATGATAAGAATAATTATAATAAGTAAAGAGAAAAAACTTAAAATAGATAAGTTAGTTATATGAGTAGGTATAGAAATAATTAAAAAGTAAAATAATTGTGTAAGAAAATATAAATAACTAATTAACAAAGGATAATTATGAAGAATGAAAGACTTTAGTTTGAAAAGTTTTTATTATAAGCAAACATGTCCTTAATGTTATTTATAAAATTTAGACTTTAATTTTAACTTTAATTCTATTTATAAAAAATAAACTCTTTTTTACGTGTGAAAATTAAGATATAGTTAAGTTTTGGACCAACAAGATTTCATTTAAGAGTGATAAGTTCATACAAACATATAATAATAATAAATTATGAAAATAAATAACAATAAATTATGCAAATAAAAATAATAATATAAGCCTAACTAATTTTTTAAAAAATATTAATATAATATATGTATTTTTAAAAAATTAACCTATCAAAATAAATAGAGGAAGATAATTAATAAACTTTAAAGTAAATAATATAAATACAAAGATAGATGTAAATAAAAGTTATATAGTTTAGAATTTAGATATAATATAATTTCAATAAGACAAATATGCGTTCAAACATACAAATAAAATACAACATATAAATATAGTTTTTTAAACATTATGCATAGAATAATTTTTATATTAAATATAAAAAACCAAAATCAATTCGGATTTGAAAAAGACAAGTTTTAACTTTTAACCCTATATTTTTTGGGAAACAGTTAAATGCATCCGAGGTGCAATTAACTCATTTTTACATTTTTTTAAAATTTTTTTATAAAACCATTAATCTAAATGGAATTAACATGTGTATCAATTATTACTGGTAAAAATTCATATACATATTAAATATACTTAGATTGATAATTAATATTTACATCAAGATGCAGATAATCTGAGTGCACATGGTGCATGTAACTGGTTACGTATTCTTTGTGGTTCGGGCTATGTCGCACCCCTCAAGGGCAGCCCAAAATTTGTATTTGTGTCCAGCCCGTCAAAACTTCTTCGCTGGCCTCTGCTACTCGTCCGAGTCTTCAAGCGCAGTTTGTAGGGTTTTAGCTCGGTACAGGTTTAAGCTTGCGGAATGTTATACAGAAACAGAGGCGGAGAAAAGACGAGGTAGTCAGAGGTATGTTCTTACTGTTGCACTTCGTTAGAAAAGATGGTTGTATATGCGCAGAGAAAACTGAGTTTTGAAATGCATTTTCCACGGTCTTCCAGTTCCGAATTCAAATTTCGTTGTACTTCGAGACCTTGCCGCATGGAATTCCATTGTCTTTTTCCTTCCTTATACCTTTGATTGGTGCGGAGTTTCATCCTCTTTGGTCTGTTAATCATTGATGTCCAGATGCAAGTGCACAGACATTGCCGTATGAGATGTTTGTGTGCATCTCTGCTCTCTTTCTCTCTCTCCTGGTGTTTTGATTTGTCAATTTTACTGGTAGGGATTAATTCATCTTGGTGGACCAGTAATTGATTAAAGAAGCTCTTCTTGTGAAGCTTTTGATTATTATTATTGTTATTGGATTCAGTAGCGACTTTGACGCGAACACGTGTATGACTAAGTGATTAAGTTGCGAATTGCTTCCGTGAACATCTTTTCGGCTTGTAATTGGTGCAGAAAAAAAAAGCAGCGAGTTGTGGCAGCATCCAAACGCTGTAGTCCGGAGAGATCTTCCTGCGATGAAGATCTCCAGACCAACACGTTCCTCCATCATTTCCGCAGTCAGGAGCTCCACACACTGGAAATCCCTGCAAAATGGAAAGTCAGTCCATGCCCAAATCATTAAATGTGGTTTCCTACCAGAAATACGGCTTTTCAATCACCTTATAAATTTTTATTCAAAATCTTTTGATTTCGTCAGTGCTCAGAAATTATTTGACGACATGCCTGATAGAAATCTGGTCTCCTTTTCTGCCTTGATCTCTGGATATTCCCAATCCAATACCCCTTGGTACACCTTCTATCTTGTTTCCCAATTGCAAAAAGAAGGTCTGAGTCCCAATGAATTTGTTTTCTCTAGCTTAATTCATGCAAGTTCGAGACTGAGATTGGTTCGCCAGGGGAAACAAATACATGCCCAGGTGATAACCTCTGGTTTTCAGTCTGCCGTGTATGTTAGCAGTTCACTAATCGATATATACTCAAAGTTTAGGGATTCAGAGTCAGCATTTTCTGTTTTTAGTCTGTGTCCCAATGCAGACCTGGTGATGTATAATTCAATGATCTCTGGGTTTGTGAAAACTGGTTCTTATCTAGAAGCACTGGAGTTATTCATAGAATTGCTGCAACATTTCGTATTGAAACCAACAGAAGTTACTATTTGCAGTGCAATCAAAGCCTGTGCAAACTTGGAAAGAGAAATTGGAGAGCAAGTTCACTGTTTGACTTTGAAGACTGGACTTGATCTGGATTGTTTTGTTTCCACTGCACTTGTTGACATGTATGGTAGTTGTTATGACATGGGAAGTGCTGAAATTATTTTTGAGAGCATTTTCTGTGGTGATCTTGCGCTGTACAATGCAATGATTGTGGGGTTTTCCCAGAACGGTCTTGATGAATTAGCATTGAGTTTCTTTGAAAAACTGAAGTCTGATGGTTTCATCCCAGATGAGTGTACCTTTTCAAGTGTTCTGAAAGCCTGTAGTGGTTTAAAATATTTGAATTTTGGGAGAGCAGTACATGGAATTGTCGAGAAATCTGAGTTTCGGGGGGAGTTGGTGGTTAATACTGCTTTGATTGATATGTATATGAAATGTGGGTGTGTCGAAATGAGCTGCAGACTGTTTAATAACATCATGGAACGAAATACTGTTTTGTATAATTCAATGATATTTGGGCATGGGCTGAATGGGAACTTTGACGAAGCGATGAAGTTATTTGTGGACTTGATTGATTGTGGCTATGAACCTAACCTTGCTACTTTTGTTGTTATGATGAGTTCATGTTCGGGGCATGAAAGGTGTGTCTATGTTCATGCAATTAAACAAGGATTTGGATTAGATTTGATGGTGCTGAATGCACTTTTGAATGGTTTGATGAAGAGGGGAGTTATTGAAGAAGCTCAAGAGTTATTTTGGAAGATGTATGAGAGAAATGTTATTTCATGGACAATAATCATATCAGGGTTGTGTCAATCAGGTCTTGATTTTGACGCACTGGAGCACTTCAAAAAAATGTGGTCAGGGAGCATTCATCCTAACTGTTTCACGTTCTCTTGTGTTTTGAAGGCTGCTGGAGATTTGGCTTGTTTGGAGCATGGTAGATGCATTCATGGATGTTGCATAAAGTATGGGATTGTTGATGAGGAATTTACAAAGAGCTCTCTTTTGGACATGTATTCAAAATGTGGTGCATTGGAAGAGAGCTTTAGGTTGTTTGATGAATTTTCTATCAAAGAGATTGTCTCTTGGAATTCGATTATTGCAGGATGTGCTCGACATGGATATGGTGGCAAGGCTCTAAACTTTTTCAAAAGAATGGAGGAGCACGGTGTTGAGCCAAATTGGGTGACATTTATTTCTTTGTTATCTGCTTGTAGCCGCTGTGGACTTGTTGATGAAGGTTCCTGCATTTTTGAATCAATGGTCAATAAGTATGGTGTTGTGCCATCAATGGAACATTATGCATGCATGGTTGATGCATTTGGTAGGGCTGGGATGCTGGAAAAAGCCAAATGCTTTATTGATAACATGCCATTTGAGCCTGATTTGTTGGTGTGGAAAATATTTTTAGCAGCTTGTAAGCTTCACGGGAATTTAGAGTTAGCTCAACTTGCTAGTGAACATGTCTTTAAGAAGGGGGGTCCAGATAATTCAACATTTGTGCTGATGTCTAACATATATTCTGATGTTGGCATGTGGGATGACGTCGAGAAGCTAAGGAAAAGAATGAGAGATGAGGCAGAAAGGAAGGAACCTGGAGTTAGTTGGGTCCAGGTTAATGACATGCCATGCGGATTATCATATTAGCACAGTTAACTGCTTTGTGTAAAAAGAAGTCTTTGTAGTTTCATACAATATCAAGAGGGCATGGTCTATAAAGGACTTCTTCTGAGAGCTGGACGGAGACTAAATTAACTTACATGGTGGATGATATATGAAGACATGCTTGTGTTCTAGATGCCTGAGAAGCTAAAGAAATGCAAAATTTACCTTCCCGAGACTGCACATCCAGCTTTCTTGATTATGCAGATAGACTTAGCCTGAGAAGCTAAAAAAGATGCAAAATTTACCTTCCTGAGACTGCACATCTGGCTTTCTTGATCATGCAGATAGACTTAGTCTGAGAAGCTAAAGAAATGCAAATTTTACCTCCCTGAGACTGCACATCTGACTTTCTTGATTATGCAGATAGAGTTGATTTAGTTGGGTGCTTTTCAGTTGTCCATTTTGTGGCTCATTATCTTTTTAGGCAAGTACTGGAGACTTATGAGTTCAACTCTGAGTCGTTCTACAGGCCAAGATCATTGCAGGCTGGGTTTCTTTCATGTCATCTGCGCAACTATGCATGCAGTCTTTGCATCTTTATTGAATCATGCTTAACTAAGATGACATGCATGACAACGGATTGAAGAAACTATTTTGGGCCCATTTGCGAACCTTACTGGCATATCACATCTTGATAATTGTTGAGGCATCAAATTATTTGGTCTTTTTGCTTTGATGCCTCTTTTATCCTGCTATTTGTCTAATGTTTTCATAATGAGAAATGTTGCATGGTTTAGATCTTGTATATTCCCATGAATTGATCTTCTAATTGGTTTGATTGTAGCCTTTGGATACTTATCTCCAAGTAAAGATGTTTCCTGCCAGTTAAACAGATTTGAAAGGCAGAATTCTGTTGATGACTGCCATTTAAGTTATTTGAGTTTTTTATGGATTCAATGCTTCTAGGCTTGCTGATTGCATTGGTGATTCTTTTTGGATGAAACGTGGCCTTAATTTTAGATCACTCCTGATTGCTCACTGAGTTTGCCTTTATTACACATCAAAGACATTATAAAATGTAATAAAAAAAAGACATGTTATAAAAAAAAGGAACTTTTCTTTTGTAATCTTTATTTCATTTTTGGTGTGTGTGTGTTTTATTGTGGTTCTTAACAAGTCCTCTTTTTCCCCCCTAGTAATGGAGGTCAACGGGAGTGGCCGTGAAGACTCTAGGCAGGTCCAGGTCCGGTTTGTCACTAAACTTGCAGCGCCTCTGAAAGCTCCCACAGCTTCCATTGCAGTTCCTTCTGATGTTAATAGAATGAGCCTCTCTGAGATTGTCAACCTTCTTCTGCAAAATGGTACCATGTCTCAGCTATATGTTTTGTCCTCAAGGAGCTCATTCTTTAATCCTTCATGAAGCTGTTCTTATTGTCTCATTTTTACTTGCTAATTTTTCAGGGGATCCTGACTTTCAACCTCAGCCTTTTGATTTTCTAATTGATGGTGAGCTGGTTCGTTTGTCACTAGGAGAGTTTCTTCTTGCCAAGGGCATTTCTGCGGTACTTATCTATGTTCTCTCTTTGGTTCGTTTTCCTCAAATGGCCTCTTGAAAATCCAAACAGCTAGATTTTGGGTTGGATTGCTTAGAAAAGTGTCTGGCAGAAACTCTGTTTGTTTATCTCCCAAATTACAAACTGGCTGAGGTGTTGTTAAGTATCGTCATTGATATGCTATGAATTCTTCTAAAACAAATTGAGAGAAATGACAGTCACTTCCTTCTACCCCGGATGCAGCCATTCCGGACAAGTGGGAAGACCTGGAAAGAAACAGAGAATAGGAAGGAAGGAAAGAAAGGATTAGAGAAAATAGATGAAATTGGGGAAGCGAATAGAAGATAAAAGAATATTTTTTTATCATTTCATCATTGAAAGGGGAAAAAAAAACTAGTACTTTCTACTTTTTCCAAAACAATAGAAGATTGATATGTGCATCTAATTGAACTGCTCATAGATAAAACTCTAAGTATACCCCCTAGTAATGGGGAAGTTCATCGAATCTTTTGCTTTAGTATTATGTTGAGGGTACTGTGAGAATCACGTGTGAGTGTTTGCATCATGTTGTGGGTAATGCAAGAATCATGTTGTCTTCTACACATGTCAACATGTGCCAAATTTTTTGCATCTTGCGGGTACTATTAGAATCTTCTTGTGAGAGTGGCAAGGTGTGCCATTTCTCTTATGCAACTTCTCTTAATCTTAATTGAAATCGGTTGTCTCCATGCATGTTATTTTTTGTACACCATATTGCAGATGCTTTGAGATGGAGGGAGGGAGATGAATGGCTCCATTATTTCAAATTGACACACATCCTTGTGATTTTTCTTAACTAGTTCCCCTTAATCTTGATTAAAATTGGTTGCTGTTTGCAGGAAAAAATACTTGAGATAGAATATATAAAGGCTGTTGCACCACGGAAGCAAGAAGAACCTTGCATGCATGATGACTGGGTCAGTGCAGTTGCTGGTTCTAGTCCCAGGTAAACATGCACATCAGTAAAAAACAGATAAAATCATTGGTCATTTTCTACTTGACATTTCACTTCCTCCAATTTCAAGTGACAATCTCTTGATTCACAGGCTCAAAATTGTGTGACAGGATTATCTGTAAGAAGATTTATCGAGATGGTTCCCTTCTTTAAAAGAATAAAAGTTAGTCACTTAGTGGAAGTTCTTAAAAAATACAGATCAAGGATTTACATTGTATGTCACTGTAGGCCTATATTTGCAATCACTAAGTATCCTAAGCTTTCAACTTTTTCACTTTTCGAATTTCTTGCATCAAATATTGTCGAGTCTCAAGTCTCTAACAAACTTATTCATATAATTGTTAATTTTCAGCAATGCTGTTATGCTTCCAAAACTTTAACCACCCAACAATGATGCAATTTCCAGTCCTACGCCTCTCCTCTCTCAGTTTAGTGCTCAATGTTCTAATAAGGAATTTACAGAACTTTATTCACAAGCATTTTTTTAGTTTCAAACTCATGTAAATCTTCTGATATTTCTAAAATAATTGGCAGACACATATTATCTGAGTGCTTCCATTTATCAACCACCTAACACTGGTGAAGCAAGTGTTTTCATCCTGACTTCTGATGCCTAATTTTTTTTGTTGTTGAGTAAATACCTTTCAAATTTCTTTATTCATAATACCATATCCGGAAAAAAAAATTTGATTTCACTGCAGATTTTCAACTTCTGATTTTTTGTTGTTGAGTAATTTTATTTTATTTTTTAGAAGAATTTTGCTTGGTTCATCATAATCATGATCGCAAGTTGTCTCCCACCTATGTAGGGTACTGTGTTTAGCAGCATGGATCTTGCTGTGCCATTCTTTACATTTGTGAATTATATTTTTAATATCCTCTAATGTCCTCATATCCTGTTAATTACTGCTATCCACATTTTTTGCCTTCTGTTTGAATAAAGTCAACTCTCTTAACCATTGTGGTATCAGGCATCTATTTAACATCCCAAACTATCTTAGTTCGCTTTCCTTCATTTTATTACTGAAAGATGAATCAGATGTCTATTTAACATGTGCAAACTATCTTAGTTTGCTTTCCCTCATTTTGTTACCAGTGGACTTCATCTTTAGATTAACTCGGATGATTTCGTCTCTAATTTTTATCTTTTCTTGTTTTACTAGTAATCCATCTTAATATTTTTAGTTTTGCCATACTTATTTTATTTATATGTTGTTTTTTGACTGCCCAATGTTCTACAGTAGCATAGTTGATCTAATAATCACTATATAAAATTTTGTTTTTAATTTGATTGAAACTCAAGAATCACATTAAATTCTTGAAAGACTCATTTCTCCCATCCTGCTTGGATTTTATTTATAATGTTCTTAATATCTTCATTTTCTTGAACTATTAATCGTAGATATTGAAAGTGATTTGTTCTGAGTACTATGCTTAATATCTTAATTGGTTCCTTGTCTAGGTGCTCACTATTATTATGATTGTGTGTGTGTGTGTATATATTCAATTTTTGTTCGATTACTAAATCCATTAGAGCTCGAGCATTTTTCCATTTTTTTAATTGCCAGTTTACTCTTGTTTCATCTGTTAGGATAATATCATTTGCAAGTAATATGAACTAAGGTATTTTTTCTTGTAAATGTCTAGTGAGTTTATTGATAACGAAAGTGAAAAGGAAAAGATTTGAGGTCTTGATGCAAACCTATTTCAATTTAAAAAATCGCTTATATCTCGACTCCTGGTTCTCACACTTGTTATAACCTTATGCATTTTTGTAATAACATCAGTATGCCTGTTGATATAATTTTGGTAGCACCTTACATGTTAATTTTCTTGGAATTCTAATGTATTTTTTTCTAAATCAATAAAAATCATGTGTTTTTTTCCTTCTTTACACTTCTTAAATAATTGTCCAAGTAAGAAGATGACTTGATCTTCCCGACATAGAACGTAATTGATTTTCAAAGATATTTGCTTTTCGTCTTGGTCTTTATTTAACCAATCTTTTCCACAGCTCGATGGTATGATATGAATTCCATTCCACGACAATTTGCACAATTTTGAATTTCTTTTATTTTTATAGATTATTAATATAATTCTTTTTCTCCTATCATTTGGCATTAATTTTGTTCTTGTAATGTTATTAACAAAGTTTGTTAACCAATTATGCCCGTCTCCCATGCGCTTTCATTCCTTAATGGTATATTACCTAGATTTGGTGCTTTTATCCTATTCTAATTTTTATTAGGACTTTCTTTAAATTAGATACTTGAATTTTTTGGAAAATATAGTATGTCTATCTTCTTTTACATTTGAATTATCATCAATTCTTAAATGTTTTGATGAGTTGCTATTTAATAAATTATAAAAATAGTTTTTTTCATCTTTTTTTTTTTACTAAAACTTTTTGATTTTTGCTTTTAATGTATCTAACATGAACCAATTTTTTATCTCTATTTTCTCTTAATTTAGCTTACTTAAATATATGATTTTCTTTATGATAAAAAATATGATTTTCTTCTTATTTAGTTCCCAATCTATCATATAAATTATCATAAATTTTGTGTTTCGCTTCGCTTATAATATTTTCAATAGATTTTTTAGATAGTTTGTGTTGTTATAAAATTTTCATTTTTATTAGTTTGCTATTTTTTGAACTTCTCTTGTTTTTCATTTTTAGTCTTTTAGACATCCCCACTTCACGGTCTCCATGACCCAATTTCCCCTTGTATTGATTGATTTACGATTTCTATATACTTTTAGAATACTTTTAGAATATTTTGTCCAACTCTTTTAATGCATTATGTCTTTCCATTCCACATTGATTCTACTTCAACTTCTTGTACATTTCATTTTTCTTCTTCCGTTGTTCTTTAATTAAAAAGGTCGATGCATGCACCTTTCAAATTCCACCATTGAATTTTTCAAATTATATTACTTTTAAGTTTCGTCATCTCTTTGGGGACGTTTGGGATGGTGAAATTTTGTGGGATTGCGGGAATGGTGGGAAATAGAAAAGAGAATATTTTTTAAAAAATGTGTGATTTATAAGAAATAATGGGATATTGTTGGAATGAACAGGTTTATTGGAGGTGGTAGGAAAAATGATTGGAATGTAGGGGTAAAAGTGGAAAAAATAGTGTGATTGATGGAGCAATTATTGGCCTTGGGAAACGGAATCCCATCCTTTGCCTCCGTTTCCCATTCTTGCCCATTCCCAAATGTCCCCTTTGTGTATATATATTCACTGCTAATAATCTAGGTTGCATAATTAAACTCTCAATTGAGATAACTTTACAACTATTACATTGGGATGTATTTGATCATCTTAGAAAGAAATCTATTTGGCTAAAATCTAGTCTACTCATAAAGGTTATCAGTTGTTCATCTCTTTTTGGATAAGGTGTTTGCTATAACTGAATCATATGTCATACCAAATCTAAAATAACATCTTGTGTTTTATTCTTTATTCCAAAATTGAAACCTCCATGAATTCTCTTATGATCTACATTCTCTCTTCCTGCATGTGTATTTAAATCTCTTGTTATCATAATCTTTTCTTGGTTTGACATCTTTTTTTTACTAAACTGTTTATGTCATTCTAAAATTGTTTGTTGATTATATCGTCTAATCCTACTTGAGTTCATCAGCACTAATCACATTTATTACCTCTTCATCTAGTATAAGTTTTAATTGAATGATTCTATCATTCACTCTATTAGCATTTACATCTTCACTTTAAATTTGTCTTCTACCGTTATCCCTACACAGTTTTTATTTCTATCCTTTTCTACATATCATAATTTGTACTCATTAATTTCTCCTGCCTTAGCTCTTTTCATTTGGTTTCTTGAAGACAATCTATATTGATTATTCTTCTTATAATATCTGGTAATTCTATCCTTTTTCCTGAAAGAGTCCCAACATCATGAGGCAAAGTGTACCTTGTGTTCTGGGACTACTTTGTTCACACCACCAGTCTAAAATTTTGCTTCATGGTGCGGTTCCTTCTGTTAAGTTCTATGACAAGTCTGTTGGATTGCTTTGAGTAATGAAACATGGTGTGGCGTTATGATTGTTCTGTAACTTTTTTGGTTGCATTTTATTATGAAGAATCTATTGCTTGCATCTTCTCTTTCGTTTTCAGCTTGGGTTCACTTCCTCTGGTATCACCAAGTTTTGTTAGAATCTCCAGTCATGGTTGGTCCAATATCAGCATTTTGGATAACTTAACAACATGCCCACTTGTTCTGACGCTAGGGTTGGAGATGCACCACTTGTATACTAGGTTTTCTTATAATTGCTCTATCACTGATTGATGATCCCCGGCAACGGCGCCAAAAACTTGACGCGCACCACGTGCTTGTCGTTAAGAGCACTGTGATCACCAGTTTAATTTAAATTAACCGAAACACATTAAAGCTACC
>JAXCLR010000050.1:50981061-51001104 GCA_035584095.1 Annona squamosa | reverse complement strand
AACTTTCTCAAAAATCATTATTTATGAGGATAATTTCTTTTATACCTATAATAAATGCAAATAATTTCTCTTATACCCACAACATTTTGTAAATTCCTTTTATACTCATGATATTTCACCTTAAATTCCTCTTATACCCACGCCGTTAAAACCGCTGTTATCTACATCATTGAAAAGATGATTTTGCCCATTTAAAATTTTTTAAATAAGATAATTTAATCTTAACATAACTCAATTGATGGTAGTAAATCATTAATACAAAAAATTAAATAACTTGAAAGTCATATTAAGGTTGATTTATTTTAATTAGAAAAAATTAAAAGGGCAAAATTATCTTTTCAGTAGGGTAGATGATGGTGGTTTTAACAGTGTGAGTATGAGAGAAATTTAGGATGAAACGTTATAAATATAAAAAAAAATTTACAAAATATTGTGGGTATAAAAGGAATTATGTACATTTGTTATAAGTATAAGAGGAATTATCCCTTATTTATGTATAATGACTTCATATAAAATAACATTTCATTCTAATACACTTGAATGGATCTAAGCATTTCTATACTTCAATAAGGATTATACATCATTTTAAATAGTTATAGCACACCAAAAGTTATGTTTAGAATAATTTTTGGTCTTATGATAAAATAAATGATATCAGATAATATGACCGATTGAATTCACATTTTATTATCAATTTTAGAAAATTCTCTCAACCATATAGAAGCTCGTATTCGTGAATTAAAAAGACAAATTCATTTTTTATTAGGATAAATGAATCCCTTGATTAAGAAATTAAAGCAAGAATTAAATTTTTTAAGAAGAGAACAAGAAAATTTAACTCAAAGAATTAAGGACTAATCAAAGTTTATTTGCTATTAGACTTGAATCTTGGTTAGAATGTTATCAGAATCATATCCAAGAAAATGTAATATTAGAAAAAAGGATTGAAACTCTCCTAAGTTAAAATTTGTATCAAAGCCAAGTTAAGAGGTTAATGTAAAAACTTTTTCTTAAAGAACTCAAACTCATGAAGTCACACAGATTGCTGAAATCTCGTGTTGCAAATATTACATTAAGGGAACGCAGCTTATAAGCCAATGACTATGACCACGAGTAATCTTAAGAAAATGTTTTCTGCATCATCCTCTTCTTTTTCTGCAACTAATATAGAATTTTATTCTATCAAGTTAAGATGAAATTCAAAATATAACTGAAGGAGCTTATGAAAATATTAAAAAATTTATACAAATTTGAAAAATACTTAAGGTACCTATAAAAGAAATTTATAAGACTAAAACATTTGATTTTAGAACGAAGTATCAAATTAAAACACCTGAGATAATATTAGAATTCGAAGAAGCCTTACATCAAATTCAATTATTATAAAAGAAAGCTATTAAAGATTTATGTGATAAAGAATTTAAATTCCTTCATTTCAGATTAATCCGGAAAACTGACCGACCATTAATAAAAGTCAGGTTATAAGCATTTGTTTTAGCATGTCTAAAGGATAATAGGCATAGAAGATTTTCAGACTCTATATTAGGAATGTTACAAACCTCTCTACGTGTTGGACTAATATATTTTAATAGTTTTCCAAATTTCTCTATAAGTTCAACAGATCTACACACTTTAGGCGTATTATCATTACTAATTCAAACGCAAGAATTGAATATAAGAATAGAATCTAAACTTTTATGTATTCAATATAGAATATATTATAAAGCTATGAAAACCTTAACCCTATATTGTAGTTTTCCAATAAAAGGTGTTACTCCTTATAATCTTTAGAAGATATTTTAAACAAAATCAACTTCAACTTGGCTCTGATATCAATCATCACAAAGTCGTTCATCTAGCTAAGATCTCGTGTTACTAAGAAAGCATTGAGGGAATACAGCATATAAGATATTGACTGTGAAGATAAGTTCTCTAAAGAGGATGTTTTCAATATCTTCATCTTCTTCTTCAATTAATACTGAGATTCACTTAGTAAGACTAGATGAGATTCAAAACATGTCTGAGGGAGCCTATGAAAATATTGAAAAATCTATTCAAAACTGAAAAATTCCCAAAATACCTATTAAAGAAATTTATAAAATTGGAGCATTTGATTTTAGAACTGAGTACAAATTAAGACCTTGGAAACTGTATTAGAATTTGGCGAAGGGTCTCACAAAATACAGTTATTATAGAAAAAAGCTCTAAAAGATTTATGCGTTAAAGAATATAAATTTCTACATTTTGGACTTATACAAATTGCTATACAACCACTAGTACTAGCTGAGCTTCAAGCCTCTGTACTAGCATGCCTGAAGGATAATAGGCATAAACAATTTTCAGATTCTATTTTAGGAATACTACAACATCATTACATGCTGGTCCTGTATACTTTAACAGTTTTTCAAATTTCTCTATTAGTCTATCAAATCCATATGTTTTAGATGTATTATCATTATTAATTCAAACTCAAGGTTTTAACATGAAATTAGGATCTAAACCCTTATGTATACAATATATAATTTATTATAAAGCCATGAAAACTTTAATACTGCAATCATTAGTTACCCAAGAAAAGGGTACTATTCCATATTTTATAACTAATCCTATATATAAAAGAATTGAACCAAAAAGAATTTTATGGTCAGATATTAATCTTCCCACTAAATGGAAAATAGATAATGATTTATCACTAGAAGTTCCTGAACAAACCGTTGAAAATATAGAAGCAATAACAAAAACTCCAGATAATATAATTTTAAATTTTGAACCAACATAAAAAAGACACTCTTTTTCTATATCAAGACCTATAACTCTAAAAATTACTTTAAAATCTTCATCATCTCCATCCTTAGAAAAAAGATCTATGTCCAATATTACCTCTACATCCAGATTTCCATTACATTATGAACAAAATATACCTAAGCCAAAAATAGAGCCGTCAGAATCAGATTTTTAATTAAATGAAATTACTGAAAAGTCAACATTTAAATTCAATAAAAAATTATTGTTAAAAGATTATAAGTCTAAGGTAAATATAGAAAAAAGAAAATGAATATCAAAAACATATAAATCAGAAGAATTAAAACAAATTATAAGAAAATGATTTTATTACTATGAAAGTATTGAACAAAATATTCCGTTCTTTAAATGGTACGATGAGCAAGTATTATTATCAATAAATATGATGCAGCAAACCACAGAAATCTCTGAATCTTGTAATCCAACTCCATCTTCTACGCCTCCCCTTCTATAATTGATGTTAATATACAACTTGAAAGAAGAAGAAATCGAGCAAATAAAGAATTAGGACTTATTATATAGGAACCATATAAAAAATGTTCTTATAAAGAAATGTCTATACATATGAAAGATTTATCTCAAATTATTGAACAAAATAATTTCTCAAACAATAAACTTATAAATATAGAAAACCAATCAAAAAAAGGAAAAGAAGAATTGAAAGAACCACAAATTATAACTCCAAAACCAAGTAGACCAAATTTATCATTTGTTACAAAACCTTTAGAACTTCCTTCAGAATTTCTAGCAGAGTTTTCAAAAAACACAGAACAATTGTCAATCACTCCTTTTTCTATGCCACCTCCAAATACTGATGATTTAAAGAAAAAACTAGAACAAATTGATAATAAATATGGAGATAAAAAATATCTTCAAACTATATCTGAAAGTAATCCCTCTATTAATAAAGAAGATCCTTTGAGCTTATTACAAAGAATGTATATGAAAAATACAAAAAATTATTATTCAAGACCCTCACCCATAGATTAACAATTTGAGGAAGAAAGAAAACCCACTGGAAATGAAATTAATCCTAATTCAATATATGAATGAAATATAGATAGAACAAGTGAATATCAAATGTAGAATATATGTAACAGTATGGTTATGTATGCCCAGGTATTACAACATATTAGAAGATTATCACAAAATTTAGTTATTGTCTGTATAATATGGGGATTTACTGGACAACTAAAAACTTGGCAGGATATACAAATGACACAACAAGAAAAAACTCTTATATTAAATGATGAAGAACCTGTAAACACACTTATCAGTACTATTATATATCAATTTTTAGGCAAAGTATAATATTATCCAGTCATTATTAAGAAAAGAATATTAAAATTAAGATGTAAGCATTTATCTAATTTCAAATGATATAAAAATGTATTTTTAACAAATGTACAATTATTAGATGACGGAACAAAATCTATATATAAAATTTTTTTTACAAAAACTACCATATGTTTTAGAGAATAAAGTTAAAACTTTAATAAAACAAGAAAATGGTGGGAAACTTCTATATGAAAATTATACGTGGGGAACTTTTTTCTCAAAAATTAGACAAGTAGGTACTAAGTTATGCCATCAAAAGAAAATGGAAGAAACTCACTTCTTAAAATCCCAAGATTTATCATAATTTTGCTCACATTATGGATTTGAAAAACTATCATTTCAAAAAAATATTATGAAAATATCAAAATATTCCAAAGCAAAACCCTATAAAATAATTCCTCATCAAAACTATGATAGAATAACATATCCCAAAAAACCATCTAAAAAAATTTATAAAAAATATCATAAATCAAAACAAAAACATTCTAAAAAAGAGGTTAAATGTTATAAATGTGAAAAATTTAGACATTATGCCTCAAAATGTCATAAAAGACAAGTTAAAGAATTATCAACCAAAAAAATCTCAATTTAGAAACTATAACCAAAAAGCTAAAAGAAATAAGTATCACCTCTAGTGAAGAAGAAAATTCTTCTGAAAATGAACAATTAAATTATATAGAAAATCAAAACCTATCCGAATCTGAACCAGAACATCAATGTCAATGTTCCTATTCCCCAAATGAATATCAAACTTCATCATATTCCTCTTATCACTCCTTAAATATGTTAAATACAACATATAAAAACCTATTAGATTTAATAAATCAACTACCTGATCCAAAACAAAAAGCTAATTTATTAACAAAATTTTTAAATATTTCAAATAAAAAAACCTTAGAGAGGGATGGTTATCACCTAATTTTAATGAAACAACGTCATTATTTAGTATAATAAAACATCAAGAGAAATATTTAAAAGTTGTGTCAAAACCTCCAACCATTCCTGAAATATATCAAGAGATTAAAACAATGAAACGGAAAATTACATAACTAAAAAATTGAATTCAAATATTAGAACTACATAATATAACAAATAACCAAGCCCTGGAAGGGCAAGAACAAGAAAAAGAGTTTGAATAAGAATTAAATAATGTTATAAAGGAAAATGATCTCAATCAGCCCGAGTCATCTTTACATACTTTATATCAGGTCCAGAAAGTTATTTCACAAAAATAATATTCAAAAATTACTTTGAAAATTATTGATTATCCTCAAGACTTTTCTATAAAACTCATAGCTTTAATAGATTCAGGAGCAAACTTAAATTGTATAAAAGAATGTATAATTCCTCCTAAATATTTTGAAAGTACAAATTCATCAATAGCCACTGCTTATAATACAGACATGACAATTAGATATAAATTATCAAGGGCTCATATATGTAATAAAAATATATATATTTTCAAACCCCATTTATACTAATTAAAAACATGCGACAAAAAATTATTCTTGGAACTCCTTTTCTACAAATGATAAAGCCATTTACAGTAACAGATGAAGGGATCTATACCACTATACAAAATAAAGAGTTAGTATTCTCGTTTATAAAACCACCTGGAATGTCCTTACTAGCAGAATTAAAAGAAACATTATTTTATAAGAAAAATTTTCTATGCTATCTTAAGGAACAAAATACTATAAAAAATATAGAACAACAAATTAATGGACCTTTGAAAAAACATATTGAAGATTTTCATAAAAAATTAAGCTTGCAAGTATGTTCTGAATTACCCAATGCTTTTTGGAATAGAAAGAAACATATAGTAACATTACCCTATATAGAAGATTTTAATGAAGAAAAAATATCTACTAAAGCCAAACCTACTCAAATGAATTTAGAATTATTAAAGTATTGTAAGCAAGAAATACAAACTTTATTAGATAAAAAACTTATAAGACTAAGTAAATCACCCTGGCGTTGTGCTGCTTTTTATGTAAATAACGCTGCAAAAATTAAAAGAGGAGCTCCTAGGTTAATTATAAATTATAAACCATTAAACAAAGTATTAAAATGGATTAGGTATCTTTTACCTAATAAAAAAGATTTACTTCAAAGAATTATCAAAGCAAAAATATTTTCTAAATTTGATTTAAAATTCAGATATTGGCAAATTCAAATAGTTGAAGAAGATAAATATAAAACTGTTTTTACAGTTCCTTTTGGGCGCTATAAATGGAATGTTATGCCTTTCGGTCTTAAAAATGTCCCATCGAAATTTCAAAATATTATGAATTATATATTTAATCCTTATTTCGAATTTAAAATAGTTTATATTAATGATATTTTATTATATTCCAACTCCATTCAAGAACATTGGAAATATTTAAAAATATTTAAGTATATAATCCATCATAATGGTTTAGTATTATCCGAAAAGAAAATGAAATTATTTCAAATAGAGATATCATTTCTTGGATTTAATATAAAAAATAATACTATATAACAAGTTAATAGAGCTATAATATCTGCAGAAAAATTCCCTGATGAAATAAAAGATAAAAAATAATTGCAAAGATTTTTAGGATGCTTAAATTATATTGCCGAGTTTTATGAAAAAATTGCTTATGATAGAGGAATATTATTGCAAAGATTAAGAAAAAATCCATCTCCCTAGACTAAAGAACGTACTAAAGCAGTCCAGAATATTAAAAGAAAAATTAAATATTTACCATGTCTACACCTAGCCAATCCAGATTTATATAAAGTAATTGAGACGGATGCATAAGATATTGGTTATGGTGGTATATTGAAACAAAATGATCAAAATAAAGAATAATTAATTTGTTATACTTCAGGATTATAAAATGAAACAAGAAAAAAGTATCATACTATTAAAAAGGAAATATTAGCAGTAGTTACTTGTATAAATAAATTTCAAGGAGATCTTATAAATAAAGAATTTCAACTAAGAATCGACTATCGAAAAGCAAAGCAAATTATTCAAAAGGATGTAAAGAATTTTGTTTCTCACCATATGTTTGCTAGATGGCAAGCAATGCTATCACCCTATGATTTTCAAATAGAATATATAAAAGGAGAAAATAATTATTTGCCTGACTATTTATCTCTAGAATTCTTGCATGGAAAAACTTAATGGCAGCCTCAAGCTCAACATCAAGTTCTGCCCCAACTATAATCCCAACTCTAAGAAATTATAATTTTGAAATGTATAATGATCAACTATTTATATATTTGGAAAAACCAGACTATGAGTTATGTAAATCAAAAATCATTGAAGAACTCTTTGTTGGAAACATGTGGAAAATAAGTCAAGTTTATGGTTTGATGATTAACAAATCAATTTGAGCAAATTTTGATTACGAATATGTTTGCGATGATAATTAAAGAATATAGAAATGAAGAAAATAAAGCATGACAGATCAAGTCAATTTCCAAGTCGACTCAAGCATCAACTTAGGCCAAGTCCATCCCCAAGTCGACCCCAGAAGCGACTTCAAAAGGCATTTTTCGTCCAGAGTTGAAATTGGGGACGAGAGCTGCAGAAGTCGTATACCAAGTCGACTTCGCATGCGACTTGAGAGAAGTCGCAGATCAAGTCGACTCCTGCATTGACTTCAACCATGATTTTCTATCCAGAGTTGAAATCGGGAATGAGAGCTATCGAAGTCACATCCCAAGTCGACTCCACATGCGACTTGGGTGAAGTCACAGACCAAGTCGACTCCAGCTTCGACTTCAATGCGGAACTTGCAGGCCAAGTCGACTCAAACACTCAACTTGGATCAAACGAAGATCAAATGAAGACTCAAGTAAGTAGGGTTGCATGAATCCATCATGTTGGATCATGAACACATACTCGGACATCTTTCATGCATTCCAAGATTTAAGACTCAAGAAATGGAATCAAATGTTTTAAGATAGAAGCATCACAAAGAGTTTTAAGTAATATAAAATGGTGAAGAACAATCCAACATGAAGAAATTCAAGCAAGCAAGTCATTTCAAAGAATTTCAAGTTCAACTAGCAAGCTGAGGAAGTGAAGTCGCACCCGAAGTCGACTTCACCCGCGACTTGGGTCAAGTCAAGGACCAAGTAGACCTAGACTGGAACTTGAAGAAGTTACGGACAGCCGAAGTCGTACCCGAAGTTAACTCCATCTACGACTTGGACGAAGTCGCACCCGAAGTCAACTCCACTTGCGACTTGGATCACAACGGCCGAAAATTTTTCAAACGTTGGCAATATTAAATGCGCGCCACCTACTTCCAAACGTTCGAATTCCCTCACCATTTATATAAAACATTCAATATGAACGGATGAGGTAGCTAAAAATTCATTGATTGAGAACTCCCATCTCTAAGAGCATTAAGTTTTGAAGTCATCATCTAGAAGAAGAACTCTGCTTTCAAACTGCCAAAAGCTGCCTGCTGAATCATTAAGACTGCTTTACAAGTTCTTCTCTGCACCAAATCTGCCTTTACATATCAGTAACGTGTAAAAACTTTCTTTTACTTTTTCTTGTTATATTAAACTTGATTTAGTTTGGATAACTAAGATCAAGTGTAAGCAAAGTAGTGTGTGATTGGAGTAGAACTCGTCACCTACTTATATTATGAATTGTTGATGTCTTCTAGAGTTAGAATCTAAAAGAGAGTAGTGACTCTAGTTATATTTGTGAAATACATAGTGGAACCCAAGTCACAAGAGATGTGAGCTTGGAAGAGTGGAGTAGGGAAGGTTGCCCGAACCACTATAAAAATCTTGCTTGTTTATTTTTATTTCTGCTCTCAATACTATATTACTTTCCATTTGTTTCTTCATAAAGGTGACTAGATTAATCCGGGGTAAAATTTCTGTTTAAGTTGAAAAATTTTAATTATCCAATTCACCTTTCCCCTCTTGGATAATTGTCATTAACTCGGGACCAACACACTTTTCTTCTAGTGATAAAGAAAATAAAATTATTCAGGAAACTTACCGTTAGATTTATCAAAAATAGTTTCCTAAATTTGAATGGTTTATTTCCTCAGCTTCAGGCAAAAATGTTGAATTTTATGAAAGAATTCTATTACAGACAAATTCTATAACCTTGGGGCGTGTAACTAAACAACCAAAATGAGATATGATTATCTATTCAAAAATATTTATCAAAAGGATTTTGTCATTAGAAAACTAGCTTGCTAGTGATTCAAATACTTATATCTCATTTTCTGAAACTCAGAAAAGAATTTATACTTATTCAAAATTTAATTATTGAGATTACCAAGAGGCTTGAAAAAAGGTTTTTCTAAGGCAAAACAATTATTTTTCTCATTTTTGGTGGATCTGCTTTAATCTTATAGATCCTTCATAAGATATCTCCGTATGGATCTATGAAAAGTTTTGAGAACATTGGGGATTTGAAAAAACTATTTTGCCAGATGATCTTATTTCTCACTTATCATTTTCTATATCAGACCCGCTGAAATTAGATGACTTTCTAATCCAAGAATCTATTTCTTGGATAGTCCGTTGGGACTTTTCCTTCTATATTGATACTAAAACTTCCACATATATAACTTATACTTCATACTTAAAATGGTGGCTAAAGTTCGACTATGAAAATATTATCCACAGCTATAAATAGCGCCAACATCACGCATCTCAGAAGGCTTCGGCTGTGGCTGAATCGCTTTGCTCTTCATCACCTTCTCAAAACCTCAAGAAGACATCTGCAGAAACAAAGGAAGCATTTAAATCCGCTTCAAGGATGGCGAAGAGAGATTTTCTCTACTATTTGAAAAGGAGTAAAAGCTTAAAGCCTTCCAGTTCCTATATTCCAGCTAGCTAGATGATGATGACATGGACATCTCATCGGCGTCTCTATCTCCATAAAAGAAGAAGTAACATAAAGCTGAAGACATTATTACCCTAACTCTGACAAGAACAAAGAATCTTATCTCGTCAAAAGTAAAAGCAAATAAAGTTGAAGAATCTTATCTTTATTAAAGTAAAGCAGAGCGCCTTGATAAGTGGAATTGGTACGACTCCACTCAATCTAGAACATGTGTATACTACTTTCGACGCCTTGATCTTATCTTTTCCCAAACTTCAAATATGTTTAAGTCCGCTTTCACTTTTTGAGTCTTTAAATTCAGTTGAGTCTTAATTGTAAGGGCATTGAAGAAAATCTCGAGCACTAAGTCTGTCCTGTAAGAGTCATTAAAGTTCACTACGTCTCTCCCTTTGTAAGATATTCTTCTCTTTTAATGAAAAGTTTGTTTTAATGTTTACTTATGATGAATGAATAGAATATTGCATCTTTAGATTTCTCTTATGGCATGGTGATCATTATGTTTTTAAAAACTGTATTACTTTTGTAATAGAAACCCAAGCTAACGAAGTTCTAAAAAGAGAAATTCGCATTATAAACCATAATGAAGAAATTATTATAGAATTTGAGTGGGAAAGTTATATTTCATCTGATGAAGAATTTTAAAATATGCCATTACCTTATCAAGTAAGAGAACTAGGTCACAGATTTAAAGAATTAAAAGATGAAGAAGACAGATTGGTAAGACTTATTAATATTCATAACACTAATGTCCATTCTCAAAATTTTTAAGTTCAAATAGGAGTATTCACAACTCTGAAAATAATTTGATATAGTATTAAACTTATTGAAGACCAACTTTATTATCTCCTACGATGAATCAAAACCTTAAAAATTTAAAGGCATAATTAAATCATATTAGACAAGAAAAGAAAAGAATAGCAACTGAACTGGAAATATTAAAGCCTAGAAATGAAAATAATGAAAATGAAAATGCTATAATAACATATTCAATGAAAAGATTTGAAAGATATATTCAAGAAGAAGACGAACTTAGAATCCTTATATCCAAAGCAATTGAAAGACTTTTAACTTAGAACATATTATGATTTGGCTTATACATTATGAAAACAATTACGCATATTAAGAAAAGAAGAGGAATGATATTTGGAAAATTTGAATAAACACAATTTATCTTCAGTTATTCAACAATATTATGAAGAACAACTTGCTTGGATCACTCGTGACATAAAAACTTTAGAAATATTGAATATGAGGATAGAATCTAAACTTTTATGTATTCAATATAGAATTCATTATAAAGCTATGAAAACCTTAACCCTATATATTTCCCAATAAAAGGTGTTACTCCTTATTCTGTTACAAACTCTATCAATGAAAAGATAGAACCAAAAAAAATATTATGGTCAGAAGTTAATTTATCCATAGAATGAAAACTAGAAAATGATTTATCACCAGAAATTCTTGAACAAAATTTTGAAAAAATAGAAGCAATCATAGAAACCCTTAACAATATAATTCTCGACTTCGAACCACCTCTTGAAAGAAATTCTTTTAGTATTTCAAAACCTATAATACCTAAAATCACTTTAAAATCTTCATTACCAACTTTAGAAAAAAAATTTGTCTTCTATTTCCTTTACAAATAGATTTTTCTTAAATTACGAACAAAATATTGTAAAACCAGGTACTTCTTTTGCTCAAGAGTGCTTAAGTGCGAGAAGCATGGAGTGCTTGAGGTTTATCTGAGTTGCAACTGCTCTCCGACAACCTCTTTGTCTTTCTATAAGAATCTCTTCTTTTTAAGAATTTTTCATTTTGTTCTATGCATAAGTTTCATGTTTGTTTAAATGTTTATTTAAATGATTTGGCTCGATCATTATAGACAATAATTACGTGTTCTAAGAAATCAAGAATATTGGTATTTATTCGAACTAGAAGACCTTACATTGACAGAACCAGTGCGTAAATTTTATCTAGAACAGTTATACTGGATCTGTCCTTACATCGAAGCTTTGAAATAACGCATCGAGTCTCTCCTGGGTTGAAATTGGTATCAGAGCCAAGGTTTAGAAGTTTGTTTGAAATTAAACTTTTGAGAATTCTCAGTCAAGTATCACGAAGTTGCGCAGTTAAGCCATCGAGTCGTGTGAAGGCGTGAAAGGCGTTGTAAGTCGTTGTTTGTGAGAAAGATGAGTTCTCTCAAAAGGATGTTTTCTACATCTTCTTCTAGTAATAATACTGAAATTCACTTAATAAAATTAGATGAAATTCAAAATATGTCTGAAGGAACTTATGAACACATTGAGAAATCTATCCAAAACTGGAAAATCCCTAAAGTTTCAATTAAAGAGATTTATAAAATAAGAAGCTTTGATTTTAAAACCGAGTTTAGAGTTAAAACTTTAGAAACTGTTTTAGAATTCGATGCTGGATCACACCAGATTTAGTTATTAGAAAAAATAGCATTAAAAGAATCATGTGGAAAATAGTTAAAATTTTTGCATTTTGGATTGATTCAAATCGCTAAACTCTTGGTTAGAATTGGTCTTCAAGCCACTGTTTTAGCCTATTTAAAAGACAATCGCGATAAAAACTTTTCAAATTCTATATTGGGAATTGTTCAAACCTCTCTACATGCTGGACCAATATATTTCAACAGTTTCTCAAACTCTTCTATAAGCCTAATAGATCCACATGCTTTAGAAGTATTATCATTGTTAATACAAACTCAAGGTTTCGACATGAAACTTGGATCAAAACCACTGTGTGTCCAATGTAGAATATAGTATAAAGCTATGAAAACCTTGGCTCCAAAATCGCTGGTATCACAAGAAAAAGGAGCTCCACCATATTTTATAACAAATCCTATACACAAGAAAATTGAACCTAAAAAGATATTGTGGTCTAATATAAATCTTTCTACAGAATGAAAAATTGAAAAGGAAGAAAATTATGTTATTCTAGAACAAAATTCTGAAAAAATAGAAACTATAATTGAAGACACCAATAATATAACATTACATTTTGAGCCAATTCCAGCCAGACACTCAGTCTGTATCTCTAGACCTATAACACAAAAATCTCTTATTATAGAACCTATAACACCAACTATTCCTGAATTATATCAAGAAATAAAGAAAATAAAAGTAGAAATATCTGAGCTTAAAAATAGAATTCAAATCTTAGAACTACAAAACTTAAATGAAAATGAAATACACCAAGAACAAACACAAGAAGATTTTAAACAACATTTTTATGAAATTATAACAGAAAAGGACTTGAACTGCCCAGAATCTTCACTTCATACTTTATATCAACGGACTCAAAATATTATATTCCAAAAGTGGTATTTGAAAATCACTTTAAAAATTATAAATTATCTTGAAGATTTTTTTATAAAATTAGTAGTCTTAATAGATTTAGAAGCATATTTAAATTTCATAAAAGATTGAATAATAATACATCCAAAATATTTTGAAACAATAGACTCGTCTATTGCAACAGCTGATGACACCGACATGAGTGTTAAATATCAATTGTCAAAAGCTCATATTCATAACAAAAATATATATTTTCAAACCCCATTAATATTAATTAAAAATATGTAACAGAAAATTATTTTCATTCATTAAACCCTTTATTGTAACAAATGAAGGATTACATACCACAATTCAAAATAGAGATATTACATTTTCATTCATAAAATCCCTAGAAATGTCATTGCTAGCATAATTAAAATAAACTCTACTATATAAGAAGAATTTTTTATGTTATCTAAAAGAACAAATTAATATTAAGCACATAGAACAACAGATATAAGGACCCCTTAAAATTCCTATCGAAACTTTTTATAAAAAATTAGTCATAGAAATATGCTTTGAGATTTCTAATGCTTTTTAGAATCGAAAGAAATATATTGTCAAATTACCTTACGTAGAAAATTTTAATAAAAATAATATTCTGACTAAAGCTAGACCTATATAAATGAATTTAGAATTATTAAAATATTGCAAATAAGAAATTCAGACTTTGTTAGACAAAAACTTGATACGACCAAGTAAGTTATCATGGAGTTGTCTTGCCTTTTATGTTAATAACACGGCGGAAATAGAAAGAGGAGCCCCACGTCTAGTGATAAATTATAAACTATTAAACAAAGTTTTAAGATAGATAAGATATCCTCTTCCAAATAAAAAAAGTCGATTAGAAATAATCATAAAAGTAAAAATATTTTTAAAATTTGATTTAAAATCCGAATATTGTCGAATGAAGATAACAAATGAAGATAACAAAAGAAGATAAGTATAAAACAACTTTTACTATACCTTTCGGGCATTATGAATGGAACATTATGCCTTTTGGATTAAAAATGCTTCATCAGAATTTCAAAATATAATGAATGATGTATTTAATCCTTATTTCGAGTTTATTATAGTACATATTAATGATATACCGCTATATTCAGATTCTATTCAACAACATTGGAAATATTTAAAAGCTTTTAAAAACATAATTCATCATAATGGACTAGTTTTATTTAAAAGAAAAATGAAACTATTTCAAATTGAAATATCTTTCTTAAGATTCTATATAAAAAATAATACTATTTAACCTATAAATAGAGCTATTATTTTTGCTGAAAAATTTCCTGATGAAATAAAAGATAAGAAACAATTACAATGATTTTTAGGTTATTTAAATTATGTGGCAGAACTCTATGAAAAGGTAGCCCAAAATAGAAAATTATTAATACAAAAACTGAAGAAAAATCCACCTCCTTGGACCAGTAAACGCATTAAAGCTATACAAAATATTAAAGTTAAATATCTATCACATTTAAACCTAGCCAATCCAAAATTATTTAGGCGCCTAGGCACCAGAAGTCGATGCTAGAGCACTAGTGTTCATGGATACTGTCTGCGGGTTGCTTTCACTACTTACTCTCTTCATCCCATCATACTCCAAAGGGTTAGCTACCCTTATTTTCTTGCAAAATAAGTTAAAACTAATAAATATACTTATAAATAAAGAAATGATAATATGAAAAATCAAAAATCACAAAATTCATCTCGATTTACACTAAAAATGCATGAAAACTCGATGTTGTGCATGAAATGCAAAATGAATGAAAATTAAGCTAAATGGGCATAAATTAACCAAATTCCCCTGGATTAACGCTCAATACTAGTCTGGGTTGTGATAACTCGCATCTCAATGAGTTATCAATAGCACCCCCAAAATTATGCTTAGAATATTTTTTGGTCTTATGATAAAATAAATGATATCAAATAATGTGATCAGTTGAATTTGCATTTCATTATCAATTTGTAGCTCGTATGTAGGCTTTATATGTAACTTGGATCTTTTATTTAAAGTATATTTTTTTGGAATCTAAATCATGTGAATCTGAATCATGTTTAAAATATTTTTTATTATGCTATCAAAAATTATATTTTGTAAAAAATTGCATTTTTAAATAGTGAATATATAATTATTAATTTTTTAAAAAATATATAATATAAATATTCTATATAAAAAATTTCAATGCATATAATTTTTGAATTCATAAACAAATACATATAATATAAATATGATAAATGATTTAGATTTTTTAAAAAAATTAATGATAACCATAGAGAGTTCATGCTTGCAATGAGTAATTGAATTATCGGGCCTACTTCTATGTCACTAGGCTACACAAAAGCAATTTTATTTAGCTCCAAATTTTAAAATTTTGATTGTTGATGGAAAATTCAATTTATCATTATATTTAACATCATTTGTTTAGTCAGAAGACCAAGTTCTTTTCAAATATAATATGCGTATGGGTCATATTTGCTCAAAAATAAGTATACTCCTGTGTAAATAAGGAAAATGCTTAAATCTTATATCTATTCACGTATATATTGAAATGTAGTAATACTTCATAGAATCATTTATTTACGTTGTAATTATGCTTTAAGTTGTTTATATGATGAAAATATTTTTTAAAAATTAATATTTAGTGTTAAATTATTTTATTATGTTAATTTTACATATTTGTGGATGGGTCTTATATACAGTAATATTCAATAAAGAAAAGAGTTTCCATAAATACAAGTGATGTTAAACATATTTGATGGAGTGAATTTTTCATCAACTATCTAAGTAGAAAATTGAGAGGATTTTACATAAAGGAAGTTTCATAGAAACATCTTTGTTAATCATTACCCTTCGAATATGATACTCATGTAGCATATAATTGAGGATATGTTTGGTGCTCCACCAATGAAATAAGAATTATTTTGCAAACCGTTTACATGGTTTAAAATCATTTTTGGATGATAGAAAAATCAACTAATAAACAAACTTTGACTGGCCACGTTTACTTAAAACACCGTCATGATAGGTTACTAAAAACAATAGTCATAAATGCATCAAAATATGATAATGTTTTATAAAATTATTTATCCATATGAAAATGGTGTTCTAAATGTATTAACAACTTTAGTATTGGTATATTGATCAAAACCAATGGTTCGTTTGGAATAAGGTAAAAAAGTTGGAAATTTTTTTAAAAAGTGAAACATGAATGCAAGGGACTACCAAGGAATCAATTATACTAAGGGTATATTTAAGAAATCATAAAACTTTTGATGAAAGATTTTTTGGGTAGGTTTGAAAAGTGATAAAACTTTTAAGGTATATTCAGGAAGTGTTTGGATAAAAAAATTTCATATAAAAAGTGTTAAATTAATAGAAAACAATATGATATGATAAAGGTAATGATGATATGTAAGAGAATAAAATTAAAACAGATAAGTTAGTTATATGAATAGTTATGTATAAATGATTAAAAAATACAGTAGTTGTATAGAAAAATTAAGAGATGATTAAGAATTGAAGTAATTGTAGTAAGTGAAAAGTTTTAATTGGAAAAGTTTTAAGATTTGTCAAACATGCCCTTAGTAAAAAAAAAGTTTTTATGTGAGAAAATGATTTGATGTAATAGCAATAGTGATGAAAATTAAATAGAGTAAAGTTAAAATAGATAAGTTAGTTCTATAAGTACTTGAGCAAAAAGAATTTAAAAAAAGTAGTTTATAAGAAGAAATGTAGAAATAATTAAAAAATATGATAATTGTAGAGACTGAAAAGTTTTAGGTCATGTTTAACATATAAAACTTTTCAATCTAAAATTTTTTACTCTCTACAACTATCTTATTTTTTAATCATTTATTGGTAACTTCATATACAACTATCTTATTTTTTAATCATTTTTATACAACTAACATATCTCTTTTAATTTTGTTCTTTTTACTTCCATCATTATCCTTATTATATTATACCATTTTCAACCAATTTAAAAGTTTTTACACCAAAAACTTTTTATCAAAAATTTTATTATTTCTCGAACACAGTTTAAAACGTTTTACATGTTAACAAACACTCCCAAGAAAAATCTTTAACCATAATAATATAATAATAATAATAACAACATAATGCAAATAATAACAAAAACAAGACTTGAAATCAAAATAAACATAATTTTAATTAAAAATTTTTAGTTATATTTGCCATCAATGTCAAAATCATGAAGCATCAACCTCATACATAGATATAATTAACATGTAAATCAAGACCACCATTGCTAGTACAAAATATGCGCATATCCAATCCCAAATATACATGCACTTTTGTTAAGATATAATTATATAGGTGTCCCAAGTTGAAATAATTTTAGGGTATATTTGTTTTTAATAAAAACATTTTAGACTAAAAATTTTTTAAATCAAAACTTTTTAACTCTCCAGAAAATATAATTAATATTATTTTTTATATATTCTTATATTAGTACTATATTTTTTAATCATTTCTATACGATTACCTATATAACTAATTTATCTATTTTAAATTTTTTCTTTTTACACCTCCTTATTATCCTTATCATATCACATTGTTTTCTACCAATTTAATAATTTTTACACCAAAAACTTTTCATTAAAAGGTTTTATCATTTCCCAAATATTAATGTCTAACTAGTGGAATATCACTTTAAGATAAAGCTCTCTCTTGGTCCAAATTTTAGCTCTCACTCCTTAGATTCCTTCCGCCTTGTTATTCAAAAGAAAAATAATATTAGTATATTTAGAAAGTGGTAAAACTTTTAAATGAAACGTTTTTTCATATAAAAGTTTTTGAGTTTGAAGAGAATGATGTGATATGGTAGGGTAATGATGAAGAGTAAAGTAAACAAAATTAAGATCAATAGGTTAGTGACATGAGTAGTTGTATAGAAATAATTTAAAAATAGGATAATTTTATAGAAAAATGTAAAAAAATTAAAAATAGAGTAGTTATGGAAAGTGAAAAGTTTTAGCTGTATGTTTTTTCTTATTACCAAACATACTCTATAAGTATTGACTAACTCAATAAGTAAAAAAATTAATAAAAATAACTAAGTGTTGTGAACTTAAACAGAAAACTAAAAGCAATCTATGCTTTGATGATTAATAACTCAATTTTGAGTATTACAAGTTACTAACATACTTGGTAAAGTGTTCTTAAGATGAAATTTTTATTTATAATGTATAGCAAACACATTCCCAAAGTCAAGTTGACTCAGATAAGCAACTTGCGTTTAGTCTATACCTAAGTCAACCTCAAGCTACAACTTATGATGAAGGAATGCAAATCATGAAGTATTGATAGGTCAATTCGCAAACTTAGATCGACTCTGATTGCAACTTGGACAAAATCGAGAGCCAAATTGACTTAAAGGGTTGCATAAATCCTCTTACTAAAAATTGAATGTGTGAAGTCGCACACCAAGTCAACTCCATCCTGTGATTTGAGTTGAGTTGAAGGCTAAGTCAACTCGAGACTTTGACCTGCATTCATGAAGAGCCAACAATATTTCAAGTGCTAAGTACCGAATGTCAAGTTGCATAACGAAGTCGACTTCACCAAGCGACTTGGATGAAGTCTTAGATCAAGTTGACTCAAAGCAAGGACTCAGAAGAATGAACGCAAAGAAGCACTAGTTATGGAGTTTTAAGTTTGAAGTGAGAAGTGAAGTCATATAGCTAAGTTGACTCCACCGGTGACTTGGGCAAAGTTCCACAGCTAAGTCGACTTAGGAGTTGCATATTCTATTACTGAAATAACAAGATATGAAGTCGCACTCCGAAGTCGGCTCCAAATGCGACCGAGGTTAAGTCAAAGACTAAGTCTACACAAGGTAAAACTCCAGGAGCACTACATATGAGAGGAGAACTTAAGAAGTTGAAAATCCCTGATCGAAGTCATACCCCAAGTTGACTCCAGTGTGTAACTTGAGTAAAGTCACAACTGAAGTTGAATTCAGCTATGACTTGCACTTTAATGGTGAGAAAAATTCAAATATTGGTACATTTAATGCGCACCACCAACCTCGTAACGTTCAAATTTATTTCTCTATTATTTAAGATTTGTCAAATGATGTGAAGAAGATTAGCTTAAGCTTTTACTTTTTAACTTACAAGCATTCGTGTGATTATTTAATGTTCTACAAGAAAAATAGGGTTATTCATTGCAAGTGCAGAAACATTTCATCAACCTAAAGTTCTTCTCCATGCTAAAACTTTTTCCACATAATCTATAAAATGTAGAATTTTCTTTTAATCTACTCTTTTGTGATTCTACTTAACTTAGTTATGAAGACTAAGGCCAATTAAAGACAATACTGGTATGGTTGGAGTGTGACTTACTGCCTACTTGTGTTATCTTTGTAAAGGCCCTTTAGAGCTAGAATCTAAAAGAGAACAGAGACTCTAGTTGTAATTTTGTTAATATAGTAAAATCCGAGACACAAAAGTGTACTTTTAGAAGAGCGGAGTAGGGAGTGTTGTCCCGAACTACTATAATTTCTTGTGTCTGATATGATTACTTTGCTTGTTCTTCTATTCTCCAAGTTTTTATACAAGGATATTTAGGGTGTGTTTGTTTAGGATAAAAAAGTGTCAACTAAAACTTTTCAATCTAAAACTTTTCACTCTCTATAATTACTTTATTTTTTAATTATTTTT
>JAXCLR010000050.1:50960001-50980961 GCA_035584095.1 Annona squamosa | reverse complement strand
CATCACTTTCTATTGATTTGACAATTTCTACTTCAAAAACTTTTCATCAAAAGTTTTACCTCCAACCAAACACACCCTTAATTCACAAGAGGTTAAACTCAATACACCAAAAGAATTTTAAAAGAATCTAATTTACCCATCGCATTTTGGGTTTTGCCATAAACTTGGGAGTCAGGACCAATACAAAGACAAGAGATTAACGATAACATTCCCATAGCCAAATGATAATGCTAAAAATTCCTAGCTTATCAATAGCCTATGCAAGCAATTATGCTCAAATGTGCTATATACAAATCCATATCCTTATTTAATTATGGTATATACATTGACCACTAAATCAACTACGGGCATGTTTGTTTTTAATAAATAATGTTCAAACTGAAATTTTCACTTTTCATAACTGCCATATTTTAAAATTATTTCTCATATTTTCCTATATGACTACCATATTTTTTAAATCATTTCTACACAACTATCTAGATAAATAAGTTATCTATTTTAACTTTATTTTCTTCACATCTCATTAATACCCTTACCACTTCACATCATTTTCTACTAATTTAACAATTTTTACATTAAAAACTTTTTATCCAAAAGTTTTATCATTCCCCAACACACCCTATGTAATAACTTATGTCAGGCTCGTATGAAACTAATAAAAAAAGAATAAAAGCATAAAGAGAGACTTAAGGAGCAACAGGATAGATTCTACACACCACAAAAAAAAAATCGAAAAAAGACTAACAAATTATAGTAGTTCGGTTAATATACCTACTCCACTCTCCAAGCCAATATTTTGATTGGAGTTTTCACTACTCAACTTAGAACCTCAAGTTACAGTGTTACAATCTTAGTCGTCTTCTGAATTATACAAATGACTTTAAGTGGCACATGAAACTTTTCACAAATCATAATGAAAATTTTTATCTTGAATTAGACAACCTTAAATTTAAGATAAAATAAACAAAAATGAAATAAAATTTACAATTAGTTGAACAACATAGAAGCACCAAGATAAAACTCTAGCAGGATAGTTACGATGATCTTCAATATGTTGCTTCTAACAGATAGACAGAGGATCATGAAGAACACTTTGAGACAGATCTGCACTTTTGAAATGATTCTCGTGAATTGAAATTCTAGTTGAAATTCATTATTTATTTATAATTTTAAACTTCTAAAACCACCAAAAGAGATTTTTTCCACAAAATCCGCAACCAATTGGATTTTTCTCAATAACCCATAACAATTTAACAAGCCAAGATAGGTAAGAGAGATTTTCTTTACCAAATCTGCAAACAATCGAATTTCTCTCAATAGCCTGTAATAACTTAACAGACCAAAACCGCCAAAAGATATTTTCTCCACCAAATTCGCAAACAATCAGATTTCTCTCAATTACCTTACAACTTAACAAACCAAGACAGCTCATCATAACAAATTGCCCATTTTGTTACGTTATTATCCAATATTCTAGCCATAGATCGCTCTTAAAAACTGTTGAAATTTCAACCTAAGACTATTGAAGTTTCAAGCAAAAACTGTTGAAGTCTTAAACCAAAACCATTTAAGTTTTATAGAAAAATCTCAACAAATTCACAACACAATTCCATGGTTACATATTGTAACATTCATTTCAAACCAAATACAATCACGAATTTGAAGCATTAAATTCTTAACCTATCTATCATCAAAACACTATAACTCATTTGATGATAACAAATCACAAATGACATGTTAAAAATATAGTGAGTTCTCCGGTGAAAACTTTTCTTATTTTAATACTTCCAATCATCCATGTCTTTTCTTCCTCTTTGTTATTAAAAAAAAGAACGAAGGGATGAAATACCGGATAGCCTTATTGAAAAATTAAACTAAAATGCAAAACTTGAGAATAAATCTAACTAAATACAATAATATGCATGATATCATGTTTATGATAAAAATAAACCATATAAATATATGCCAATATTATTTGTTTACTAAAAAATAAAAAAATTTCAAATTTCACTAAAAAGCCATGAAAAGCCATTCTACGTGTCTATTATCATATGAATCAGAATCAACTGTATGAAACTTAATCCTTATTCATCATCAGAATTTGACAGATGAGTATGGGATGATAAATAGTTAGAGAATTTGGATAATTAACCCTTGGTCTTACTAGATTTGGAAGGTTTGTATTTTTGAAAATAGGGTGGCCTCTGAGTAAATGAAGTTATTCTGTTGTTGCACTATCATGAAAAGGAAAAGGCGGGTTCTGCTCATCTTCAGCATTAACATTTTTAGGAAGACTACCTTGATGTCCATGATGTCCATCACCGCCCAAGTAACTATCTTGTCAATCTTGTCTTTGAACGAGTTCATCATCCTGATCATCATTTTGAACAGAAATCCTTTGTTGTGTTGGAGAAGATTAATTATATGCTTTATGAAAATATGAACTCATAACCCATTGACCATCACCACTATGAGTATATTGCATACGGTTGAGTATAGACTCATTTATCATATCATAACTTGTTGGTTTGATGAGTACTTCTCTTCTCAAATCAATGTTAAAATGTTGACATGGCTTGTTAAATATATAGCATAGGAAAAACTTTTATTTGTTTTCCTTTTCTGTAACAACATATAAGATAACATCAGACCAGCAATGTTATAGGGTTTGTTTTTTTACAATTGCCTACATTAATTCTAAATCATTAAGTGTAACAATATCATATCATCCCCCTTTAGAAAGAAAATAATGTAAAACAACTAAACATAACAATTTATAATCTAGTTTAGAAAATTTTTTATTTGTAAAATTGTATTGTTATTAACTAAACGACTTATTGTGTGTAAAATAGAAAATAACCTACTAAAAATTAATGTCTTCATATGAATCGGTAGCATGAAATGGTAATAACATGAACCCAGCAAACTCTTGTTCTATGAAACTAATTTTAATTCCTCTAAAAAAGGATCTGTAGGTAGTGTCTTCCGGTGGTAAGTTGAAATAAAAGTGTTTAATAAAAGTGTTTCACTGGACTGAATAGATATAAAATTTTTCTTCAAAAATTCAAGAAGCCCATATTTTTTTAACAATTGCACAAATTCAAATATCTCTTTGCCAAAAATAAAAAATCTATTTTTTACCTTTGGTAAATATTTGATGTGAAAATTTACCTACAAAAGCATCTTCATCAGAAGTGTAGCGAAAATTTGAAACTATGGATGGGATAGCAGCATGATCTGTGGAATGTGACATTCGAGCAACTTGACAGATTGATTTATAAAATCCATAGAATTACTTTACATGCAACTTTGGGGATAGAGATCCATGATGTAGCATGAGG
Source organism: Annona squamosa (assembly GCA_035584095.1). Taxonomy (NCBI): domain Eukaryota; kingdom Viridiplantae; phylum Streptophyta; class Magnoliopsida; order Magnoliales; family Annonaceae; genus Annona; species Annona squamosa. The sequence continues at coordinate 50,977,620 of JAXCLR010000050.1, read as the reverse complement.
AGAAGGATTTTCATTCTCATTGATGCGGATGCCAGAAGCCTAACACAGACTAGTGGATGGAGGATCCGAGAGTGTTGAATCCACCTTCGGCTTTCCCTTTTTCTCATAGAAATATTTTTTTAGTTAGTGCACTACCTTTCCGAGCCATCATAATGAATACAGAATGAAGTGAGATAGATTTTTGAGATGGTTCTTCTTGAAGATATGAGAAAAGAATGGGATTTGAGAGTTTTGATTAGGGAAATTGGACATTTGATTTTCAAAAAATCAAAGAAAAGATTTGAATTTCAAAATACGAGTGAGAAAAAATTGAGATTTGAGAAATTTGGTTGGGGTGGTTGGAGATTCAATTTTTGAAAAATCAAAAAAATTGAATTTAAAAAATAAAGGTGAGAAAATAATTGGAATTGAGAGATTTGGTTAGGGTGGTTGGAGATTTTGATTTTTAAAAAATCAGCGAGAAGATTTGAATTTCAAAATATAGGTGAGAAAAAAACGAGATTTAAAAGATTTCGTTGGGGTGGTTGAAGATTTGATTTTTTAAAAAAAATCAAAGAAATGATTCAAATTTTTAAAAATATGGGTGAGAAAAGAATAAGACTTGAGGGGATTTTCTTGCTAAAGAGTGGCGCAGTCGGGAGATATAAAAAACACATAAAATAGATGTGGGCAAGAGAGAATGTTACCGGATGCCATAAATCCAATCATCACTATGTGGTGGTGAAGTTCTAAGTAAGCGTCTTTTCGAAAAAGATAATACACATTGTTTATAAAATATGTAGCATGTGCACATTGCACATTTGGCTTATAGTGTTGTGGTTTTTTTTAATGTTGTTTTATTTTTTTTATTTAACATTATTTTTTACCCTTCTCTTTTTACTTTTGTTATTTGTCAAAAAATATTTTTCTAGTTTTAACACTATTTTTAATGTTTTTTTATTTTTAAAATTTTTTACTTTTTTACTTTTTTAATTTTTAATTTTTTAATTTTATTTAAACTATTTTTATTTTTGATTTTAACTTTTTTTATCGTTGTTTTTTTGTTGGGCTATTTTAACATTTAGATCAAACGTTTGGTTTTAACATTTTTTAATGTCTTTTTTAACATTTTCATGTTTTCTATTTTTAAAACCTTAACAAAAGAGATTATTATTTATAAAAACTTATTAAAAACTAATTTTTAATAAAAATGATGTTATTAAAAAATAAATTTTTCGTTTAAAAATGAAATTAAAAATTGGCAGATAAATATATGATCTAAAATTATCAATCTCATGATATTATATTTACATAGGTGCATGTGTCATGAAAAAGATCGTATACACTTAATTCTCTTCTTATGTGAAGAGATTTTTGAGAGAGTAGTGATTTTAGAAAATGTCAATTGATCTTCAAATGTAACCTTACCCTCAATTTGTATTTTTTAATATTTGAATGCATATTTATTTGGAGGTAATTTGCATGTATACCTATATAGTTTCACCAATATTATAGATATATCCACGTAGTTTCATGAAATGCATATCATCCTCACATAGTTTCACCAAAATTGCATATTATCCCCACATCATTAACTATCGTTAATATTTGCCATTATATTTATAAAATGACAAAAATGCATTCATGAAACTATGTGGGGTGATTTGTAATTCGTGAAACTATGGAGGAGGGAACTTTCATTGTTTTTGAAAATATAACGGCAGATATTAACGACAGTTAACATATAAGAGTAATACACAATTTTAGTGAAACTATGTGGGGGTAATATGCATTTTGTAAAACTACATGGGTATATATGCAATTAGCGTCAAACTATGTCGGTATATATGCAAATTACCCTTTATTTCTGGTCATATAATGTAAATAACTATTATCTTTATACCATCTTATTTGGCAAGTTGATTTCTTGCATTCCTGTAAAAAAAAAAAAAAACTTCGCTTTTTTGTTACCTATTTCGTGAGTCCATACTGGTTAGTATCATTATTATGTATTTCAAGTTTCAAATTAATTTCGCTCCAAGCATCTGTATTTTCCTTACCGGACAAATGTATGAAAAATGTCCAAAATTATAAATATCATTTTAATGCCTAAATGTTTTATTTGACTTTCCATTATATACATTTTCTTTTATTTAAATTTCCAAAATTTCATTTTCCTCAACAAGAAATTTTTATTTGTATTTTGCAAACTAATATTTTTCTCTTTTTCAAATTTGAGATCAATTTTAAATTTTATATATTTATCTATCAAAAAAATAAATTCACCAACTAGTTTAGCATATTGTTGTTCCATTTTATATATTTATCTCAGAATGTTCAAATTTATCTTAATAATTTGTCATAAATCCTAAATGTGATGCAAAGTTAGCTTGATTATCATTGAATCCTGAAATGACTGATAATGAAGTATCACTATCACATCATGCCTTATAATTTTAATTTTTTTCTTTTGTTGAAATTTTTCTATTCAATAGGAGATGAGCATGCATTTTTAAGATGTCCAAAACTCTGACAGTTATGACATCTTACTTTGTGTCCTTCTCTTTTCTCAAAAATCTTTCCTCTGGTCTTTCTGTTCTCCTTTCTTTTTAGGTCGTTGTATCCTTCTAGCGGCTGCATTCATATTGCTATTGTCTTTTCCTCGATTTTGAGTGATAAATAATCTTTTCTTTGTCAACATAGCAATGTCTTCATCATCATTACTTACATTATCATCAAAATGATCAAAGAAAATTTTTAGACTACTTACCTTCTTACTTTTTGAATTATCATCATCATTTTTTTCATAATGATCTTATGTGTCATAAAGAAGCCTATTAATTGAGCTACGGATATGGTTGTTAAATCATTGACCTCCTCTATGGCTATAACCTTTGCAATCCAGGAAGAAGAAAGTGATCTCAATATCTTTTTTACCTATTCCTTTGCTTCAATAGACTTATTAAATGCTTTCAAGACATTAATTATGTTGGTGAATTTGCAAAAGATCTCAATAATAAATTAATTAGATTTCATCATAAATAGTTCATAATCATGCATTAACGTATTTATCTTGAATTCCTTAACCTTGAGAAGTATTTTCATGTGTTACCAAGAGTGTATCCCAAACCTCTTTGGTCGTGGCATAAGTAAATACCTTGTTAAATTCAAGTGGGTAAAGTGCATAATATAAAACAATTAAAGCTCCGACATTTAATTACACTTGTTCATTTTGTTGTTCATTAGGTTTAGTTATATCGTCTCTAGGTAAAATAATGCTTTTATGAACAGTATTTCAACGTTTTAAATCCTGGCCCATGAAAAAGATTTACATTTTGCGTTTCCAATATCCATAATTTTTGTCATTAAAATATGGTGATCTAGTTATGTAATGACTTAATGACCTTTACCATATCCAATCTTCATTTTTTTCTCCGTTTTCATGATCTCTTTGTATTAATTCAAATACCACCCTAATACCAATTGTTGGGCCCGTATGAAACTAATAAAAGAAAGGGATAAAAGCATAAAGAGATATCTAAGAAAGAACAACATAGATTCTACACACGACAAAAAATAATCTAAAGAAGACTCACAGATTGTAGTGGTTTGGTTAATGCACCTACTCACTCTCCAAGCTAACACTTTGATTGGCGTTTTCAGTAGTTAACTTAGAACCTAGAGTTACAATGATATGATCTTAATCGTCTTCTAAATTATACAAATAGCTTCAGGTGGTATGTGAAACCTTCCACAAATTATAATGAAAGCTTTCCTCTTGCATTAGACAATCTCTAATTCAAGGTAAAATAAAATTTACAACTAGTTGAACAACACATAAGTACACATATGAAGCTCTAGTAAAATGGTCACGATGATCTTCAATATATCGCTTCTGACAGATGGACAAAGGATCACAGGGAATACCTTGAGATAGATCTGCACTTTTGAAATGATTCTCTTTTAATTGAATTTTTGGTTGAAATTCATTGTCTATTTATAGCTTTGAACTTCCAAAACCATTAAAAGAGATTTTCTCTACTAAATCTGCAAACAATTGGATTTCTCTCAATGACCTGTAACAACTTAACAAACTAAAACTGCCAAGAGAGATTTTCTTCACAAAATCCGTAACAAATTGAATTTCTCTCAACAATCTATAACGACTTAACAAATCAAGACAACTCATCATAACAAACTAAATGTTTTGCTATGTCAATATCCAATTATCTATCCATAGATTGCTCTTAAAAATTATCGAAGTTTCAATCCAAAATTGTCTTAGTTTCAACTTAAAACCGTGGAGGTTTAAAGCGAAAATTGTTGAAATTTTAAACCAAAACTACTAAAATTTTATAGAAAAACTTCAACAAGTTCACAACACAATTTCATACTTACTTGTTACAACAATTCATCGTAAACTAAAATATAATTACATATTTCAATCATTAATTTCTTAACCTGTCTACCATTAAAATACTATAGCTCAATAACTTATCATGATATTTTCGTGCATATGCTCCTTAAATTATTAAATAAAACACTCAGGAAAATTGCCCAAATGTTCAACCTTAATTAAACATATAAATAAAGCATCAACTTCAAACAAATAAAGTACGCATGATGTAAAATGTAAGAATCCTCATAAAACCCCCAAAATCCACCTTAAAGTCAACTAAAGGTTTCAAAACCTAAAACTCAACATTTACCAAGTCACATCCCAACCACTATAAATGTGATAGTGATTTTCTATATGCAATTATATATATTGTCATACCAGTAATAGAAAGTGAATAGAGTATGATACTCTTGAGGACTTATTCTAGAACTATGGTTAAGTATCAAAACTAACATACTAAATGGTAGAAAAATTCTCAAATATACTCAAAATTTTTTACATAATTACATATATACCCATGCATTTTCATTAATTTCTCTTATATCCATGAATTTTTCCTACTATACCCATGCCATTGGTGTTCGTTAGCAATTGTTAACACAAATGTGAAATGACTAACGTACCATTACAAATAAAAAAAGAAAGGAACAACATTAACTATATATTTTTTATGAGACAATATTAATTATATTTGGTTGCATAACTTGTGAAAAATCAATCACAACAGATAAAAAAAGATGTGATAAAGGTTGATATTTTTCAATAAAAATGATGCTTTCACAATTCTAAATAAATTAGAATATATTGGTCATTTCATATTATGTTAACAGCAGTTGCTAACTATCTCTTGTACAAAAAACTTTGGATCTCTTCTACCCAAAAAAATTATTGCAAAAATTTAGAAAATATCAAGCCTTCAAAGGCTCTCCTTTAGTCAATCAAAATCTTCTTAGTTCTTTACATGCATTGGATGTCTTCTAGCTAATGGATTCTAATGTAGATTTGAACACAATTATTTTTCTCGTTTTTCAAAATTTTGAGCTAAATGTTAGCAATAGCTAGCTGGAAAGTGGGTTCATAGGTACACATGCAATTTACCAAATTATATAGGATTATTTTCAGAGAGTGTTTGTATCTATTTTTTCTTTATATTTTTGGTTTGTTTCTTCAAATTTCTTTTTTAAATTGACCATATTTGAGGGAGAAGGTAATTCAGGGATATAGAGGTTTCTTCTTTCTCAGGTAATTCTTGCACAATATTTATGGGTTTTTTAAAAAATGATAAATTTGGTTTAATAGGTTTTGGTGTTTTAATAATTCTGGTTCTATTAGTTTTTCTTTTCCTTTGGTTTTTTCTAATTGTTTTCTATATTTGTTAATTTATAATTTGAAAAATTATTTTGTTCAATTAGTTGTGATAAATCTTTTAAATGTACTGGTAATTCTTTATAACTAGATTTTTTTATATAATTCTTGAATTATTAGTCAATCTATTTCTTTGTTTGACCTATTAAGTCTTCTTTCATGTTGGATATTTGGTATACGTAGAGTGGATGATGGCGAAGGATCAGATGATCTAGAGGTTTCAGAAGTGGATGTTCGTTGCAACATTTTTTCAGAAAGTAATACTTAATCAAGCTCCCTTATATAGAAGAATTTAACAAAGATAAACTCTCAACTAAAGTTAGACCTATACAAATGAATTTAGAATTATTAAAATATTGTAAACAAGAAATTCAAGCTTTATTAGATAAAAAAATTAATAAAACTAAGCAAGTTGCCATGGAGCTACCCAACCTTTTACGTCAACAACACAACAGAAATTGAAAGAGGAGCTTTGTGTCTAATAATAAATTATAAACCACTAAACAAAGTCTTAAAATGGATAAGATATTCTCTTCCAAATAAAAAAATTTATTACAAAGAATTATTAAAGCAAGAATATTCTCAAAATTCAATCTAAAATCAAGATATTGACAAATTTAAATAGCAGAAGAAGATAAATATAAAACAGTATTTACTGTATCTTTTGGACATTATGAATGGAACGTCATGTTTGTTAGATTTAAAAATGCAACATCTGAATTTCAAAACATAATGAATGATATATTCAATTCTTATTTCAAATTTATTATAGTTTACATTGATGATATTCTATTATACTCAGATTCAATTCTGCAACACTAGAAATATTTAAAACCCTTCAAAAATATAATTCGTTATAACGGACTATTCCAAATGGAAATATCTTTTTTAGGATTCAATATAAAAAAACAACACTATGCAACCCATAAACAGTGTTATCATTTTTGCAGAAAAATTCCCTGATGAAATAAAAGATAAAAAATAATTATACAGATTTTTAGGGTGCTTAAATTATGTTGCAGGATTCTATGAAAAGGTAGCCCAATACAGAAAATTATTATTACAAAGACTAAAGAAAAATCTACCTCCATGGAAAAATGAACATACTAAAGTAGTACACATATTAAAAATAAAGTTAAATATTTACCCTGTTTGCATTTAGCTAATCCCGACTTATTCAAAATTGTTGAAACTGATGCATTTGATGTAAGATATCGACGAATATTAAAACAAAAGGACAAAGAAAAGGGATATTTGGTTAGATACACTTCTGGATTATGGAATGAGATACGAAAAAAATCCAACGATCAAAAAAGAAATGCTATCTATTGTCCTATGCATTGATAAATTTTAAGGAGATTTATTAAATAAAGAGTTTTTATTAAGAATAGATTGTTGAGTAGCTAAAGACATTATTCAAAAGGATGTAAAGAATGTTGTATTAAAATATATATTTGCTAGATGGCAAGCTATGTTATACCATTTTAACTTTCAAATAGAATATATCAAAGGGAAAAATAATGCGCTCCCTAACTATTTATCTAAAGAACTCTTGCAGGGAAAGCCTTCAATTGTTACAACCAGCACAACCAGCCGCTCCTCTCGAGAGCCTAAATGATAAAGCTTCATCCTCATCCTCGCCTATCCCACAAAATTATAATTTTACATTTTATGCGGATAAATTTATCCTTAATCTAGAAAAACAAGATATTGAGATTAAAAAATCAAAATAGCTCCCTTATCAGATCTCATCTAGAGAAAAGGACAAAAAAACTATACAAGAAGTCACGACTTTATTATATAGAAAATATTTCCTAAAGATGAATGGTTCATATCTTATGTACTTGAAAAAAATATTAATTATTATGAAAGAATTCTTTTACAAACATATTCTATATTTATAGAACATGTGACAAAACCCCCAAAAGACGATTGAATTTTATATTCAAAATTGCATATTAAAAAAATTATTCCTCTAGAACAATGGTTTTCTCACAATCCCAATTCCTTATTTTCTTTCCTTGAACCAGCTGCTATTGCCGAAAGATCTAAATTCAGACCAACCACAATGAAATATAATTATTAGGACTATCAGGATGCTTGGCAAAAAATATTTTTTAGATAGAACTATTTCTTTTCTCAATCTTGGTGGGTTAGATTTATCTTGAAAAATCTAAACCAGCCTATTCCAAATTGGTTTCTAAATAAATTTTGGGATTTATGGAGTTTTAACCCAGACATTATACTAGAAGATTTATTAAGAGTTCTCCCTCCTGAAGTTCTATCTGATAATGTATTTACCTTAATAAAATTTATAATAGAAGGAAATATTCCTTGGATCATTAGATGAGACTTCTCATTTTATACAAAGTCTACCATTCAACCTTATATAACCTATTCTTTGTATACAAAATGGTTGCCGAAATTCTTCTACAAAGACATTATTAATAGATGCCGCTGGCAAAGGAGATATGCCGGTGGTAAAAGGAAAAAGTTAAAGCTGAATCCATTTTATAGATGCATGCCAAGTTTGAAGCCACCAAAGATGCCCTTAAAAAGGCCTTAGCTCTTATTCAAAAAGATTTTGGACATTTATCAGAATGAGTGCAACAAGCAAAAACTTTTGAATTATTATTTTATAGTCAAGTTGACTCAAATCAAATGGATGTCTTGTCACAATCTATCTCCAACTGATAAGACTTCGTTATCAAAAGGTGAATCTTACTATTCAAGCAACTTTATTACCATTCTAAGATGCCCAGGGACAAAAGAAACTATTCGGAGATGTTGAAGTAGAAACTTTATTAAAGTTATCGCCTAATTATCGCGTAATGAGCAGCTCGACTCTATCCTTATCTAGGACATGATGCCTAGCTGAAGAGACAGCGGACTTATACTCCTTTTAAGTCCGCTTCAGACTTCAACCATTGTAAACTCCGTCTCCTATAAATAGGTGTGTGGAGTATTATAAGGGCATTGAAGAGTCTTCGAGCCCTCCAAGTTTTAAGAGTTTTGCATAAGTGCATAGGAAGTGTGTGAAAGTAGTGTTTAAAAGCTCTCTTTAACTCTTGTATGCTTCATGTCAATCTCTATGTAAGTATTTTTAGCTTTTTTATTAGAAACTCCTTTCTCTAGTAATGAATGGTTAGAGCACAATATTTTTAGACTATTGTTATGGCATGCTGATTATTGGATAACTCATAACGAAATTTTGTTTACAATAATAACCCCATTATTTGAATCCTCAAATCATATTACACATATTATTAATGATGAAATTTCATTCTATATAGAATTAGAATGAGAATATATTTTTGATGAGGAATAATCATGCCGATACCGTATCAAATTAAATATTTGAGTAAAAGATTAAAATACCTAAAACAAGAAAGAACACTATTGAAATATATCATCTCGCAATATAATCACGCTCGCTATCTTCATGACTATATTACTTACGGAGAAACAGTTCAAGCATTAAGATTAGTGCAATTTGCAATTAATAGAATAGAAGAAAAAATTTCTTGTTTATTAGCATGAACCTGTTAATAAAATAATTAATAGTAGATTGGTAACTTGGCTAGAATCGAATCTCTCTTAAATCGAATCTCTCCTTGGTCAAAGTTGTCGAAGCTGGTATCAGAGCCATGTTAAAAGGAAAAATGTGGAAAGCTATCCTGGAGAAGACACTCAGCATTCACGAAGTTGCGCAAATTGCTGATATCCTATATTGCTAAGAATTGCTTTAAGGGAACACAACATATAAGATGTTGAGTGCGAAGATGAGTAACCTCAAGAAAATGTTTTCTATATCATCCTCTTCTTCTTCTGCTGATACAGAAATTCATTTTGTCAGATTAAATGAGATCCAAAATATGACCGAAGGGGCTTATGAAAACATCGAAAAATCTATACAAAACTGAAAAATACCCGAAGTACTTATAAAATAAATTTATAAAATTAGTACTTTTGATTTCAGAACTGAGTATAGAATTAAAACATTAGAGACTGTATTAGAATTTAGAGAAGGATCACATTAAATCCAACTATTACAAGAGAAAGGTGATACTCTTTATTTTATTACTAATTCTATTCACAAGAAGATAGAACCAAAAAGAAGATTATGGTCAGAAGTAAATTTGACTACAGAATGGAAATTAGAAAATGATTTATCATTAGAAGTTTTAGTACAATCTTTCGAAAAAATTGAAGCAATCACCGAAACTCCAGATAATATAATTCTTAACTTTGACCTATCTCTTAAAAGAAATTCTTTCAGTATTTCAAGACCTATAACACCAAAAATCATTCTAAAATCTTCATTGCAAATCTTAGAAAGAAGATCTATGCCCTCTATGCCTTCTACAAGCAGATTCCTATTAAATTATGGTCAAAATATTGCAAAGTCGGATATCGAACCTTCAGAGTTAGACTTTCAACTTAATCAAATTATTGAAAAATCAACATTTAAGTTCGATAAAACGATATTATGAGAAGATTACAAATTTATAAAAAAAAATAAAGAAAAGAGGGATTGCATTTCAAATTATATAATTCACTAGAACTGAAAAAATTAGAAAGAAATGGTTCTTATACCGCACACATATAAAACAAAATATTCTTTTCTTTCAGTGGTATGATAACTAAGTATTACTTTCTATAAATATGTTACAACAAACATCCACTACTGAAACCTCTGAATCATCTAATCCTTCGCCATCATCCACTTCACCTATACTAGATATCCAACCTGAAAGAATACTTAATAGATCAAACAAAGAAATAGATGGACATATAATTCAAGAACCATATAAAAAATCTAGTTATAAAGTATTACCAGTACATTTAAAAGATCTATCGTAACTAATTGAACAAAATAATTTTTCGAATTATGTGAATATACTTACAAATTACCTAATTTCATCCCAATTAAAATTGTTTTCGAGACCATATTTGCTCGAAAATTATATTTGTGTATAAATTATAAAAATACTTATATCTATTTAAATTTATATTAGAATATAATAATATTTTATAAAATCATTTATTCATATAAAAGTATCATTTCTAGATAATTTGGATGTTGAAAATAAAATTTTAAAATTAATATTTAGAATTAAACTATTTTACTAAATTCCACACGCCACTTGCTTTTCCACAATCGAGTCTACGTTCCGAAGCACAGCTAGAGACAAGAAAACCATTTTAACCATGGGAACGATTTCAAGGGTGTGTTTGGTAATGTATAAAACTTTTGATGAAAAGTTTTAGAAAGTAAAAGTTGTCAAATGATGTGATATGATAGGGGTAATGATGAGTAGTAAAGAGGATAAAGTTAAAATATATAGGTTAGTTGTGTGGATAGTTGTGTAGAAATGATGGAAAAGTAGGGTAGTTGTATAGGAAAATGTGAAAAAATAATTAAAAAATATGATAATTATAGAAAGTGACAAGTTTTATATTGAAAAGTTTTAACTTGACATTTTTTATAAATTGACAAACACACCCCAAATGGGAGATATGCTCCTCTTAATCCACTTTGTTTTCCCGAGCTGTAGTAAACAAGAATCTGCTCATTTTTGGCATCTAGTGCATGAGAGCTCCGCAAAAAAAGTAGGCTAGAGAGATGGAGAGAGAAATTCCAGAGGCTCGACTTTTTTTTTTTTGTCTTCTGATGTCTGCAGTGTCTTTTTTCTTTGTTTACTGGACTTATCCGCAGTCGGTGAAGCTACGGGAGCATGTCTATAATTATAGTTAAATTATATAGATATATTTATAAATTATCTAATTTCATCCTAATCAAATTTGTATGTAAAGTACATTTGCCCCATAAAATATATTCATGTATAAAATTTGAAAAATATTTACATCTATTTAAATTTATATTAGAATATAATAATATTTCATTAAATTATTTATCCACATAAAAATAATATTTTTAGATGATCTAAATATTGAAAATAAAATTTTAAAACTGATATTTAAAATTAAACTATTTTACTAAATTCTATGCGTTGCTTCCTTTCCTACTATCATAGTCAATGAGGATGTCTAGTAAGCTTTGAAAGTCGTATAGGATGCGGTGGGGCGAGGGATGGATAGGAAATGTCTCACCTTCTTCATTTCTTTACAAATCATTTAGAGTGTGTTTCAAACCATACATACTTTTTGGATCAAATTTGTGTCCTTGATAAGAATGTAATGATATGTATTAGGAACAGGCAAAATTGTATTGAAAAGGGATAAATTTGTCTTAAAAATTGAAAAAAATGTCTTGTAAATTGAAAAATTGTCTTGAAAATGATGACATAGATTCAATCTAAGAATCTTGTGGGACTTAGAACATGCTCTAATTCATTTTATAACTTTATTTTTTCAATTTTACTTTTACATTCTAATTATTTTTCTATACAACTATCTTTCATCATCCCTATTTATTTCAACTTCACCCACATCATTTCATTTTTTTTTTTTTTGGATGATATTACAGTATCTCAAGTGGTAGTACAATCAAGCTCTGAGATATTCTAACAATAGTCTAACAAAGAATCTAATATTTGTAACAATAAATTTTAAACTACTCACTTAGTGGACGCTCCCACAGCATTTCATATTGATCACATGGATCTCAAAAAAAATATTTCATTTTCCATTCTCCACGCCGTCTTAGGGAAAAAAAAAAGAAAAAAGAATACATTAGCAACCAACCCCTTCGTTACCAAATACAGCCAGAGGCAAGAAAGCCATCTTAACCATGTGAACAACTACAAACGGGACGGTCTGGTCTCACCGTCTTTTCAAACTCCCGTTGTCATGTTTATCCTCTTTTTAATCCACTTTCGTTTGTCCGAGCTGCAGTAAACAAGAATCTACTCATTTCTGGGGTCCAGTGCATGAGAGCTTCGCAGAAAAACGTGGGTGGGAGAGAGAGAGGAATTCCAGCTGCTCTGTTTTGACTTTTTTTCCTTTCTTTTTTCTGCTGTCTTTTTCTCTGTTCTCTTTGGGGGCTCTGCTCGTCTCCCTCTTCTCTGAAGTCTGACCTTGTCCTTCTCTCCTTGTACCGTTAGCTGTTAAAGATATAGGAGAGATTCTTTCTCGGTTGTGCGTAACGTGTCAATAACAGGGGAAATTCCCGTTTTCGATTTCGGCTGCAGAGAGAGGGACAAAGCAGAGGAAAAGTGAGTCTTTGCCTTTTCTTTCTTGGGCTGTTTCGTTGTTTCTTTCAATTTCTTTTGATTCCAGTTCTCTTGGGAATTTTGGTGAATTCGGTTTTGGAGGGAAAAGGAGATTGCGTTTTGGACTTTGAGCTTGGTAATGGCAAGGGGTCTCTTTTCTTGTTTCGGAAGAAAAGGATGACTTGGTACTCGAAATGCATTTTTGTGACAACGAGCTGAATCTCTGGAAGCATTAAAATTGGATATATATATATATATTTGGCTTGTAGAAATTTTAATTTAATTTTTTTTTTAATTTTCTTTTATGAAAAATTCCAAGAAAAATAACATATCTTAATGGCGGATTTTGGAATTTTGGAAGTTTACTTTAAAAGTACCCAAAGGGCTTCAAAATTAAAGGATTGCAAAGGCTTACTTTCGTTGTGAAGTTGACATTTAACATCTGAGCGTCTGAGCACTTAAATTTCTGAATAAAAATTTGGTTTCGGGTGTTTATGCAGATGGAGTCGTGAAATTTGGTTGGGAAAAAATGAGAGAAGTTTTTATGCCATTCTGTGGGGTAAGTTTTATGAATTTTGTTTTGATGAGAAATCATTCCCCCTATTTTCCTAATTTGAAAGCTTGGAATTGAACCGTGACTTGAAAATTGACAGCCTATGTTTTATTTTTTTTGTGGCATTCCTGATACTGGATCTCTTATAGGAAAAAAGACAAAAAAGAAGAAAAAAGAACAGAAAAGAAGAAAAAAGAAAAAAAAATTTAATATTAGGTCCTCTTCAATAGATGCTGAAAAAATGTATTCGTCTCATTTTATTTTATGACTACTTATCCAAAGCAGATTTTTAACTGATTAGGGAATGAGAACTTTGAGGCTGAATTGGGTGAACTTAAGTTTTTCAGCGTATATCAAGGAAGGCCTTGTAACTTTTGGTGAAGTGTCTATCTAGTGGATCTAGCACATCAGGTCGTCCATTTGATGGACCCAAAATTTCTAACCCTTTGTTACTTTTTTTTTTTTTTTTTTTACTTGGAATTTTATTCATTTCAGGATTTTCTTTCCAATGGCCTCAATTTTCTAATGATTTTTTCGGCATTTGAGATGCAGATTGGCAAATTAGGTTCTGTTAATCATTTGAGGCCTATGAATTGTTTCCATTTCTCCGATGGAGCGAAGAGAGATGAACGCAAGACTACGAAGTCCACTTCTTCTCGATCTTTCAGCACTGAAATGTCTGATCGTGAGACAAGGAGGTCCGGTTCAGAGCTCGTCTCTCTGAATGTGTCAGATACAAGTGCTGAATCGTTCCGGCGAAGCCCCTTTCCAAGTTTATCCGAGAGACCAAACAATCTGAAGGTTTTCACAATTGCAGAATTGAAGACTGCTACTAGGAATTTCAGTCGATCACATGTTGTTGGCGAAGGTGGATTTGGGAGTGTATACAAGGGTACAATCAAGACACCTGAGGATCCTCATAGCAGGATGGACATTGCTGTTAAGCAATTGAGCAGAAGAGGATTGCAGGTTGCTTGTTTTAGTTCTCTTCCAGTTATTTCTGTTGTACTTTATCACCAATTGCTTTTAATTGAATCCAAAAGAAAAGTGCACTTCTTATAGAAAAGAAAAAAGAAAAGAAAGGTGCACTCACTACAGTTGTTTTCATCTGGTTACCCAAGAGTTGCACTAGCTAGTATTTCACTGTGGAAAACAAGAATCTCTACCATTCATTGGGTGTTTTGTCTTGAGGTAAATAGGCCTCTTTATCATAAAGAGTTCTAGAAGTTTCTTTTTCTTTACTTTAACATTTAACAGTTTGGTTGAGGAAGGAAACAAAAAGATAACTATAGAATGGTCGCAGCCATAAAGTAAATAAAATTATGATAAACGGAGGTTATAATTGAAAACATAGGTCATGACGATAAAGAAAGTTGGATTGTTATATGCCTAATTAGCGCTTTGCACTATGTTGAAAATGGAAATTTCCATTTTCATTTCTCCGAACCAAACAGCCTATTGGCTATCTATTACTAGCTAGATTTTCCATATTATCATCTGTCTACTTTGTCATTATTTGCTTTATAACTGACATTATCTCTGGTTGTTAACATCATCATCTCTTTGTTTGAAATTTTGTTTACTTGTCTTCTTTTGCATATTTTTTTACTCCAGAAAACCACACTTGATCGATTTTTGAAATGGGGAAGCATGTTGGGAAAGAAGGAATATTTAATAGTGAGGAAAAAAGAGGGAATGATAAAAAGATGAGAAAGAATGATTGGAAGCATAGTTAATAATAGGAAAACACTGGGGTTGTGAGGCATTAAAGATGTGAAATCAAAACACATTAAAAAGTGTGAAAAACATGCGATCGAAGAATCATACCAGTCATAAGTAGGGGCAAAAGTTATTCCAACCCAACCCGCATCATGACCCATTTTGTCTCTATTTAAGATGTCAAAACAAAACACATAAGAAGTGCAAAAAAATGAGTGATTGAAGAATCATACCAGTTACAAGTAGGGGTGCAAACGACTCCAACCCAGCCCACTTGATGATCCATTTTTTTTTGTGTCCTAATCCAATCCAATCCTTTTTAAAGAATTAGAAGCCCTACCCAACTTACCTGTAGTTTAACAATTTTGTTTTGTTGACGTGCTAGAAACAGGTTGAGTAGAGTAGAAAATGCTTTAGCTCCTTGTGGTTGTTGTACTTTAGATTACGTTATATTGCTTGGGTAGCAGTCAACTGCCCAAGCCAAGACATGTGCAGATGCGCATCTCATGCACAGGCATCCAGCCTGATGCATTTTGCATGGTGTGTGTTTCATAGGTTGCGGATTAGATATGCGTGCATTGAGCTATGGAAGATATAGATATGGAGGTTTGCTACACCTCTAAAGCATCAAGCATGACAAGGAGTATAAGAGTTCCTTCTAGAAATTGTTACTCTTAGTGTTTAATGCTTAAAGCCTAGAGAAGTTTGAAGCGGCTTCTCAAGGAGAAGTAGAAATCTAAATGTTTCATCCTTTGGGTAAGATTTTGTTTTCTCATATTTATTTGTATGAGAAGAAACACTATAATGCCATTCATGTAGTGAGGTTTATTCGAATTCTAGCCCATGATTTTTCCCTTCACATTGAGGGATCTTCCACATTATAACTATATCTCTTTGTAGTTCGTCTGATTGTTTGGTTTTTCTACTTTACTGCGTTGTTCTTATTTTTCTTGCAAAGAAGGAGAATTATTTTGGGGAGATATGCTGTGGGTTGTGTGAGTCTGGTTGAAAATTTAAATTTTCTTGTGCTATCTAAGTGTAGATTTTGTAGATACGAGTAGGATGATTAGTTTGGATGGAAAAATTGACATTTATGGAAATCCAGGATGACATATCTCCTTTATTATAAAGATTGCTGCAAACTTGTGGAAGCGGTAGAAAGGAAGTCACCAGATATGTCTAAGGATGATTGGTATGTTCTAGAAGAGAAAGTCACAGTGTGTTACAAACTGGGTTGATGATGTTGTATACCATCGTATTTTAGAGGAAAAACTGTAAAGGATTTAAGAGAAAAACTATAGACATTTTTTAATTCCAAAGCTTAGGAATCTGAAATATGATGAAAACTGTCTAATTACTAAGCATGTAAGCAAGATGCAAAGTCATAAATTAGCCATCAGCTGTGAAGATGAATTGCAAGCATTATTTTTGTTTGGTTCTCTTCGCAACAGTAGGGAAACCCTCGTTATATCGCTTAGTTATTCGGTAATTAATGGCAAAGTTAGTCTGGGTCAAGTCTCAGGCTGGTTGTTGAATAAAGAAATCACAAGGAACTTTGCAAGATTGTCTCATGGAAAGGCCTTAGCAGCAGAAGAACAAGGAAAGATATAGAGGCATATTGATAAAAACAAATCACGAAGGAGATCAAAGTCTTGAAGGAATATTGTCTGCGACTACTACAAGAAAACCAGACATTATTAGGAGTGCAGAAATTTAAAATGGGATCATATGGATGGTAAAGAAACAGTTGTTGGTTTGGCAAGAGATGAGATAACGATAAAAAAGCAGTTATTGGTTTGATAAAAGGTGAAGTAATGATTTTCTCTATTGAAAACTATCTTGGAATGATCAATGATGAAGATAGATGAGTCATTGATTCTGGTGCATCCTTCATGTTGCTTCTCACGAAAAATATTTTTGCACAGATGAATCTGGTGATTTTGGAATAGTCAAGCTGGGCAATGGTTAGATTTCAAAAATTGTTGGAAAGAGTAATATGCATGCTACCATCTTAGGTTAAATTTCATATCAGCCAGAAAACTTGATGATGAAGGCTATGTATCACACTTCAATGGAGGAAAATGACAATTGGAGAAAGAGTCTCTTATTGTAGCATGAGGCAAAAAGAAAAATACTCTTTAGAAGACCGAGATTAATATTACCAGGCGGAGTTGGGCACTGCTCTTGAAGAATATTTCACTGATCTGTTGTGTCAACATCTTGGTCATATTCATGAGAAAGGTCTGAATAGTCTTTCTAAAAAGAATTTTGTTCCTAAACTCAGAGGTACATCTCTCACATGTGATTATCACTTATTTGGTAACAAAATAAAATTTCTTTTCATAGTAAATCTTTCATCATCATCATCATCATCATAAGCCATTTCCCACCTATGTGGGGTCGGCTGCATGGATTCTGTTACGCCATTC
>JAXCLR010000050.1:50921714-50959901 GCA_035584095.1 Annona squamosa | reverse complement strand
TCCATAAGAGATGTGGCGGTGATTTTTGATGGCACCGGCTGCCAGCCTGACATGCCAACCCTCGCTTTTTTCCCGGGAAAACCTCTCAGTGGTGGCTTTTATCTTATCATTTTTATAGATGATTCATTTAGAAAAGTACGAGCTTATGTCATGAAAGTAGAGACCAAGCTTTTCACACATTTGAAAATTTTTATGTCATAGTGAAAAGACAAATTGAGAAGCGTTTGAAATGTATTTGAATAAATAATAATGGCGAATACATATACAAAAGATTTATTGAATATTGTGCTAGAAAGGGTATAAAGCATGAAAAGATTGTTCCATATACTCTGTAACATAATGGTGTGGTAGAAGGGTTTGATTGTATTATTCTAGAGACAGTGAGATGTATGTTATCTCATGGAAAATTCTTTAAGAGTGAAGCTTTGAACACTACTTATTATTTAGTTGATCTGTCTTCTCTCCTATGCATTGAAAGGTAATCTTCTAGGAGTGTGGATTGAAAGGACATCCTTTGTTCACATTTAAGAGTAGTTGGCTATATAGCATTCTTACATGTACGTAATGAACATCATTCCAAATTAGACAATAAATATAGCCCAATGTATTTTTCTGCAATATGGTGATGTTGGTTATAGATTTTGAGAATTGGGAAAGAAAAAAAAACTAACCAAAAGAAGAGATGTTGCCTTTTGTAAGAAGGAAATAGGTATCAAGCTTAATGAATTTGAGCCAACGAGAGTTGTCGAAAATGCGCACTCAGAACCAATAGTGATCTCTTCGCCAGTTCAACAAACTAAGGTCATGTTTGTTTTTAACAAAAAATTTTCAAATTAAAACTTTTTCACTCTTCATAATTATCATATTTTAAAATTATTTCTTCACATCTTCTTATACAACTACCTTATTTTTTAATCATTTTTACATAACACATATACAACTAACTTATTTATTTTAACTTTATTTTCTTTATACCTCATCATTACCTCTATCATATTATATCATTTTCTATCAATTTAACAACTTTTACACCAAAAACTTTTTATCCAAAAGTTTTATCACTTCCCAAGCACACCGTAACAAAGATTATGAACAAAGTGAAGGGGAAGAAGATCAGATGAATTTGAGCTTGAAGGTGATCAGATACAGGGTAAGTTGACTAGGGGGAGTAGCCTACTTAAGAAGAGTCACCTGTGTTGAGAAGGTCATCAAAAGTACATATGCTTTCGTTAAAATATCCTCCTTCAGATTATGTTATGCTAACAAAGAATGGTGAACCAGAAACTTTGTAAGAGATGCAAAAGAGTCCAAATAAGGAATTGTGGTATCAAGCTATGTAAGCAATTCCATCTTTGCATAAACACACAAGGCTAGTGGTGAAAGGTTGAAATGGAAAAAAAAAGCTTGAATATGATGATAATTTTTCTCTAGTTGTGAAGATTATTTCTTTGTCATCGTAGGTCTGGCAGCTCGTTTGAACTTAGAAATTAAATAGATGGACATGAAGACAACATTCTTGCTTGGTGATTTGATTGAAGAAGTTTACATGGAGTAACATGAAGAATTCTATGAAAAAGGAAGAGATCACATGGTTTGCAAGCTTCAGAATGACTTTTATGGCTTAAAGCAAGCTCTGAGATGGTAGTACAAGAAATTCGGCTCATTCATGTTAGTTTAAGGGCTCACAAAAACATTTGCAAATCATTGTGTTTATGTCAAGTACTTCTCAACCATCTCATTTACTTTTTTGCTATTATATGTTGATGATTTGCTTACCATTGGTCAAAATGTTGACTTGATTAACAAATTGAAGATGGAGCTAATAAAGTCTTTTGATGTAAAATACTTAAAAACTGCAAAGTAAATACCAATACTTGGCATGTCTTTCAAATGTGATAGAGGAAGCAGAAAACTCTGGCTATCCTAGGAAAGTATGTTGAAACGCTGATTGAAAAATTCAATGTAAATTATGCCAAGTTAGTAAACACTTGACTTGCGGGACACTTCAAACTAAGCATGCATATGTGCCTATCAAGTGAGGAAGAGAAGGAAAAGATGGTGAAAGCTCCTTATGCATCTCTAGTCAGAAGTTCAGGGTGTGCTATGGTGTGTGTACGCCTAGGCACTGCACATGCAGTTGGTTTGGTTGATTTTGAGGTATTTGAGAGACACTTCTAAAGTGTGCTTGACATTCAAAACCTCAGCACTAACACTAGAAGGTTTTTTACAGGTGCATATTTGACAAAAGATTTGGACCGGAGGAGATCAACTTTTGGTTGTTTACTTTTGCAAGGGGAGCCATGTCATGGTAGTCAAAATTGTAGAAGTATGTAGCCCTATCAACTACAGAAGTAGAGTACATTGTTGCAATAGAAGCCTAGAAAGAGATGATGTGGCTAGAGAATTTACTCAGATTTTTGTTTGATGCAAAAGGAATATGTGGTTAGATGCAACAGTCAGAATGTGGTCAACTTAAGTAAGAATGCAACCTATTACCTATCACTCCTTAATCAAGGATGTTGATGTGAGATGTCATTGGATTCATCATGTGATCGAACTAAGAAACTGAATTTGCTGAAGATTCATGTAAGTGAAAATTAAGGAGACATGATGACCAAAGTTGTGCCAAGGGAAAAAACATGAGCTATGTAAGAACTTGGAAAACATTCAGGTCCTTTGACTTCCTAGCGAGGAGGAGTGCCCTCCTCATGGGGCTAGACTCTGGAGAGGAGAGATTGTTCTGCATTGGACTATATCGGATTGCTTGGAAGGCAATCCACTCCCCAAGCTAAGCCATGCATTGATGCACATCTCATGCACAAGCATTTAGTCCTATGAGTTTTGCATGGTGCGCATTTCATTGGTAGCATATTAGATATGCACGGATGAGCTATGAAAGCAATAAATAGGGGTTTGCTATGCTTATAAGGCATTAGGCAAAGCAAGAGAGTTTAAGAGTTCCTCCTGGTGTTTGGTGCATGAAGCCTATAGAAGGTTTAAGTGACTTTTTAAGAAGTTTCTTGAGAAGTTTTTTGTTCCATCATTTGAATGAGATCTTTCGTTTTCTCTTTCATATTTATTTGTATGAGGAAAAAAAACTCTGTACTCCTATTCATATAGTGGAAGCTTGCTCGGATTTTGGCTTGTGGTTTTTACCCTTAACATTGAGGGGTTCTCTATGTCAAAATTGTCTCTTTGTGATTTGTTTGATTGTTTATTTACTACATCATTTTTTTTTTCACAAAGGGGAATTAATTTGTGGACAAATTGTGGGTTGCATGACCTCCCCAATAATGGGAATGATAAGTGGTCGTGCTAGCAGTTGCATGAAATTTTCATCACCATTGCGATTAGAATCCCTTATGAAATTGTTTTTTAACATAAAAATGAGGGAGTTGGAGTATTTTATAAAATTATACATATTTTTATACTGTCTTCCTAATGTTTTATTAGATGGGGTAATTTTGTAAAAAAAATAAAATAAAAGATTTTTTGATAAATTATAGTATTTTATATATATTTTAAAAATGCCACTAAAAATATACTTATCGGATAAAAGAAAATTATTTGGAAATATTTGATTATACAATTAATATTACCTAAATAAGTACTATTAGCAAAAATACCTTAATATGACTAATATAATTTATATTAAAAAGATAATGTTATTCTAAAGTATCTGGGGAGTTTTTTAATTGAACACTTAGAAATGAATCATTTCTGATTGGACCACGTTCCTCAACAGAGATGAAAGAAGGTGAGTAAGAAATAAAAGTAGCCATGGATTTGCTATAGAAATCAGTTAGATTCTAGCAGCTTGTTGATCTTCTACTTTAGTTGAGTCTCGTGATACAACACAATTAACTAAAATATTGGTAATCGAAAATAAAATTATGTATTTTTATTTATATTTGGATTAGATTTACAATTAATACATGATCAAAATAGAAAACAAAGGATATATATATATATAATAGCTTTGATTAATATAGTTTTTTTGATTGGAGTATATTTACAACATATCTCAATTCACATCACATTCAAAGCTCTGAGACAATTCTAACAATATTTCCAAAGGAAGACAACAAGCTCTCAAATATCAACGGGGGAGATCACTAGCTCCCAACTACATAAGGAGGACCACACATGCCCCCACAGAAATTTTTTGGGAACGAAAGTTTCGTTCCACGCCCGGTGACCAAACGAGCGCCGCTCATTTGGTAGCTTTGATTAATATTGATACAGAGAAAAGTTGTTATTAATCATGCAAAATATGAATATTATAAATTTTCAATAAAATAAAATAATATAAACATATAAATCCATTGAGCGATGGACACATAGCTAGGTTAATTGTCTGCATAGCATATTCATGTCGTCAAGGATTTCATATACCTAACCCAACTTATAAATTGGGCTGAAACAGCCCAACCCAGCCCAACCCAACTTTAAGGGTGCATTTGGTATTCACCAAAACAAAAATTTTTTCCAACTAAAACTTTGGCCCTCCATAACTATCTTATTTTTTAATACTTTCTTCACATCTTTCTGCACATCTATCTTGTATTTTAATAATTTTCACAAATTTTCATACAATACTCTTTATCTATTTTAGCTTTATTCTCGTTGCTCCTCATCATTACTATTATCATTTCGCTTCACTTTCATCATTTCAAAGACTTCTTCCCCAAAAACTTTTATTGTAAAAATTTTATCAAATACCAAACACATTGAATTTGGGTAGAATGCGACCTAAATTTCTAAGCCCATCTTCCAACACAACCTAACCCTACCTGCTTTAAAATGGGTTGGGTTTAGCTGATTATAGGTTGAGCCCAACCCATTTGGACCTTGGCCAAACATTTCAAACAAAACATAAAATGCTTATTGTTGCCACTATATAAGTTATGTAAACATCTAAATGACCAAGTAGTTGACACAAGTTTGTGCGTGTAAGAGGTTCGAGGTTTGAACTTAGACTGGGGCATTATCTTCCACATAGACCAAAAAAAAAAAAAAGCTATGGTTGGACCAAGTATAAGAATGTAAGACTGAATCAATGTTTAAACCATGAGGTCATGCACTTGGAGGGATACGATCTCATCAATTTTGTCCCCTTTGGAAACTATAATTACCATGGGCAGCATAGTTGGGCTCATTTGTGTGACCAATGACCACAAGATTATATTTTGTAGAATGTGAGCATCAATAAGTTAACTGACCAGCAGAATGAGGTAAGTGTGCCATCGTGGTTCGTTAATGTCATAGCTATGTGTGAGCAGAGTTCTATTGCACTCAAAGGTATAAGTGGTGGTCAATAGTTATGGTGATAAAACAAAAAAATGACTGCGAAATTTGGATAAAGCTCTTGATTGGGCAAGTGCAATGATTATACGCATGGTTTTGAATATCAACCAATATCAATGACCTATTTCATAGGTATTGGCTGAGAACGAGATATGGGACATCTGTTGGCTATAAAAAATGTTCTTTTTTTGATTGCCTCATTTGCGTGTTGGCTACCTTAGGTAGAGAATGGACTGATGCACCATTATCTATGTAAAGATAAAATAACAATATATTCCTGCATTTAGCAATTGTTTGGATATTGGAGTTGTAGGCTCATGTCTATTTTGATATATTGGAGTAGTACTGTTAAAGGATGCCATGTGCAGTAGCAAGTCAACACATGAACCTTTTATCGTAGCTGGGCTGACTGAGGTAATTCACTTCTCTAAGATTGCCCCAAATACTTAGCCTGTTGATTACAGAAAATAGTTGTAATATGACCACTGTAGGAGGATGAGTATCAGAGTTCATTGGCAATTTCATCTTTCTACCCTTCCTGTGAAAAACCTAGTAAAAGGATAAAATAGCTTGGATAAGGTCATCTGGTAATCTTCCCTGCTATTTAGTGGCTTGAGTATCAGAGTGGCATCATCAGTTTGACACCTTTCTAACCGCTTTATTTTGCAGATTCAAGGTTCAGAGATTTCCTTGTGCTAGTTTTCACAACGAAATAAAGATGATATGCTTGTTTGAAATTTAGGAATTTTTTTTCCGTACTAGATCAATGTGAGATGAAATAACTTCCAGCAGATAGTTTCTTTCCACATCTGACTTATGAGTTCAGGTGGTGAAATTATTTCCTTTTGACTAGGAGATGCCCAGCTAAGATTGATTTGCTCCAATTTGAATGATAAGTGAAGGCTGGGTGAAAATGATATGGTATTGTGGATAGTTGAAGTAAGAAATTCTTTAAGACAGTTTTGGTAGGTTAAGTGCTAAAGGGTACATCCCAATACAGCAAGAAAGGACTTGAGAACCTTACCTTGAAAGCAAGAAGGCTGAGCAGGCATTTGGATGATGAAATAGGAATCCAATTACTTGGCATAATGCTTATATACTCTTATATGGGATAACGCTCGGATGGTCTTTGAATGAAATATATGCATAATTTGAGGTGCAGATTGATTGAAGCTCTTACCAACGCGGAAAACAGCACGAATCATGGAAAATCACAATGCTACCAGCAATACCAGAAAGGTCAAAAATGAAAAATCTTAAGTTTTCTCAATCCAAAATTCTAAATGCTCAACATTTCTAATCTTGTAATTTTAATAAAGTGAAGAATAGTAAAACTTTTCTTGATCTCAAGTTCCTGGCTTCACATGTGTATATTCAGGGTTCTCATCCAGTTCCTTAACCTCATTTCTTTCCATTTTCAACTCTAGCCACCTTAGTTGAATTCAAAGCAAGCTTCAAATTAAATTAATGTCATGGGGAACATTTCTCAACTTGTGTCCAGACTCACTTCTAACATCTATGATTTAGTATGACTTTGATGCATGCATTAAAAAAGCATGTTTTTTACCTTTCTTGCAACCGATCAAAAAACATGTAGCTTGCTGTTGTCCTAACAAAATATTATTCTGTTGAGCCAATGTGATTTTAGCTATCTATTCATATGACTGTCTCATTTGTTGTTATGCGGTGAAAGGTTTTTGGTAATTGCTTTTCTGTACCTGTTCAACCATTACTGTGTAGCTAACCCCAGTTAAGTA
This sequence comes from Annona squamosa, assembly GCA_035584095.1. Taxonomy (NCBI): domain Eukaryota; kingdom Viridiplantae; phylum Streptophyta; class Magnoliopsida; order Magnoliales; family Annonaceae; genus Annona; species Annona squamosa. The sequence continues at coordinate 50,952,837 of JAXCLR010000050.1, read as the reverse complement.
GGAAACAGTATGATGATGATGATGATGATGATGATGATGATGATGATTTGTCAGTTTTAGTGAAAACTACAACAACAAAGATAATTATCGATTACTATTTTTATTGAAAAGACTTTTTCCCACACGTAGTTAATGAGGACACTTATTTTATGATGTATATGTACTGCTGGAATCCACTAATTTTGACGATTCATTTTGTAGGGTCATAAGGAGTGGGTGACGGAAGTGAATGTTCTCGGGATAGTTGATCACCCTAATCTTGTTAAATTAGTGGGATATTGTGCTGAAGATGATGAAAGAGGAGCACAACGACTCCTGATATATGAATTTATGCCAAACCGAAGTGTAGAGGACCATATATCGCCCCGTGCATCTACGCCACTTTCATGGGACAGGAGATTGAAGATAGCCATAGATGCAGCCCGTGGTTTAACATACCTACATGAAGAAATGGACTTTCAGGTACTTGTTTTTTAGATTGTACTACTTGACTGAGTTTGCATCCCTCTGCCACCATCATTGGTATCATGATCATCATTGCTTTATTCCAAATAGCTGGTGTTATTGGACATGACGTATGATTGGCTCTATCATAGGACATTTCTCAATGTGATGTATAGGTATTTTAGTCATTCTTGGTATACACTGCTTTATTTTTGTTCATGACTGTTAAAAATGAATGATCTGTGGATAAATGGCAACAATAAGCTTCTAGCAGCAATATATATATTTATAATAGGATACAGTCTTGCTTTTATGATCTCTGTTTTTCTTTCCTCTTTTCATTTCTTCGTTTCACATTTTCCAATTGCATTGGGATGGAGTAAATGGCATCTGTTGGGAGTATAAGTTGATCAAAAGCAGTAATTATAGTAGTCCTTTGTGTTGTTCTCCTTGGTGGATATGACAAATAATAACCCAAATGATCGCGGGAATCCAAAATAAATTTCAAATTCAGAAACAAGAATGAAATAATGCATGTATGCACATGAGCAAATAGAGATGAAGAGTTTATGCCTGCACTGTTTTCTGAGGCTTTCCAGCCTTCGGTTCTAAAACCCAATGTGGAACCAACACTTTTTCAGTCATCACAAAACACCAAAATGCCTCAGTTTATCTAAGCTTATAAGGATCTCAGACATACCTTTGTTTCATCCAAATTCTGGGTAGCTCACAATAAAACTGTTAAGGTGGATGATTAGTGCAAAAGAAAAAAGGCAAATTCAGAAAGAAGTAATTTGAAACAATCTAAAGGTGAAACAAATAGGAATGGAAATGAGAAAAAGTAGAGTATGGTGGCTTTGGCATGCTAAGTAGAGGCTTGAAATTGTACTAGTTAGGAGTGGTAAGTTTATTTGAATAGAAGATTGTTAAGAAAAAAAGAGGAAGAGAGAAAGGGGGGGAAAAAAGAGTAGAAGTAATCAAGAAAGATATAAAAACGATTACTGAGAGCACAGTTCATACTCATAAAGAATAATGAAACATAATCCATGTAGCTGACACCATGTTGGTGGTAAACAACTTATGATGATAATGGCGTAATTGTATGATTTACATCTCACTTATTTTTAGCATACTTGTGAGTATCATCACGATGATGTAATTGCAGGTTTTATAGATCACTTGTTTTAGCATAGTTGTGAGCATCATCATTATCATTTTCTTCTTCTTCTTCTTAGTTTTGTCTTGCCTATGGGGATTTAGTTGTATTTATTTTGTTGCACTATTCTTATTGGTGATACTCCAATTATTTCACGTCTTTCTTAATTACTTCAAGCCATAAAATCATGCCTCCTAATCAGTGAACTTTGTGGCCTTCATTTTACTTGTCCAAACTGTCTGAGTGTTTTTTTTTTTTTTTCCAATTTTATTACTTACTGGTTGTGGTTCCACTTTTAGATTATCTCAAGTTACTTCATTTTTAATTTTATCCTTCTTAATTTACCATTCATCCATCTTAACATTCTCATTTCTTCTACATTTTTCTATGTAAATGTTGTTCTCTAACTGCCCACATTGTACTCTATGAAGCATAGCTGGTCTTATTGCATTCGTATACAATTTTCCTTTTACTTTAATTGGTACTCAACCATCACATAGAATTTTCTTTCTGAAAAAAATATAAAAAACCCTCACATAGAACTCCTAAAGAACTGTCATTCCTTCCTCCCAGCTTGAATTCTATTTGAAATGCCTTTGTCAATTTCTTTACTTTCTTGACCTATTGATCCTTGTGAGGCAAAACAGAATAGACTGACATGAACATTTTTTGGGGGTGTTTTATTTGAGATTTTAGCTATTGACTTGTGCTAGGATTTTATTTATTCATCAAATGATTCAAATGTAAATCAAACATTATGTGGGGGATGTTTTGTTTGAGATTTTATCCATTTACTTATGTTAGGATTTTATTTATGCATCAAATGACTCAACTGTAAATCAACTTGATGAATAATTTAGACTATGGTTTCTATTATTATATTTAAGGTTTTTTTTTAAAATTTTGATTTTCTGGAATATAATATGCATTAAGGTTACATGTGGTATGGATTAAAAAAGTGAGGAAATTTTTGAAGAAGTGAAAGAGTGATGTAATATGATATGGGTAATGATTTGAAATAAATAGGAATAAAGTTAACATAAACAAAGTAGTTGTATGGAAAGATGTGAAAAAAAAGATTGGAATATAGATATGATGATAGAAAAAGTAGGATAATTAGGTAATTTAGGTATTAAATCATATATTAAAAGGTTTATAGGAAAGAGGTAGAAAGTTTATTTTATTTACCTCTTACCAAATGGAGCCAAGTTGCAAAACTTTTGATGATTGATTATCAGCTGCCAGTTCTTTGGTCATCTCTATATTGTCATGTTTCTTTAGTTGGTTATCATTTACGTCTAATTCAAGTTTTTTTTTTTGTGTGTGTGTGTGTGTGTGTGTGTGTGGAAGTTCTTTCAGTTGAAAGGTTTGTAGAACTTGAAATTGGAAAATACAGTGCTAATGAATTTTGTTATGTACTTCTGGAGAAAGCTGCTTTTGTGGCTATAGCATCCTTGGTTTCGCAATCATGTTTTGCACGGATGTCAATGCTAACATATACTTCATTTGTTCTATTAGATCATTTTCCGAGATTTTAAAAGTTCAAATATTCTCTTGGATGGCCAATGGAATGCAAAGCTTTCAGATTTTGGGTTGGCTAGAGAGGGTCCAGAAGAAGGAAAAAGTCATGTTTCAACAGCAGTAAGTTTATGAAATAAAAAATCGACAAGAAGACAACCAATGAAAGCACTACTTGAGTTGTTTTTCCTCCCCTCTTTGTGTTATCACCCATGTGCACGTACCCCTTGCCCTCTTTTTTAATTTTGATGGCTTTAGCTCTTTATATTGAGTCATTGGCTTATTGCTCATGAATCACATCATGTGTTAACAAGCATGCTTTTGATGGTTCTGTCTGTGAAGTTTACCTGTTGTTTCAGCCTCTATTGAGATAAAGAACGTGAGCTTATATGCTATTTCTAGTCATTTCTGATTTGGCCATATTATAGTAGATACCCTGCTATGGATTGTTCGGTGGCTAGAACTTCAATCACATTGTTGCTTTACATATAATTAGGTATATAACAATTTTATTATGAAATATCTCATCCTTGATGTTTTAAATTTGATTTGCCATTTCTGGTGGTTGCTTACTGTATTCCTAGGAACTGCTACTTGGAATGCTCATGAGAGAGGGAGGAAGCACGAATATTTAAACATTTTTTTGTAATCCGACTATCTACAATATATGTTAAGCGGACTTCCTGCTTTCAGGCCAAATGTTGCACTACTTAAAACTATTCCACCCTTGAATGTAAAAATTAATGTTTTTAAAACTATATCAAACTGGTTGGTTCAGGTCAGTGTTCCTGCAGTGAATAATTTTTATTTTATTTTTTTACTTCTATCAACACCTTGAAAGAGTATGGCTGCTTGTATATTGCTCAACATAAAAATATTTCTTTTGTTTTCTTCATAAATTTGTGTGCCCCATGTAGATTAGTTTCCAAACCAAAATTTATATTTGTTTTCAACTTTTTTTTAATTTATTAGAATAAAAACGTGCAGTGAAATAAAAAATGTAAATTTTGGTACGAGAATCAATTTAGGTGGCCTACACATCTATGAAAAAAATAAATAACATACTGGTCTGCCCATATATTGCCCGATATACAAGCAAGTGCACAATCTGAATGCAAAAAATGTATATGTTTTGGCTATTAATCAGTCCATAAATACCGATAGAAAATAAGTAGGCACTCAAAATAAGTACATGCTTGGTCCATTGCCTAACTCCTCATGTAAAGGTTGATTTCAATATGAACAAGAGTAAAATTCACCGATTTGATTGATTAGATTCTAAAAAGCAGGAAAAAATGTATCAGCAATAAATCAATCTAAAATTCAAAGCCATTCAATTTTATAAATGGAACTGTAGCTATACTTTTGAGGATAACATATGCAGTGTTTTATTTGATATTCTTATTAAATTACCTTCTATTTTAAAAACATTGTATGAATTGACAGAAGTCATTGGAACTGATGATTGAATTGATTTACTTGGGAGATATACTCCTAATCTACTCAATGTCTAGATCAAGTTCAGTTAGTGACAATGATACCTCAAAATGTTTCTATTTGCTTCTATGGTTACACAATCTGAAATTGCTTTTAGCTGTTTTGCTTAAATGATTGTGATATGAAATTAAACTTGTCTGTATTTACATTGGTCGTCAAATCTGAAACAGGTAGTAGGCACAATTGGATATGCAGCTCCAGAGTACATACAAACTGGACGCCTCACTGCCAAGAGTGATGTTTGGAGCTATGGTATTGTTCTTTATGAACTCATAACGGGCCGCCGTGTATTGGAAAGGAACCGACCAAAAGGTGAACAAAAGCTTTTGGAGTGGATCAAGCCGTTCATTCAGGACATGAAGAAATTTCATATGATTTTGGACCCAAGGCTTGAAGGCCAATATGATGTTAGGTCTGCTCGGAAGCTTGCTGCAGTTGCAAACAAGTGCTTGATGCGGCATCCTAAGATGCGGCCCAGGATGAGTGAAGTGCTGGAACTGTTGAAACAGATTGGACATCGAAAAGAAGTTGGAAGCCCGCAACTCCCCATCAAGAATCCTAGTCCAAGAGAAGATTCTGAAGAACCTGAAAGGAAAAAGGCCAAATCAAAGGGATGGGGCATTTGGGAATGGAGGTTGAAAGAGAGAGGAAGCTGGAGAAACTGGACCCCAAAGCTTTTGAGGATGCGGTGATAGATATCGAAAAGTAAAAGAGAACTATACTGCCGATTGGAATGGCTAATGGACCTAGACCTCGCTGTTCAACTGCAAGTTAATTGGCCATGTTGGTGTCTTACCAATGCATTTAAGTGCTGCTTAAGTCGTCTAATTCTCTGTAGTCATTATGCTGCTTATGAAAATCAGCCAGATAATAATAAAGCAAGCTTGTTGGGTGCCATAGTGGGCGGGCAGTGCTACCCTTTCCACGGTGAGCTAATAACGTCATGGTTGGGCTGCATGTGATGACTGCACTGTCCGCTTTCAAGTTTCTTCTTCTTCTTCTTCTTCTTCTTCTTATTATTATTATTATTATCTTTTAAAATTTCGGTGTGGAATCTATTGTTTCTGGTTTGTACAGGTTGCAGTTTGTGAAGAAAACTTTCCATTTTTTAACCAAAAAAAAAAAGATCATTAAATGTGACCCGCCAAAAGAGTCTTTGAAAGATGTTACTCATTTTTTCCCGCTTGCATTCCCTACGTCTTGTCGTACATAACTTTTATGACTGTCCTAAGATGTCAGCGAAGAATGCTTTAGTAAATTCAAACTCACTTGCCAGTTGCGGCATAACGAATCATGATATATTACATGGCAAGGTTTGTGAGATGGTGCAATAGAAAATTGGAGAAACAACGTGAGTTTGGTTATTTTCCTTTTTGGTTCACCCATTTTAATTGGCATAGCATCTATTTAATATTTATTTCAACAATATATTTTTTCTCTATTGTCTGCACATTCGGATGCTTTTTTTTTTTTTTTTGGGTAATTTGCATATGTAGGATTATCGATATTGCAGATATATCTACGTAGTTTCACGAAATGTATATTACCTACACATAGTTTCACCAAAATTTCGTAGTATCCTCATGCCGTTAATCGCCGTTAATATCTGCCGTTATATTTTCAAAAATGACAAAAGTGTCCTCATTTTCATGAGGGTAATATGCAATTTTGGTGAAATTATGTAGGGTGATATGCAATTCGTGAAAATATGAATGATGACATTTTTGTCATTTTTGAAAATATAATGACAGATATTAATGACAGTTAACGGTGTGTGGGTAATATGCAATTTTGGTTAAACCGTGTGGGGATAATATACATTTCGTAAAACTACGTGGGTATATGTGCAATTAGTGTCAAACTATGTGGATATATATATATATATGCAAATTATCTTTTTTATAAAAAAAAATGTTGTGTGTTCCAATGTTCATTTTTTGATATTTTATACACATTCAAATTTGATATTATACTCAAGTACTTTTGCAACTCTCACACAATTGAGGGACATTTTTTTTATAAATACTCTCAACTAGGAGAGAAATTTGTAAAACCTACCCAATTTTGGGGGGAAATTTCATCTCGCATCAAACCCGCGCTCGTGCAGTCGTGCTGCTGCTGTTGACGGCGTGTACCATTCTAGAATTCTTGTTTTGTTTCTTTTTGGTCTTTCGACCTGCATTTATAATACCCAGTGGACCCAAATTTCTTTTAAAATTATTAAAGCATTTTCTTGATTGTAATTATTAAAGTTTCTTTTAACTAGGTTTTAACTTGGGTCTGGTTAAGCCGGATCCATAAAAAAATGTGATGTTAGGGTTTGCTTTTCTAGACCTTTAACTCTTTTTAGAACTTGAACCCACCCAAGAACCTAATTGGTAAATTGGGTTCCATTTTTCATTTTTCATATTTAATATAAAATATATTTTATAAGTAATACCAAAATAATGTTTTTCATATTTATATATTTTCTTATGTTTAAGTTTGGATATATGTATATTACGTTGGAATTATAATATAGATAAATTGTATAATTCATGTTTCCCTAACTTTCCCTACCTTTATACTCACATTATTACTTTTAAGTTTTTAAAATTTTTCTTTTATCTTTTTTAAAAAATAGTTAGATTGTATTTATATAATTTGTTGTTGTTACATATTCATATGAAATTTAAACTGTCATACTTAAATTAAATGAAAATTTATTAATTTGAATTTTAATTTGAAACTCAACTCCAACTCAATTTTTCATAAATAGGGATATGATTTAGGTTTTATAAATAGCATTAGGGTTTAAATTTATAAATAGGCTAGTATTAGGATTTAAGTTTTATGAATAGGGTTACATGTCTAATGAATAGGGTTACATGTCTATTTCTAACCTCTTTTTAGGAATTCTAAATAGAATTAGATTTTTCTATTAGTAAATCATTATATTCTAATGATGTATTCTGAAAGTGGCTAGTAAAATGTAATTTTAGGTGCGAATCTAGAAGAAGTATGCGTTGTAGACTTGTAGGTAAGTGGAAATGCAAGTATTCAACAGCCTACGGCAATAACCAACGAGATATAAATATGTAATGCCCAAGTAGGAGTATAGGAGATTGGGATCCTTTTACTATCCCAAAATCCAACAGTCCACAACTTATGAATCCCTGAGACCTTGATGGGAGTTCCCCTCAATGCTTTAGAAATTGGGATTTTTGAAATCATACCTACATGATTTGCCGGATATTGCAGTTGTACCTTAGTTTTACAAAATTACAAAATATCTTTCAACATTTTGCATGAAATTGCATGCGTGCTTAGGGTTGTGTGGATTAACATTAAAATTTTTTATGAGAGGATGAAATTGCAAGTTACTGTTTACTTTATTATTTTCAACCATTATTCTTGCTGTAATTATTGTGAAAACCATTTCAAATGCTAAATAAATCATTATAAATATTTTAGTAATAAATTTAACTCTTGCATATAAGAAAAATAACAAGGAAAAACCTTAAACATTTTTTTCTATTTTATACCAGTGTTCTCAACATTAAATAAATTAATTCCAAGTCTATCCCATTTTAGACACTTTAATTGATTTTCAAAATTAATGTTTCTAAGTCACTACTTGGATGCTTAAGCATCTAATATGATGTATGTAGAGTAGTATGAGTGGGTTTCGTTGTTTAAACATTAGGTACAGGCAGCGCACCTTTGTTAGGTGCCCAGTCATATAAGGTGGGTGACATGATAAAAAATTAAGTTCTCTAATATATAATTGAAAAGTACTTTAAAATAAAAAATTTATTTGTCAAAAATATTTATCAAAATAATGGGGTGTTTATTTACACCAAAGACATTTCAAACTAAAACTTTTTACTCTAAAAATTTTCACTCTCCATAACTAAGTTATTTTTAATTATTTTTTACTTCTTTTTATATGTTAATTTTTTTGTTAAATTTGATAAATAGTTTAAAAATATTCTCATATCAAAATGTAAAATATTGAAAAATAATGTTTATATTCTAATGTTATAACTAAAAAATACAAGAAAATACTTTAAAATCAAAGTTTTATCTGTCAAAATATTAATTAAACTAAATATGTTAATTTCTCTATTAAATTTGACAAATAAATTCAGTAATAAATATTCTCATGTCATAATATAAAATACAAGAAGATAGTTTAAAAATATAAATAGTTTTTATTAAAATATTTCTTAGAATAAATAGTTAATTTGATGTCTTTAATATTTTGATAATTTCCACAATAATTAATATTAAAAATTAATTTTCTAATATTATAGAAAATTATCTTTGCAAATTTTTTTGATGAATATTTTAAAGGCACATTTGATTAAGGAAAATGTTAAAAATTGTTGTTTAAGGTATTTTCTTATATTGTGTGTTATAATATGAGAAAATTAAGTCTTAAAAGAATATCATGGAAGTATTTTGCATTGTGTTCTATATGCTCCGATTTTACATATAAAAAAACTCTTGATTAAAAGAACTAAATACAAATAATCCATTTGCACAAAATCATTATTTTATTGAAATGATAATAAGATATATAGGTCTTTTTAGAATTTATAAGCGCGTAGAAAGCTGTGTTAAACAAATAGATACAGATAGATGAGTACACTCACCCGCACTATGAATTAAGAAAGGGATGAGTACATGTGATTGTTGTAAACTCAATTAGCAAATCAAATATAATCCATGTTTTGAGGATTAATAACTTAAATTTGAGAATTTAAAGGTATTGACTTGTTTGATGCAATGTATTAAGTTTGACTTTTTTCAAAAACAAGACATGACTTATCAAGTCAAAAAGTCAAGTCGATATCGAAGTTAACTCCAAGATTGATTTCAAATAGTATTGTGGGGGCAGATATAAACTTGTGGACGCGTGAGTGTGCAAAGTTGTAATAAAAGTTAACTTCGTATGCGATTTTGGTCAAGTTACAACCCAAGTTAACTTAGCATGCGACTTGGGAGACTTCAAGCCACCGATGAAGAATCTGAAGAAGTCAAGTTGCACCCGAAGTCGACTTCGACGTGCGACATAGGTGAAGTCCCACGTAAAATCGACCTAGTAATGAGACTTGGATCTATCAAGTACTAAAATGAAGATTTTTAAAGAATCATTTATACAATGGATATCAGTGTCACATACCTAAGTTGATTCAAGTACATGACTTGACACCATGAGGTTCAAAATTTGAAGAACTGAACTCAATGATCAAAAAATAAAACTCAAGGAACACATATCTTGAAGATAAATGCCTACAAATGAAGCTCCAACCATAAAGAATTGAAATCTTCAGTACAAGTCTTGAATTAATGAAGGCTACGTTTGTGAGACCACATGAAAATTGAGAAGTTGAAATGGAAACTGAGTGCAAAAAGGTTAAACCATGAAGACATTAGATTTTAAAGGTCAAAGTACTCAATTTAAGAAGATTTAAAGTTCCAAAGTGCATAATGCAAAGCGAAGTCGCAACCCAAGTTAACTTTATTTATGACTTGTGTTAATTAGACTAAGTCAACCCGATATTGGAACTTTGAGTTGAAGATAAGAAGTAAATCCCTTAGGAAGGAAATGAGGAGACCAACGTTGCAACCTAAGTCTACTCCAGACTGCGACTTGTGGTGAACTCGCATTTGAAGTCGACTCCAAATGTAACTTGGATTGTAACAATCATAAAAATTCAAAATTTAGTGCATTTAATACTCGCCATCTACCTTTTAATGTTCAAAATAACTCTAAATAGATGTTAAAGATAGTTATAAGGGTCAGCTAGAGCATTCATCGAGTTTACACTTTCCCTCCTACAAGCATTTAAGTGTGCACTATTCAAGTGTGCATTAAGTGCTCTATGAGGAGTAGCTCACATTCTCATTGTAAAGTACTGCAAGCTTTCATCCTCTTCAATCTTTTTGAGTCTACTCAGATCCCAAATCTGCTTTACACAACTCATTCCTACACACCTCTTTTCATCTTTGCATCTTAAATCATCATCTTTATCATCAATTTTGCATGAAATATTCCTGTTTTACACAAATAGCATCCAATCGTGAGTACTTGCACATATCTAATCTAAATTAATCAATATTTGACTCAAAACATTCTATTCATTTAAATTTACACTAAATATTATTCAAAATATAATATATGAAAATAACACAACAATTATATTAGTGATTGTACATAGAAAATTTTAAGTGCACATTTAACTTCTATATTTATATAGAAAACATCAGCAAACTCATATCAAACCAATCACGTATGTCATGCCACTATATATAGTGAAAATACTAAGCTCTCACTAGTAGTACATAATAATATCATGCCATAGACATAGATGAAACCAAACCAACCTCATGTCTATCAAAGGTTATGAACAACCCTAAACAAACTATACACATGCATCGCTTAGGTCATATGCATTATTCTCATGCCAAAATCGTGTGTAATTAATTTTACAAAACCATGCCCATACTCATTTCACAAAATATCCACTATATGATTTCACAAAACCATGTCAAAACAAATAACCGAACCATCATTGAAGGGCCTTGCCCAAATCAATTTAATTAACACGTGGCATGCAATGTCTAACACCAAACTATCCCAGAACCCATCTAAACACAATCATATTAAGGCATAAATCCATCCTTGGTCTCCTCAATTATAGCCTCAAACTAGGTTAAACTAGAAGCCATGATTCTCCCCTCAACATGAGGGTTATAGAAATCAATATAAATCATCAGTAAACTCAAGCAAACAAGTTCATATCTCCAATTCAAAATATATACTCATGTACATCAAGCACATCACAAGTTTCATTTTAAATAATTTACTATTACGCGCGTCTCGAACATTCTCACTATATCATTTATATTCACAAATTTCTACATGTGCATTTATATGCCATTCCTACATATTTAACATTACTCAGACATTTCATTAAATATATCGTAGATTCAAAGGAGTTATATGGAATTCATGCCCAACTCACTCAAAATCCATGGGATTTCACCTAACATATTATAATATCGGACAAAATCACTTCTAAATAATTCCATTTAATCATTTATGTGCATTTTCACCAAAACCCTTAATTTCTAACACTCATTCATCCTCTAAATCAAGCCCCAATCATAAAATTTTGTCCAAATCATTCAACAAAAGTCGATGATTGTAGACAAACATCAAAACAAGTCATTTGCAACTCAAATCTATCATTTATTTAAAAAAGACAACCTACTTACTCAAATTTGATTTTCTCTAAGAATCTCTAAGATCTCTAAAGCTTCAACCCTTCTCCTTGCTCCATCATGCTCGCTTGATGCAAAATCATATGAAGTCAAACATTTTTAGGTGGGTTTTCATGGGGATAGTAAGCTAGGGCACCTAGAAGAAAGAAGAGAAGAAAATGGCATAGAAATGAGGTGGGTTCAGACCCTCTCTGCTTAAAATAGATTTCCACATGGCTTGACTCATGTAATTCTGGAAATTATACAGTTTGGCCCGTGTGGGCCCATAAACGTCCGAATTTCAGCTACCATGTGCCATTTTGCTTATAACTTTCTCTATACAACTCTAGTTAGCATGATTTTTTCTATGTTGGATTCCTAACTTCAAATAATATCTCTCCACAAAATTTTAGCTCAAAATTGGTTACCATAAACTTTAGCATGCATTTCACTACACGACTTTACCAAAAATTTTACTCATTCTTAATGAATATAACTATTTCATACAAAAATATATTCTAACACCAAGTCAATCATTTACAAAATTGTTTTTATCATCATAATATTATATTATGTCATTTATTTGATCAAGACATGTATTATATAAAACTTAACCTATCAACTTAATTTTTTTTAGTCACATTGCCTCTATAATGGGTCTCACTAGTTCAAATCACATATATCATATCTACTGCCTCCAAAATCACTTCTCACACATTACACATATATCTAGCATCTCATTCATGCTAGAAACCTTCATTTCCCATGTCATTTGAAAAATTTCACCCCGTTAAGTTTATTTCGTATTGAATTGTCACCATTAACCCCCAAATAGTTTAATTTTTAAAATTATCTTGTCAATTTGATTGTCAAGCATCATGAATACATTTAAATCATGTGTAGAATAATTTTCGTGAAAATCATGACTCTCATCAATGATCTTCAATCCTTTAAATTATCACAGTTCTTTTAGGCTTACTGACACAATTAAGCCCATTTTCGTCATCCATCTAACTTTATCATTGGATTCTCACCCACAACCATCTATATCCATTTCCAACATGCTAGATATCTTGCCCATAACTCAATATATTTGAAATCTAGTCAACCGCAAGTTATGCCCTTTCCTAGTTCAAAATCTACATATAATAGTCAAGTTTCAAATACCCATCATTTAACTAAATGTAAGATTCTCACGTATCCAAAATCATCCAACAAATACTAGGGAATCCATCCCAAGATTTTCTTGAGCCATTCGTCAAAAGTCACTCATCCAGTTCTCAATGATTGGAATTTTTATATTAGTCACAATTCACATAATTTTTCACACATGAATCTATTGATTCTCAAAATCCTACTATCATGTGACTTCTTAAGCTACATAATTTTTCACACATCAATCCATTGATTCTCAAAATCCTACTATCCTATGACTTCTTAAGCTACATTATATATGTTACGGTATCTTTACATAGTTGTTATTACTTAGAATATTATAGTGAGCTAGTGTCTCCTGCATTTTGCTTTTGGATTTGTACAGTAAGTTAGCTTGTCCCTCATTTGGCTTTTGGATTTACGCAACAAATTGATGTATTGCGCACATAATTTTTAAATTTACATGGAAAGCCGATGCGTTCCACAAATGGTCTCTAAATTTGAAAATTGAATAGTTTTATTAAGAAATGGGTTTAACCAAATTTCAAAGTGTGCTTAGGTCAACATAAATTAGGTTGGGCCCAACTAGGTTAATTGTTAGTTAAGCTTATTCCTTATAATTTGGATGATTTAATGATCATATCATTGATTTAAATATGACTTTGTAAGTTTAAATGATAAAATTTACTTTGTTTTATGCAAGATACTCATATTTATTGATGTGCATGAATTCAATCTAATCCAGGACTAAATGCAGGCAAATCATGAAGAATCAAAACTTGAGAATCAAGATATGCTTAATTGGATGGATTAGAGAGCTAAAAAGAGTCAAATCAGCAATCTAAAAGGCAATAACGTGTGGAAAACATATCGACGTGGTTCAGTGTGTGCTGGTTAGCAAACCGGCAAAAATTTAGAGCACAACCTTTGTAACAAGTCATATTTTCATGGGACCCAGGCGGGGCACCCTGGTCGTTGCTTCTCCAGCATCGTCGGCAAAATTAGGAATCCGGGGGTGCACCCTTGTGAAGAGTTGTAATAGCTTTGGGAAGAAGCAGATTATCCAGCACTTGCGGCTTGGATATTGATGAAATAAAAATCTTGCAGCATGTCGGGAATCTTCTAGTGAACTCGAAAGTTTCTAGGATCATGGTTGGAGATAATTGGAAGATCAACAAAGCTGGGGCGCTGCATATGCAGAACCTACACTTTCAAACAACAAGTGCTGGGCTGCAGCCCGATCGCGTGGGGCAAAGCATTAGGCAAGAGATGACATTCTTCATCTACAACAAAAAGTCAATCCATCCCTCGGAATGAGAGGATGCTTGCAGCGAGAAACTGCAGGGAGGGGAAAAACATATGGTTGAAATCATAAATGATTTATTAAATCTATTCAACGAAGATTCTACTCCCTGTTGCCCGAAAGTTATCTCAATCTCAAATGTTGACATCGATATCTCTAGATCGGTGTGGCGAGTCATATGAATTTCACATTTCAGATCGAGGCCCCCAGATGAGATTGATTTCACTCACACAACCGTATATATTATAAATGTGTTTGGGAATGTTTGGGAATGAATAAAACTTTTGATGAAAAGTCATAGAGAGTAGAAGTTGTCAAATGATGTGATATGATAAGGATAATGATGATGAACAAATGGGATAAAGTTGAAATAGATAGGTTAGTTGTGTTGGTAGTTGTGTAGAAATGATTGAAAAGTAGGATAGTTGTATAGCAAAATGTGAATAAATAATTGAAAAATAAAATAATTTTGAAGAGTAAAAAATTTTATATTTAAAAGTTTTAACTTGAAAACTTTTACTTATTAACAAACACACACTATATATAAAGATATGTTCTAAGTTTCAAAAAACGAAAACGCAGAAACTGGTAACGAGGGAAAAAAATGCACGAGTGGGGTGGTGAGTAGGAAAATTGGTGATAATTGGTAAATAATAGTATATTTTATTTTTTTTTATCTTATATTAATTTGGTAGGTATTTATTTTTTTTATGAGTATTCATACATTACAATCTCAACTGGTATTACAATTAAATTTTAAGACATTCTTATAATTTGCTAACAATTATCTACTACTTCTAAACTTTCCCACCGGGTGGACGGCTCCCACAAACTTGGAGAGACTTGCAATGCCACAACTTCAGAAATGATGCTGGGGAGATTTGAACCCAGGACCACCTACTTGTGAGGCCATGTCATGCACCACTGAGGCACGACCTAATGTGAAAATTACTTTGAAATGCGTATTTGTAAAAATTAGGTATGAAGTATTAATTTCGAGTTATTTAAATAATTTTTTGTAATCTTTTGGCTTGAAATTGCTTTTTATTCGTCGCCGTGAAATTAAATGAGCATAAAATATTTTTATTAATAAAAATTTAAGTATATTTTTATTGCAGATTAACAAGTCCATGTGTGGAGCCCACTAATCCAAGCTGTGCATATGATTTTCATCTAAGCCAATCCGGAAATCGGCGTAGCCGTCCACACCACAAGATCTCAACTGTCCATTTAAAGGCATGATTAATCACGGCCAGCAAAAATTCATATGTCCACATCCAGGCCATTCACGTTCAGAAATCATGCAATTAAAAAGCCATCCATTTCAGACCGCCCACCAAAACCGTCCAAGCAAGCCACCAATCAGCAGTAAAAATCACCGCCCTTAAGCATGAATCTCAGCGGGCCATAAACTCTTCCATCCAGCCGTTTAATTTTTTGCGCAACTTGAAATCTGAAATTTCAGATTTCAGATTGAAGGTCTCTCATCAAGTCACATGACCTGCTTCTCATGCCATCACGTCCATTTAATCCAAAATCCTGGCCGTCCATATTTATTCCACGGCTTAACCCATTAAAATTCAACTGTCCAAAATTTAGTGGGGCCCACCGTACATCCGTCAATTTAAATGCAAAGCCAAAAATTTCATGTGATCCAGCCGTCCATTCTTTTTATTCAGCCGCTAATTCAACAATTGACAGGCGTCCAAATTTCTTCCCATTTAATCAAGCGGCTGAAAATCTGAAGCATTCCACTGTTAAATCATCACCGCCCAGAAATTAATGTCCAGCGTAGATATTTTTTTCAGCCGTCCAAATATGGAGCATGAATGCAATTCGGATTGCGTGAAAGTTAATTGCGGTTTAAGTGCGTCAGTGGAAGAGAACTCCGAGCATATACGCAATATGGCATCATTATGAAAGAAATGAAAGAAAATAGGAGGCGGATTTTAAACAGAAAATCAAAGGAAAATGGCAAAGAGAGAAAGCAAGGGTTTGAGAGGAGGCAGAGAGCACTAGGCAATAGGCAAGTCAGCAAGTTGCGATGAACAGTAGACACACCGTAGGGGCTTTCAACTAATAAGTTTTTCTTTCTTCTTTCCTTTTTATTTTAATTGTCTTGTTTAAAATTGATTTGATTTTTAATTTTATTTTGGACTTAAATATACTTAGCTAAGCCCTACATCTAAGATTTAAGATGTAACATACGTACAATATAACGTGGTGTGCCATTTTGGTTTATTTATGATAAATATTATTATTAATTTAATATTTTGTGATTTAATACTTGCCTAGTGTTTGAATACCCACTTTGATAACGATTTCATATATATCAGGTGATAGAACTGAAAAGTAACAATCTAATATACCATAATCAAGATATTAAACATGAAAATCTAAGACCACGAGAATACGTATGATGACCTTGAGAAATCCACGAACGGTTACAGAACTTAATGAATCCTAGTTGACTTGATCCCATGAGAAATAAGAGGTTAAGCATATATTAGGGTTATGTCTTGTAGGTTTTCGAGAGAATGTGTAAGGATAAATTAGGATTTGTTTTCCTTTAACAAGTAATATCTAAATTAAATAATCATACTATTAACCATTGCAAAAGACACATTTAAAACCTTAGATCCTAGATACTCTTATTTCTGCTTTCTAATTTTTAATCTAGTTTTAAATTCTATTTTCTCTTTCATTTTATTCTCTTGATATTTGATATGAAAGCATTTAAATTCAACGTTCTAAGTCCTGAATTTCCCGTAGATCGATATTTTATATACTACAATCTACGACCGGTGCACTTGCAGTGAGATTGCAAATAACGAGTAATGTGTCAGGCTGACTGCTGATGAGAGCACTCTTTTTCTCTTAGGCTTCACCTCCATTCCTAAACATTCACGTGCTCTCTCTCTTGCTCTCACCCATCTCTATGTTACCTCTTTGCCTTGTCTCGTGGATCTCCCTCTCTCTAGCCGGGATTGTTGCTGCCTCATTACTATCTTTCTGCACCTCCCGCCCTTGCTCCCACCATCTTGTCCAACTGCACTACCTATATTCTCATTTACTTTTTGTTTCTCTTTGAGCTTACTGTGCTCCGACATGCGCCCTGAGATTGCCACCTCTCGGCACTAGGTATGCATGATTTGTTTGATGGATTTTTTGATAGTTTTTGCAATTGGAGATGGAACATTTGTGAGAGATAAATAGCAAACTCTTATTGGGCAACCTATTTGAACGTATCGAGTAAACTATAAAGCATTTAATCCACCTATCAAAACAGGCTAGAAATCATTGCATTTTGAAAGAAAATATATTGTAATATATTTTAAATCAACACTATAATATCTTCAAGTATCAACTACTCAAACACTACAATATCTCTAGATATTAGCTACTCAAACACTGCAATATCTCCAAATATCAGCTCTTTTGTTGAGATATATTTCCAATTTTTCAATGCAAAGCATGCTCATATAGGCTTCTGCTTGCAAAAATGTTATTTATGATTAAATGTGCTTTTAGAATGTTAGTACATGTGTTTCAAAATAATGAAAATTTTTTATTAAGATGTGTTTGGGCAGTGATAAAAAATTTTCAGTGCAAAATTTTTTAAATTGAGAGAAAATATTACAATAGGATAAGAGAAATAATGAGAAGTAAAAATAATAAAGTTAAAATAGATAAGTAAGTTATATATGCAGTTATATAGAAACGATTGAAAGATAAGTTAATTATAGAGGAAGATGTAGAAAAATAATTAAAAAACAGGATAGTTGTGGAGAGGAAAAAATTCGAGGTTGAAAAGTTTTAGTTTAAAAAATTTTGGTGTAAAACAAACATGCCCTAAGATTGACAGATGGTATCTGAATGCATAACTCACTAAAAATTTTCACTCTGATTTGTTTTGTTTTTTTTTTTTTTTTGGCTAAAAATGTATACTATCATAGCATTCAACTTGGGACTAATAATTGGGTTCAGAGCAGTTCTTCTGATGATAACAGCAAGGAGATGTGCATAAAGTCCATCTCCTTTAGTTCCATGTTCCACACCTTTGAACCATTCAACTTGGAGGCAGCAATACTCAATGTGAAATCTCTGGCCATCCGCCCGACACTCAAGCCAGTGAAGCCACTGTTATTTTGGGTGTGTTTGGGAATGGATAAAATTTTTGATAAAAAGTTGTAGAGATTAGAAGTTGTCAAATGATGTGATATGATAGGGGTAATGATGATGAATAAATAGGATAAAGTTAAAATATATAGGTTAATTGTATTGGTAGTTGTGTAGAAATAATTAACAAGTATGGTAATTGTATAAAAAATGTGAAGATGTGATTAAAAAATAAGGTAGTTGTGGAGAGTGAAAAGTTTTAGATTGAAAAGTTTTAACTTGATAACTTTTTGTTATTGCCAAACACACCCTTTATTTAACTTCTAAGGTGACGAGTTTAAGTATCAACACTTAAGGCTACAAAACTGGGAACTTGAACCAATATGAAGGACTTATTTGGTTTAATGAATTAGTTACTTAGATCAAAATCATTTATTTTGTTTAAAATTTTATGTTTAGACAAGTACACATTTTTTCATATTGAAAAAGATTTTTACACATCACACAAATCAAACACTTAAAATGAATATTTTGACCATTGAATGTTCATTTGTGAAAATATTCATTTTAAAGTGATTTAATTAGGCGATTTGCTAAATGTTAATCAATATGAAAATTTCAAACACACCAGGTGGTTAGATCTAAGAAATGGATCCATTATCCCACAAAGGGATCAATTCCATAGATCAATTACGGGGAAGGAAATGAAGCAAAATAGTATGTAAGGTGACAAGTTTTTTCTTTGATGATAGACCCAGTCTTGCATCAGAACCATAGTCTCTTTATGTTGCAAAAAGTATTTGATTGATTTTCATTAGGCACAATTCAAATTATATCTTAAGTGACATATGATTGATGGAACTTTGAAAATAAAATTAAAATATTAATTTCTTTTTTTGGGATGGTTCTTCTGAAATGTGGAGAGTGCGTTTCTAAAGAGAAGGAATGCCTACAAAATTTAGTATTCTAATGTTGATATTTAAAAATAATAATATATATTTATTTAGTAGTATTGATAATTTATAAATATGATTATATATTTACTTAGCATCCTGTGTAATTAGAAATAGCATATTTCTAACTTATTGATTTTTGGACTTGTTTTTCTGGTTTATCCATATCGTTTTTCCGATGGATCTTTAAAGGAAGGTGTTTGAAGAAACTCATAGCATGCCAAGGAAGTGCTAAATTTGTTGGTATATCATATACATTTTTACTTATTTAAGAGCATATTAATTAACCAATTTAATTCCCGATCAAAAACATACATTTCATTTAATTTATTTGATATTCGTTTAGTCGTTTTCCATAGAATCACAAACATCAAACCTCTTCACGGTTAACATCATCATTTTTCACAAATTTCTTAAATAGATTATCTCACAATTAGAATTGAAATAAATCAAAGGTCCACTAAACCAAGTTAATGTCGATGATACATCGTCAGACACCTCACTATTAGCAGACACCACTCTCGTTGTGGAAAACCAAGTTTGCGCATCCAAATTTTGAGTTCGTCATTTGTAGACGAATCTCAATGTGCTTGCATTTATTTTAGATGAATATGGGTTATTAGATCAACCCAGATGTTTTCTTTCCCGTCATAACTTGTAACTGATGATGGAAATGATTTGAAGATTCTTTTGATCTCAAAGGACAATGTAATGGAGATTTATTTATACTCTTTTCCATATGTATACCCCTTCAAGTTAGTTCTAAATGTTAAATAGAAAGGGTCAATCTTACAAAAGCTTTTTCATTGTTCTTAGTATCCAATGGTTAATCTTATAAGTGTTCTATGATAAATTTGAAAATAGAGAAGAAGATTATCACCTCTTTGAATTTTATGAATAGTAAGATAGATCAACCTATCTATTTTTACAGAGTTTACTATCGACAATTCTACAAATACACGTGTGCGTATTGCTGCTAGAGGCAGCAGTTAGGGAAGGCCAACTGTCTAGTGTTAGCTTTCATTTTTATAAATTGCACGTTGAGATGTTCCATTTGAAATTGTAGAATAATTTGATGTTTATTTGTGTTCATCCATGTACAAACAAATTTGATATATTTAATTTTTTATGCAGTGATTTTAATATAAAAAAATATAACCAATGAACAGTTTAGATTGAGTGAGGAGTGTGAAGAGAACCAAAGAGATTGCGCATGGGTATCGATTTTATTTCTCAACATGTCGCATTGACTTCGGATATCAAAGGGCAATGCAATGAAAGCGTTAGAAATTGCTTCGAAAAGAGTGGGAATTCTTTTTGTTGTCGGATTGAAGAATATAAAATTATAAATGATCATGAAATCGATTCAACGAGGGTTCTACCCCCTGTTGCTGAAAGTTACATCGATATCATATATTGACATGGATCTCTCCACATTGATGTGGCTGGTGATATTAATTTCATGTTTCAGATCGAGGTCACCAGATGAGATCAATCCACATTGTATATAAAGATATGTCCATGTCTCAAAAAATAAAAAATGAAAAAAAGATATGTCCAAGTCTCAATGCGTTGCAATGGAAATGTATTCCCATATGCATATTCCTTCAAGTTAGTTCTAAACTTCAAAGAAAAACAGTTAGGCTTACATAAGTTTTTTCATTGCGGTAAGTATCCACGGGTTGATCTTACAAAGTGTTCTATGATAAATTTTTGTAAGAGTTCTATGATAAATTTGAGAACAATAAAGAAGATTATTACCTCTCTGAGTTCTATAAATAGTAAGATAGATCAACCTATCTGCATTGATAGAGTCTGTGATGGACAGTTCTGTAAATACAAGTGTGCCTATTACTGCTAGAGCCGGAAATTAGGGAAGGCCATATGTCTAGTTTTAGGTTTCATTTTCATAAATTGCAAGTCGAGATGTTCTATCTGAAATTGCAGAATGATTTGATGCTTATTTGTGTTCATCCACTTACAAATAAATTTGATACATTTAATTTTTTATGCAATGATTTTTATATGAAAAATGTAACCAATAGATGATTTAGATTGAGTGAGGAGTGTGAAGAGAACAAAAGAGATTGCACATGGGTGTCTATTTCATTTCTCAACATGTCACATTGGCTTTGTATATCAAAAGCTAATGCAATGGAGATGTTAGAAATCAATTTGAAAAGACTGGAAGTTTTTTTTATCACTAGATCGAAGAAGATGAAATCATAAATGATTTATGAAATTGATTCAACAAAGGTTCTACTTGTAATCAGAAAGCTGTATTCCGTGGTGGATAAGCGTCCCTCCCCTGTAAGGCCAGACAGGCGACCGGTTTCGCGCTCGGGCCTGGGTGTGGGTATTGGAGAAGGAATCGACGGCGAAACTTGGCCGGGGAAGGCTTAGACTACTGGAGGTAGTGATCGGAAGCTCGCACCTAAGGAATTGTCGGACGGACAGGAAAGTGACGATAGATCTAAAGACGAAGGAGCTGTTAGAGGCAGAGCTTCAGACGCTTTCCATTGAAGGAAATACGATCAGGAAGGATACACCAGGAAAGGACCCGGCTCTTCTCTGCATGATTTGGTCGTCGAAATCCTACAACACTGAATATTTCAAAGGCATGATGCGCCGACTCTAGAGAACGAAAGGGAAGCTTCAATTTACCGAGATTGGGGAGAACTTGCTGCTGGCTTCCTTTTCTGATCACGATGACAAACACAGGGTGATGGAGGGGCGGCCATGGCTCTTTGATCGGAGCTTGGTTATTCTTAAAGAACTGACAAACGAATTGGACTACGCACAGATTGTGCTCGTCAAAACTCCTCTGTGGGTGCAGTTACAAGGCATTCCTTTCATCGTTGACAGACGCAGTTTAGGACGCAATGTGGCCGATACTTTTGAGGAGGTAGTTGATATTAGAGCAACAGAGAACGACGTGAAGATACGGGTGGTGTTGGACTGCAGGAAACCGTTACGCAGGGGCATGTTCATCTGGGTTGGGGATCAGCATAGGAGGTGGATAAGCTTCCAATACGAGAAGCTCCCCATATTTTGCTACCTGTGCGGTGTCTTGGGGCATGCTCACAAAGATTGTAGATCAACTCCGATGGAGAGAAGGAACTTGGCGGAGGCAGACATGCCGTATGGCAGTTGGCTGTGTGTGGGTTCAAAGCCGTTGAGGTTGAGAGGTGAGGCAGGCTTGGACTTCAGATCTACGCCTATCAAATACCTCAGTAGGCAAGGGCAACGGGAGGAGGAAACTCCGAGGCTGCGGTGCCTGGACGATGTGAATGATGTTCGATGGGAGGCCAATGACCAGTTGGGGGTTGCGGTAATGCAGGGAGGCCAATGTTGTGCTGGTGTGGTTGGCGATGAACAGAGGGAGGCGGTGGAAAGGACGGATGGAGGAAGCTCTTCCACGGGAGAGGTTGGGGGTGCTGCAATGCAACCTACTATCCCGGCTGCTGTCCAAGTAATAGAGAGCTCAAAGCTGCTATTCTCTGAATGGGAGGAGACGGGGGGAGTTGGAAACTCAAAGGTGGGGTGGATGATAGGAAGTGGCAGTTATGAAACCAGCGAGTCGAAGGCTAAGACAGACAGGGGAAAGCGGACTCAAACACAGGGGGGTTCACATGTAGTGAGGGGCAGGGAATCTAGGGGAGGGACAAGGAGTGTTGAGGGCTGTGAGGAGGAGACGAAAAGGGGCTTGGTGGAGGTCAGGGTACAGATTGGAGGAGGGCCGAGCAAGGGGGTACCCGCCCAACCACCGATGGGCGGCAAAGGCGGGTGGAAAAGGAGAGCAAGACTGGGGGAGGGAATGGAGTTCATGATTGATTCAGGGGTGATGGTTGAGAGGGGCAAAAGGAGGTGGGAGGGGGTGCCGGATGAAAGCTTGTTTGGGGGAAAGAGGGTGAAGGAGACGGTGGAGGTTCTAGATGAGGAGGTGGAGGCTCTGGGGCTCTCCCAGGCCAGCCTCCAGTGATATGGCTATCTTGGTGTGGAATTGCCGTGGGCTTGGGAACCCACGGGCAATTCAAAATCTTTTTGATCTTGTAAGGAAACAAGTACCCAAGCTAATCTTTTTGTGTGAAACTAAGTGTAATAAGCAGGAAATGGAGAGCATAAGATGCAGGCTACATTTTGATTCTTGTTTTGTGGTGGAATCCGTTGCTAGAAGTGGTGGTTTTGCCATGTTATGGAACAATGCTCATCATGCTTCTATACAAAGTTTCTCGGCTCATCATATTGATGCCGATTTTTTGGGTTAGCGCTTCACGGGGTTCTACGGCCACCCCGAGACCCATCGCCGCCATATTTCCTGGCAGATCCTCAATCAGATAGCGAGTAATTGTGGTGCTCCATGGCTTGTGATGGGTGACTTCAACGAAGTGACAGGTCCAGGCGAGTATATCAGTTCGAGGGTGCGCAATCAAGCTCAGATGGACTTTTTTTGTAATACTATGGACAAGTGCAACCTACAGGATCTCGGATTTACGGGAGTGGCCATGACGTGGAGCAATAATAGGAGTGGCTCCTAGCGGGTGGAGGCAAGACTTGATAAGGGGCTAGCTGACCCGGCTTGGACTGATCTATTTTCTTTTGCGAGGATCTTTCACCTCACGGCGACCTCGTCGGATCATTGCCCACTATTATTATCGTTGGATTCCATGAAGGGAAGGCGAAGGCCCCCAAAAGAATTCAGATATGAATCTTTCTGGGCCCGTGACCTCGATGCCACCAAAATCATCAAACATGTGTGGGAGTCGAATATGCACAGCGGAGTTGAAGTTTCTGATGTTTTGCAAAGGAAGATTGCGAAATGCGGTGTTGAACTATCTAAATGGAACAAATTGACGAGGGGAAACATTAGGAAGGCTATTGAACGGAAATAGAGAGAACTATCTGCCTTGCTGGACAATGCCCCTACCGATGCGAGGGACAATGAAATCCGAAAACTTCGATTTCAAATCAACATCTTATTGGAGGATGAGGAGCAACTTTGGAGTATCCGGGCAAAAGCCCATTGGCTCAAAGAGGGGGATAGGAACACAAGCTTCTTCCATCGGGTGGCTTCCAATCGGAGACGAACTAATTCTATTGAGGTGCTCATAGACAACGATGGGAAGCAGGTCAGAGACCAAGACGACATGTTAAACCTCCCTGTCACCCACTTCGTTGATGTTTATACATCTTCTAACCCTCCGGATGCGAACTGGATCCCAAGTCTCATTTCAAAGAAAATATCTAATATTCAGCGGGAGGGATTGATTAAGCCATTGTCTATGGATGAGGTTGTGAAAGCTGTAAAAAGTATGCATCCCTCAAAAGCTCCTGGGCCTGACGGGATGTCACCAGGGTTCTACCAGCAACATTGGAGCATTGTCGGGCGTGATATCTTTCAGTGGTGCAAATTATTTATGGAGGAGAGTGATCACAACCAAATGGTTCGACATATCCGAGAAGCAAACACTACCACCTTGGTGTTAATTCCGAAGAAGGCAGGCGCCCAGAATTTGTCGCAATTTCGACCTATTCGCCTATGTAATGTTGTCTATAAAGTACTGGCTAAGGTACTGGCAAACAGGTTAAAAGCTACTCTCAACGACGTCATCGGGCCGGAACAGAGCGCATTTGTCCCGGGTCGGCTTATCACGGACAACATGTTGATCACCTATGAGGCCATTCATTCTCTTCGGAGGCGCAGGGGGGGGGGGAAGATGTGAGTTGGCAATCAAGCTTGACATGTCCAAAGCCTATGATCGGGTAGAATAGAATTTCATAAAACAGATCATGGGGGCTATGAACTTTTGCCCGAAATAGATTAGCTGGATGTTATGTTGTATGAATACTGTCAACTTCCGTGTTAAAGTCAACGGCTTCAAATCCAGGCTATTCAAACCCTAGAGGGCGCTTCAGCAGGGGGATCCGCTATCTCCGTACTTATTCCTTCTTTGTGCGGAAGACTTGTCGGCTCTTATATCTTCTGTGGTGGCTTGTGTATCTCTGCACGACATTTGACTGAATCCTCGGGGCCCCCAAATTACTCACCTTCTGTTCGCAGATGATGCCCTTATCTTTCTCAGGGCAGATATGCAGGATATCACGCAGTTTATGGAGATAATTAAGATCTACTCGGCTTCTTCGGGCCAGTTGGTGAATGTTGATAAAACATCCTTGTTCTTCAGCTCAAACATGAATGGAAGCGAGAGGGAGGCGTGGTCTAATCGGTTTGGATCTTTGGGCCAGGTAGTCCACAACTATCTTGGTCTCCCGGCGTGGTTGGGGAGATCTAAAAACAGGATGTTTAAGAAAATCAGGGATCGCATTTGGCACAGAATTCAGGGATGAAAAGGGAGATTACTGTCTTAGGGTAGGAAAGAGGTACTTATCAAAGCAGTGGCACAAGCAATCCCATCCTATGCGATGAGTATTTTTCTGCTCCCTCAGTCGTTCTCTTAGGGAATCAACGGGATGTTAAGTAAATTTTGGTGGGGAGAACAAGGGGATAAGCGCAAGATGAGCTGGGTGGCATGGAAAGACATGTGTAAATCCAAATGTGCGGGGGGACTGGGGTTCAGAGATCTTCATATGTTCAAATATGCCCTTCTTTCCAAACAAGCCTGGAGACTATCTGCGAACACGACATCGTTTTGCTCCAAGGTTTTAAAAGCCAAATATTTTCCCAACTCTGACATCTGGGAGTGCATGTCAAGACAATCTGACTCTTACACCTGGAAAAGTATAATTAAGGCGCGTGATATGATTTCTTCAGGATGCAGATGGAGGATTGGTGACGGGAGAAGAGTCAGGTTTTTCAAGGATGACTGGTTGGACGATCGAGTTTGCAAGGCGGGACCACTTCTGCTATCCATCCCGGAGGATGTTCCGGTGAGCTATTTTATTGAGGGATCTAATGGGTGGTGCAAAGATAGGGTTTTGGCTGCAGTTGGTGAGGTGGGGTGGGAAGCTATCAGTCGCGTCCCGCTTCCTTGCCGTCCAGAGGCTGATTGTATCTTTTGGAGGCACGAGGCGAACGGTCAGTTCTTGGTAAAGTCGGCTCATAGATGGCTTAAGGCGGGGACCGAAACTCTTTCTCCCTCAAGCTGCTACGGGGCCATTTGGAGAACTAGGCTACCGAGTAAGATCCTCATTTTCGGGTGGCGTTTATTTAAGAATGCTCTTCCTACTATGTGCAATCTATCGCATAGGGGGATTGATGTGGATCCTCACTGCCTTTTCTATCAGAGTGAGATAAAGGACGCTCATCGCCTATTTCTGGATTGTGCTAGTAGTGCAAGTATTACTCGGTAAGCTTTTCCGGCTTGCTTTTGGACATCCTAGTTGCAGAAAATCTTGTGTCTCCTGGCCTCTAACCAAGATCTGAGGAGCTTGCCTTTTTTATTGTGCTCTGTTGGAGAATTTGGTTTGTGCGAAACAAATTGAAGGCAGAGGGGGCCCAACCAGAATTTGCTAGCATTCTACCGTGGTGTATGGAGTATATTGAGCAATGGAGGCGTGTAAGGCTCCTCGATAGGGCGAATGCTCCGAATCTTCCTCTTGTTCCCAGATGGTCCAAACCGCCGGATGGTGCGTTCAAGATCAATGTAGATGCCCGATGTTCTGCGGATCGGGGAACCTTGGGCCTCGTGGCAGTGATCAGGGATTCTCATGGATAATTTATTGCTGCTCGAGGATGGAAACGAAAGGGCGGAGGAGAACCTCTATTGTGGGAAGCAAACGCGTTTCACCTCGGTATCCTGTGGACTATTCATCTCAACTTCCCCAGAGTCCTGATTGAGTCTGATTTGCTTCTTCTATGCACATACTTGACCAATGATTATGAAATTCTCTCACCAGCGAGCCACTTTATCTCAGAGATTAGAACAATGCTAAAAGTCAATGATCATATCTCCGTACACCATGTCCTGAGATAGGGGAACATGGTTGTGCATGCTGTCGCAGACCTGATTTCTGTTTCTAATTTGGATTGTTTGTCCTGGTGGGGAAACCCCCCACATACTATTGTTCAGAAAATCTGTGCTGACAATTATTTTGCAATGAATTTTACGGATTACTCTATCCCGAACCTTTTTCAGAATGGGGGGGGGGTCGGGGTAGAATTATTCCTTTTATCAAAAAAAAACAAAGGTTCTACCTTTTGTTGCTCAAAGTTACATCGATCTAGTGATATCGATTTCACGTTTCAGATCGGGGTTGCCAAATGAGATTGATTTCACCTACATAACCATCTTTAATTTTATTTAAAAAATCTAATCGCGTATATTAGAATATGATTTTGACCATTCATACTAAAAATAATACAATTCGAATAGTGATAATATGATCTGAAACAAAAAGAACAGTCAAAGTAACTTAAAATAAAACGTAAAATAGCAAACATAACAGCAAAGAGAATATGATAAATGTTCAGCTTGCTCTTCATAATGGCTATCTCTTTCTTATTCTTCGAGACCATTTCCTTTAGTTGATGATCTTGTGTGGCATAGTTGTCCTTCAAGGTGATCAATAATAGTTGGGGAAGGTGCTTGGGAGGGGAAAAGGTTGGCGGAGAATGTGAGATAAGTCCAAAATGTTGGTTGAAGAAGATATGAGAAGTTAATTTTCTCAAGCTAAAATTTTTAATTTCATAATAAAAGTTCAAGCCTTTGCTACTTCCCAATTATGCTAAGGATATTTTTGTGACACATATTCAATAACTTTACAATTGAAAAATCAAGTTAAGTCGGTATTCATAATTGCAAGTTGGCAAAATTGATTCCGTTCAACAGTCTCTAATATTATCAGCCACAACTATTCCCTATGGATACACTTGAACCTCTCCTCTAAGGCCTGCATGAAATATAAATATTTCATGCTTTTTACTTCACAAAATGAATAAAAGGAAATAGAACTTGAGCAAATCAAATGACCATTTCATTTGTTATCCACACATTATTAAATAATAGAAAATAACTCCTCCATGTTTCCATGCAAAAGTCATCGAGCAACCAAAAAAATATTTACTTACTTGCAAATGTTTGAGTACTTTACGAATAGTAGTTGAAACAAAATTTTAACTGTTACAATTTGAAGCCATTAATTGATCCATAACTAACAAAGGAGTGATTCAGATACAAATTACATAATTTCGTGCAAAATTCATCAATCAAATAGATAATGTCATCATATTAATGTCATTTCTTTGATCAAAATATGTCTTATACAAAATTTGACCTACCAGCTTAATTTTTTTAGTTGTTTTGCATATACAACGAGTCTCATTGGCCCAAATCATATGCAACCTCTAATGCATCAAAATCACTTCTCCCACATCACACACATATCTAGCATTTCATCCACGCTAGAAACCATCATGTCTTATGTCATTTTCAAAATTTTACCTATTAAGTTCATTTCTTCCTGAATTCTCACAATTATTAAATAGTAGAAAATGACCTTCCCATGGTTCCATGCAAAAATCATCAATTAAGTAGAAAATATTTATTTACTTATGAATGATTGAGTATTTTACAAATATAGTTGCATGCTAAATTTTAACTATCGTGTATTTAGTCATTTTTATACTATTTATTTTGAATAAAATCTATAAGAATTTAAGTGTTTAAGATGATTTGAATCGTATTTTGATTAATTAAACTTAGTTTGGTATAAACATTCACAATTGATTCAATTCATGTAAAGAAGAAAAGTACGTGCAAATTTGGAGCCCTGAATCGTACAAAAATAGTGAATTTTGATCTAAAAAATGAGCTCGACTAGGCTTCCCTAAGCTACCACGTTGATAGGTGTGAAAAATATTTTCTTTTGACACATTGTAACTCTTGTTACTCCTCCTGAATCAAAAGTTATGGCCAGTTGAAGCTAGTACATTCATTTAAGCACAACGTGTGTCTGTTTTGAGATGTTCAAAGCTCAAGGAATAAGGCCATATTTGATTTGATGGTTTTGAAAAGTAGTTAAAATGATGATCAAGGCAATTTAAAGCATGTAAGGGAAGTTTCAAAATGAATATGGGCAAAACGGACGGCAAAACCTCAAAATTTTTTAGCAAGCTAAACACTCCAAAGTGTCACATGGTTTACACTCTGTGGATTTGGTTGCCACACCATTGCAAAATCATGCACAATTTGGTGTGCATGAGTAAGGAGCTTAAAGATCTCTATATAAACACGGCTTGAGAATGTCCCTTGAGCCTAAGTTGAGGTCCGAAGAGCGAGAGAAAGTATAAAGCACGAGGCGAGAAGTAAGACAACATGTTACTTGGAGTTATCAAGATATCATTGGAGCTTCCAACCAATAAGCTTTACTTTTTTTCTTTTATTTTGATTATATTGTCCTATTTATGATCAGCTTAAGATAGACTTTTATTTTATATCTAAATTTAATCATAAATATGCTAGGATAAACTCTTAATCTATGGATTAGAATATAACATGCATTCAATATAGTGGATATTGTGGTTTTGATTTATTTTTTAAGGATATTTTTTTAATTTAATATTTTATGATTTAATGCTTGTTTGGTGTGAATGCTTACACTTTGGTAATGATTCTCATATATTAGGTGATCGAGCCGAAAGGTGAAAGTCTAATTATGATAATCAAAATGTTAAACTTGAAAATTTAAGATTATGAGAATTTCATGAACTTTTTTGAAACTTTATAGATTTTAATTGACTTAATCCCATGAGAATGTGGTTAAAAAAATCATGTTATGCCTTGTAGGTTTCAAGAAAAGGTACAATGATAATATAGAGATATTTATCCTTTTAACATATAATATTGGATTAAGTAACCACTTCATGTATTCGTTGTAGAAGACGTATGTAAAACCTTAAATTCTAGATACTCTCATTTTGTGATTTCTAACCCCTGTTCTACATTTTTTGTCAGTAACTTAAAATCATAATGTTCTCAATCTCTCTACAAGTGCACGAGTCATAATTGTAGTATATAAAATATCGATCCCACAGAGAATTCAAGACTTAAGATGATTGATTTAAAAATTTTATAACTAAGTACTTTACAAATAGTTTCATACCACATTTAAATAGTTATGATTTGAAGCTACTAACAAAAAAATGATTAGAACTGACAAATGAGTGATTCAGGTATGAAATTACAAAATTCTTAGGCATCGTATCAATATGAAACAAGAGCTTGTTGTCTCCTAAATGGATAGAAAGGGAGCTTATTGTATCCCATGAGCTTGATTGTAATAAAAAAAAGATGAAATCTAATATTGTATACAACCAATCAATAAAATAAAGTAAAATAAGATTCTACCATAAGTATGGTATGAATACACATCTAGTTCATCGTCATTTTTGTCTTCATGATTATAAGGACTTAGAAAGATGGCAGTAAATGGCTAAAATGCAAAGTTAATAAATCACTTGAGCATTAAAGACTAAGCAAAATAGCAATCTACCCAAAAGAAAACAACAAAAAGACATGATTCTTACAAAATTAAGGAGAGCCTTATAAGGAGAATCATCTAGTAACAATGTATTTGACAATTTATAATCCCTCTTTTTCCAACAAATGTTTAGGTCTTTTTATCCCATTATTTTCTTAATTCCTTCAAAAATAATGGCTTTTGCACATTATCCAAACTTTTGAAGTTTGTCTTGTTGGAAATATGTGGAAAACTAGCTAAATTCATGTTTTGATGATTAACAAATCAATTTGAGTAAGTCTTGGCTAC
>JAXCLR010000050.1:50897102-50921614 GCA_035584095.1 Annona squamosa | reverse complement strand
CGCATTTATTGCGCGCCACCTACTCACTAACGTTCGGATTCCCTCCAAAATTATAAATAGCATTCATGGTGGACGAGAGAAGTAGCTGAGAATCATTAAGTGTGCTTAACCACTACATTCAAGAGCTCTAAAGAGATCAAGCCACTCAAAGAAGGAGAACTTTGCTTCTAACTACAAAAGCTTCATTTCAGAATCTTCAAAGCCATCATTACAAGTTCTTCTCTGTGCCAAAACGTGCTACACATCTGTAAAATGTAGATTTCATTTATTGTTTCATTTATTTGTGATTGAACTTGATCTAGTTTGTGGAACTAGGATCAAGTGGATGCAAAGTAGTGTGTGATTGGAGTAAGACTCATCACCTACTTGAGCATTGTATTGTTGAAGCCCCCTAGAGCTGGAATCTAGAAGAGAGCAGTGGCTCTTATTGTATTGATAGAATACAATAGTGGAACCCAAGTCACAAGGAGTGTGAGCTTGGAAGAGTGGAGTAGGGAGGTTGCCTGAACCACTATAAAAATCCTTGTCTGCTTGATTTTATTTCTGCTCTCTACATTGCTTTGCTTTCCATTGTGTTTCTTAAATCAAGGGGATTGAACTTACAAGGGGTTAAGTTTTAAGTTAACTGAAGAAATTTTTAAGAACTCAATTCACCCCTCCCCTCTTGGGTTTTGCCATCTATTCGGGACCAACATGTCTTTGTGTACATTCCTCAGTCTTGAAGAAATTTGGGGGGGGGGGTGCTCTAAAGAATCAATAGCAACGAATATTATCTTTTAGCTATCTAAAATGAAATCAGAGAGGAGAATATGTAAAATATCCTAAAATTTGTAGAAATGGACTATGTGCACACAATAATTGCAAACTATTTATCCAACGGAATAATTGTCTTTCACTGGAATCTTTCATAATATTGAACCACTTCACATGCATTACGTCTACACATAAATAATTGAAATACCCATCTTATATCAGAAGGGACAATTAGAGAAGTGTTAACCACAAAATGGCAAGAAAACATAAGTCACACCCTTATTGAAACTGGAGAAATTGGAAAAAATTTAATCTCAAACACCTTCCAATTTCTGGAGGTCCACACACCAACATCAAAATTCTTGAAGTAAAACTCCAGAAATCATCACAAAAATACCTCTTAAAAACTGGAACAATGCATATGATTGATTTTACTTAGCACTAGATAGAAGCTTTATAAACTTTTTTACATGTTTCTAGGGAAGACAAATATAGATAAAATGTTACTTACCCGCTTTGTTAGAAATTATGAAATTCAGGTTAGGATTACCTTCAAGAGGAACAATATCAACAAGCAATCCATTCAAATCAAGAATAAGGAGTTTTTTTTAGAAGAATGGGTTCATGCCGTGAGGCCTAGTTTTGGAGAGGATGGAACTTCCTCCACAATGGTACTAAGAGCTTGTTTGGAAGAGTGACAATTTTGAGGGACTGGAATCTGGGTTTTAAAAGATGTTGGCTCTTCAATGGCAAGTTCAAGCTAGGAATCTCAATGCATAGGCTTTGGTGTGGGAGAGTAACCCCTAGATGGTGATGCAACATGAGTGAAGGCTTGGGTTTCTCTTTAAGGAGTAGGATGAGGTGCAAGGGTGGTTATGATGTAGGCTAGATTGTTGAGATGGGCATTTGTAGCATCTTGCCTAGCACAGACGTCCTAAAGGAATGACATGATGGTGTGTTGGAGATAGTGCATGATATTAGCTATGGTGGGAGTGGATGCATGAGTATGATTGGGGCCTAGTTGAACTTGTTCTCCCAGAGTTCCATGTTCCTTTGTTGGTCGCATTGGCAAGCCTTCTCTTACATCATGTCCTGCATCCTCCTCTTCCATTGCAACTTCATCTTACCCTGGTTCTTGCATTGGTAATCTGACATCTTTTACCCTTTTACAGACTTGTTGTTGAAGATAAAAGGGAGAGAGATCTAAATGCATCTTACGAGCTAAGCCTTCATTCATGGAATTAGTATTTTTCAATATAATGTGAGGTTCACGATCCAAATCAATCCCAAAATGCCTCATTATTTTATTTATCCACATGTCACAGAAAATATGCTCTCTTAACTTATTCTTCTTAGCTTCTAAGGCTTCTAAAAATTGAAAAGGAAGAGGAATGCTTTTGTAGTTGATAAATTTCGATAGGATTCTTTCCATTCTTTCATTAATTGTTATTGTGCCCCTTACTTCGAGAAATATACAATGAGCAATGAGTAATCTAGCCACTTTATTTTGGCAGCCTATATCCACTACCTTCACAAATTTCTCATTTGCTCCACATAAAGCATTAAAGATTTCATTAGTGGCCATTGCATGGTCATCATCTTTAGTTTGAAAAGACACTCCAAGAATGTCTTTTAAAGTCTATTCCACTTGAGTGACATCCATGCCAAAGTCTACGAATGTACCTTTCACAAATGCTCGATAATATACAAAATATCAACCATAATAAAATTATAAAGCAAGTTCCTCATAAATATTGTCCACATATTTTAGCATCTTACCCATCCTTAATAGGTTAGCATGTCGAGAATATCAAACTCATACTGTTGAAGAAATTTGAAATTTATCTTCTTGGGAGGAAACATGTCTCACTAAGCAAAGTATTTGTAAAATTTCTTAAATTGATTCCTGCTTTTGAAATAGGTTTTAGGCATCATCATAATTTTCCTTTTCCCTTTCTTTTGAGCTTCCTCACCATTTGTGTCCTCATCATCATTCATATTGAAGGGGGTCTTCTGCCCTCACTTCCTCGAGCCTCCTCATTTCCTAATAGTTCTTCTTTTGAATGGAAAAGAGTGGAGGAATGGGCATTAACTCCCTTAGTTGAGGATAAAGCTTGGGATGTGCTGCCTTGGAAAGATGCATTGGATTCCTCAAATGAAGTGAGAGCATCCCCACTTGACTTTGGATTCTCACGTCAAATTTAAACTTGTAAAGTACTAGCCAGCTTTTGAATATAAAAAGCATTTGCTCTTATCCTTATCTACACACTATGAGATACAACATGTCTTGATTTGCTTCTTCAATGGACACTTGCTTAGTCCTTATATGCACACCAAGAGCTTCAGCACGTAATTGATTTGCTTCTTTAATAGTCACTTGCTTAGTTCTTGGCCTCTTGTACTCAGTAAAGGAGAGCTATCCATTACATTCTTGTGAATGAATCTAGCTGTTGGCTTGCTCATAACATTCTTTCCAGCCATGGTTCTAATGGATGATGAAAATGAGTTTTAAAATGCTTTGGATATCAAAGAAGAATACAATGGAGATGTCAAAAGATGATTTGAAAAGGGTAAGAAACTTTTATCATCGATCAAAAGAAAATGAAATGGGAAATGATTTTTGAAATCGATTCGGCTAGGATTATACCCCCTGTTGTCGGAAGTGAAATCAATCTCATATGTTGGCATCAATCTCATTAGATCGATATGGATGGTGATATCAATTTCATGATTCAGGTCGAGTTCGCTAGTCGAGATCGATTTCATGGTTGAGAGAGTTGAGGTTATAGATAGATGTTCAAAAATAATTATTTGATATATATTTGCAAGTGTGGAATCTCACATCGAATTTGAACTTGTAAAGTACTAGCCAGCTCTTGAATATAAGTTCAAAGGGTGTGGGACATGGAACCGAAGGAGATGAACTTGAAGCACATCTTCTAGTTGTTACCATCAAAAGAAGTGCTCGAAGTCCCTATTCTTAGTCCCAAGATGAATGCAATGATGACATACATTTTCAACTAAATAATAAAAAACCAAAAAAACAAAAATAGTTAAAACAAAAATTTTTAGTGAGTATAAATATAGCGACCTTCAATCTAATAAAAAATTTCATTGTTTTGAAACACATATAAACCTACTTGATAAAAACATTTTTAAAATAAGTAACGTATTTTTTTGTAAGCATCAAGCCTATAGGAGTAGGCTTTGCATTAAAATCTCCCACAGTTCATGATAGTTAACATGCATTATGATGCCAAGTTACAGTGTGAGATAGGAACAATTTGGCCTATTAAGTTGGAGAGGTCAATTTTTTCCTTTTGTTAAATTTCTATTTTATGATGCTGATAAGACAATTAGTCATTTATCGAATCAAATTCATATATCTTCCTTTTTACACAATGGACATTTGGGATGGA
The DNA here is from genome assembly GCA_035584095.1 of Annona squamosa. Lineage (NCBI taxonomy): Eukaryota > Viridiplantae > Streptophyta > Magnoliopsida > Magnoliales > Annonaceae > Annona > Annona squamosa. The sequence continues at coordinate 50,917,442 of JAXCLR010000050.1, read as the reverse complement.
CTATAACTCCTCTTTTGTTTAAGTTAGGGTTACGGTGTACCTCCAACTTAATGACCAAACCTGGTTTCACCTTAACATTGAATGATTGTTATGATTTTTTATTACCAAGAAAATAATTAATACGGTTAATTCCTGTTATACCGATGCCTTTTGACCCTAATTCTCGTAATACTCACATAGTTTAGAAAATTCCTCATATGTCTCTAATTTTTGGAAAAAATTCCTATGGTGCCCGTACCGTTAAACATCGTTAGTAAAATATTTTAGAATGACTAGAATGCCCATGCCCATTCCATTGCTGCTCATCTTCAAGTTTGGCCGTCATAGAAGCTGCATCTTCCTCAAATTGTACTCACATTATCTGTCTTGTTCTTAATGCAAAATTAAGGAGAATGGAATAGAGAGGAATAAGAAATATTGAACCATCAAATCAAATTAGGAAAAAGAAAGAAAATCAGCACCACATTTGGACAATCTCTATAACAAAGTATAATGTCAAATTTTGAAAATCCTCTAATCAAACCAAGAGTGTTAATCTGCTAGCCATCTAAGTTGCAATTCCTTGCTGGATAAGAATGCTTGTAGCAAAAGATAAGGAAAAAAAAAAAACTTTTGCTTCTCTGGATGCAGGAAATGAATGAGATTCTATGGCATAAATTTTATATAAAACTGCATTCCGAATGATTTGAAGTAAACCAAGAATGGCTTATTCTATAATAAAGACGTTTGTTCTAATCCATCAGTTGCTACAAAAGAGAATGGTTGACGTCGGAGTAACAAGCCTATGCCCCATTTCTCTTGCCTCGCTTGCACTTCTCTCACCTTCCGTGTTGGCCATAAAGTGCTTGTGGGTGCAATTATGGTAGCAACTATAGGCGGGAAGGCAAATGTGTTTTCTATCAAGTTTGGAGAAAATGATAGCGTGAGCATGATTTAGGAAAAATGCAGCTTCTATGACACCAAACCTGAAGATGAGAAGCAATGGAATGGGCATAGACATTCTAGTGGCTTTAAAATGTTTTAGTAACGACATCCGATGACATGGGCACCATAGGAATTTTTTCTAAATGTTAGGGGCATATGAGAAATTTTGAAAAAGGTGTTGGTATTAGTGGAATTAGGGTCAAAAGGCACGGGTACAGGTGGAATTTATCATAATTAATATTTTATAATTATAACATATGAAAAATATAAAAAAAATTAAATCCCGTAGGTTCGAAGGATTGTCATCTGGGAGGTCTACTGCCGCTGCAAGTTTGATGCTCTCGCTGCCCTTTAACAGTAGTGAATCTCGCTCCTCTCCTTCTGGACCTTCTGTTCCCCCATGAAGCTTGTGAGTCTCTCTGAATTTCATTGCATCTTATTTTCTCCACTTCTTCCGGGATTCTATGGAGTTTTTCTTTTCTTCTGCAGACGTGTCTCAGCAAAGGCAGCAGCTTTCACTCCCCACCCTCTCATCTCCTCACCATCTGCGGCTTCCACGTGCTTCTCGACTGCCCCATTGATTTCTCTGCTCTCTCTATCTTCTCTCCAATTCCATCCCCCTTCTCTAGTCCAAACCAAGAAGCCAGTTCCTTCGATTCTGGCGAAAAGTCACCGTCTTCTGAAGATCATGCCCAACGGAAGAGGCGAAAGGTTGGGAATTCCTTGGAGGCGACTGATTTGATTTGCGCGGCGCCTCGGTACAGGACAGCCAAGTATTTGCATTTCTGGGATGTTTCGATGATCGATGTCGTCCTGATTTCGAGCCCAATGGGCATGTTTGGCTTGCCATTTCTCACTCGAGATTGCAGATTCTCAGCGAAGGTGAGAGCGTAGTTAAGAAATTTGAGCAATTAGTGGAACGCGTGCTGATTTAGAACATGTGCGCAGGATTCCTATCTAAGAAGTTTAAGTGTTGGACACCATGCATGCTGATTTAGGCCATGAGTGAAGGATTGTCAGATTATCAGAGGGTGGGCTCCACTGGGGACATGAACTTAGATGTAGATCAAACTGATCATCTCAGTAAAACAGCTTTCTCAGTGCAGTGGATTTCACAGCTTGTTGAAGGATCTATGCTTTCTGAATTTGGTAGGCATGACAAGCTCAGGCCTATTAATAAGAGTCAATGTGTCAATAGTTTGGCTAATCGAAAAGATTAGTATAGTGGAAATTAAAGCAAAACTACCAGTTAGGGGGCAATCCTCCAAAATACCAGCAGAGGAATCCTATCCTTGTCAAAATTGTAATAACAATTCATCACGGAGGGATTTTTGGAATCAGAACAATTTTGGCTTTTCTGTGGTCTAGTAAAAGGAATATTTTCAGGAACAAGCAAATCACAAGATTTTGATCTTCATTTAGAAGTGCCTTTCCACCCTGGGCAATATGCATAATTCCAAAATTCTGGGTCCACATTTGGAGTAATATTTGTACAAATAAGCTCCCTCATCATTGCACGTTCTCTAGAATGGTTTGGTAAAATACAAATTGTCGATTTGTTGATTCCTGAGCTGGCTATTTTATTTATTTTTTCTTTTCCTGGAAAGATTTATGCTACAGAAGTCGCTGCAAGATTGGGGCAACACATGATGAAGGATCTTGTTTCCATGCAAGATGAATTAAGTCAATTTCATGGACCAGGGGAGTCTGCTAGTCCTGAATGGATGAAACCAGAAGAGCTGGGATCCCTTCCATTCATGCTGAGAAAGATTGCAACGGGTGACGATGTCTTGGAGTTAGGGAATTGGCAGCCATTGTACAGGTAATCTTGTGGCATTTTTTGATATGGGTACTGATCCTGTGCAGCCAGTTGCATGAAATGATAGATGATCCTGTGTTTTCATTTTTTGAGACCTTAGAAGTTTCTTTTTCTGGTGCTTTAAGAAAATATGTCAACTTGTTGGCTTTGGGGCATCTGTTGTAGGTGAATCCTTTCTATGCATCACTCTGTTTCTTTATGTTCACCTGCCTTCATATTGAAGGACTCTCTTTTCTGTCCTGTCCTGTCCTGTCCTGGTGTTCCTATAGAAATAATTATTTTACTGCGTAGGTTCTCTATTTAATGTAGAAAGAACAAAAAATGTATCTGGACTGGATGAAAACTTTCATGTCAATGTAACGGAGCTAGTCATTTTTGGAAAAGAATGCCATAACTGTTTTATGAAATCCAATTTGGAAAGGACGATCGTTATTTATTCTACATCCATTTTGGTTGTGGTGGTTACTTCAGGATCTAATATGCAGTACTGTCAGTGCAGCAGATATTGATGATTGCATCGAAAAGATTCAGACCCTTAAATATGCTGAAGAAGTCTGTTATAATGGCACTGTGGTTGTAAAAGCTTTCAGCTCAGGCTTGGAGATGGGTAGTTGTAATTGGATGATAAATGGTCCCAGGAGAAATGTGACATACCTTTCAAGTTCCATCTTTCAGTCAGCTGCTGCAATGGATTTTAATTTTCAGTCTCTGCAAGGGAATGATATTTTAATATTTTCTGATTTTTCACCTTTATATGGTGACACCTTGCTTACAAGTCTGGCCACATCAGAGACAGAAGCTCCACAATTTTCTGCTGACAGGTCTGTTTTCCGATGCTACTTTGAATTGCTGCAATTCTTTCGGCTAGCTTTCTTGGGTACATCAAATACTTTTCTCGAGGAATTCCTCACTAAAAAAGCTCAATGCTTTTGAAAATTTTGATGAAGCCATTTCCAACATATAGAAGTAAACTGCCTATTTCTTATTTGAGGTACAAGATGATTGATCCTAGATGACAGAGGATGCACAATGACTGGTTTTATAAGACCGATGTTTCAACTGCTGGATCCAATAGTTGGCTAGATAAGCCATCATTAAGACAGATGAACTGATAGAAGTGGACAAGCATCATAAATGAAGCATAAGTGTTCATAATTAAGACAATCTTTAAATAATGGAGGCTAGGAAAAAGATGGCCGGATAAACCAATCATACATTTAAAGGGCACTTTTGAATGCATTACCGAGTTGATCTTAACCCATGACCTGCCCATGTACCTTAAGAGGTTATATCTGTTGGATACCTGTGTTGACTTAAACCCCGGTCCATGACTTAGCCAGGGCACAGCTTAATCTAAACCCATTTACGCCCCGTATGTACATGGATCTTTCACGACCATGTTTTTTTCAAATTCAGGTTATTAAAGTTTGTTTAAGCCTATATATATATATATATATATATATATATTTGTTTCCACTTTCCATGGTTCATTAGACTTGAACCTTAAAATAATTTATTTTCTTTACAATTATATTTAGCTTAATTTATTATGAAGTTTCATAGAAATTTTTAATTTTTAAAAATTTTCTATTTCGCTGATGAGTTTCTAAACAAAATGAGGTTATCTCCAATAAAGCAACAGTATTTTTTTTTATGGACCACTGCAGATTTTTAATCATCAAAAAAGCAAATACTGATTCATGTTTGCATGGGGTATCAATCAGTTCTGGTTAGACAGGTAATACTGAGTTTACTGTCATCACGAGATGAGTTATCATGCAATCTACTGTTGTATTTGCCCATGAATGTTATAACCATGGTGGGTTTGTATTTTGTAAAGAGGATTGTTGTGTCTAAGAATCAGGCTCTTGTACTGGCATCCAAGGTGAATGAAGAAAATATGCTGTAAAATTGAATTTCTTATCAACTGTATGGTGCTTGGACTTCATTGGTACAGTTCTCTTTATGCTTGTTGGACTTACAGCCAATTGGGCTGTAAGTGTTCCTTTTCACGCTGAGTCAGAAGTTGGATCTATGTTATATAAAAAAAAAGTCTTTTTTTTATAGCATTTCTATAATGTTTCTTTGTTCTTCTTGTATTTCTAGAGACATATCTTCCATCTCTTGCAGGGAGAACTTTGATGGGATGGATGGGGTTGTGAAATTCTTAACGAATGATGAGAACTCTGATGAGATGGAAAAGATAGCTTTTATATGTTCTTGTGCTGTTAATTCTGTCAGAGAAGGAGGCTCTGTTCTAATACCAGTGGGTCGGCTAGGCATTGTATTGCAGCTTTTGGAGCAAATATCTCAATCGCTAGATTCTTCAAATCTGAAGGTTTTTTTTTTTTTTTTTTTAAATTTCCTTTCAACTACCTTTATTTGTTTGTTTATTCGTGTTTGCTACGATAACAATATCAATAGCATGAACTATGTATTTGTTGGTTGGGGGAACAGTTCCATGATCGTGATATCTGCTCTTATAACTCTACCAAGTTTAGAAATTATGACTTTTTGCCAAGCTTAATGTTGAACCTGTTGAATATGCTTGGAGTTCATGGCTCAAAAAAGTTTTGTTTCTGTAATTTTCATTCATTACCTAAAAGTTATGAAATGAATTGTTTTTTTGGTATTTTACTTATCCAGTCTAAATGGTTACAGAATATTGTAAATTTGTATTTTATAGGTTCCTATTTTTATGATATCTTCTATGGCTGAAGAGACGTTGGCATACACAAATGTAATACCCGAATGGCTGTGCAAGCAACGTCAAGAAAATGTATGGTGTCTTTAGCTTCTTTTCATGTACATTCAAACCAGTTTTCTTTTAATCTGTTTTTAGTACACAACAACTAAACAGATGATGCTCCATGGATTGGCTATGCAGCTGTACTCTGGTGAGCCATTATTTGGTCATGAAGAGCTTATGAAAGGGAAAAAGCTTCATGTGTTTCCTGCAATTTATTCATCCAATTTATTGTAAGTCTGTCCTTATTAGTTTTATAATGTATAGGCATATGCGCTCTAGTTTGACAATGGAATTCTGGGAGCAAATAAAGGTACCAAAGACTGATGAATACAAATTATTAGCTCGTGAGAGAGCTGAAGGCCAAAAAGAACATGTTTGGAGGTCATTAAGACAGATATGATGTGAAAATGCTCAAGCTTATTGAGTTCATTACTCAGTATTGGCAGGAAAGTGCAATAGGATCCATCAAAATTGACCCTACCTTGCTTGGAAATGGCTTATTATGGGGATGATAATGATGATGGTGATGGTGATGGTGATGGTGATGATGATGGCGGTAGTGGTGGTGACTCAGATACCATCTGTTTTGGTTACTTTATTTTCACTATTCCTTTGGTTGTTTTTGATCTGCATTTTAATTCTTCCAGGTTGGAGTTTAAAGTTTTGAGAAAAAAGTTGAACAGCTTACTTGATATGAGTCTGAATTTTTTTTTTTTTCCTAAGAAAGGTTGAACAGATATTAGGAATGTGTCACGACTCTTGTGGATGAATGCAAATTTAGGATTGCTATCATCCATGTCTGATGTTTCACCTGCAACAGACAAATTCTGTATGATATGATTATGGGAGATAATGGGATACTTCAAAAGTGGTTCCCTGGATCATTGGATTGCTATGGCTGAAGTGAGAGGTTCCTACAGTGAATCTTCAGTTCCAATATTTTGTGCATATCCAGCATTCTGCTGGGACGATACTGAAGCGCCTGCTTATGCCTGCATGATCAGCCTTTTGCTCCTATTTTCATTTCTGAGGGAACTTTCTTATTCCTATGTACAGGATGACATGGCAGGAGCCTTGCCTTGTATTTTGTCCACACTGGAGCCTGCGGCTTGGTCCTGTTGTTCACTTGCTTCGGCGCTGGTCTGGAAATCCAAACTGCTTACTCATTCTAGAGGTGTGCTATTATAGTAACTGTACTGTCTTACTTGCATGAGTAGATTCTAGAGGGTACTGGCAGGGAACTAGTTATATTCCACCAACTATGAGTTCTCATATGATATAGCAGTGGGCTGACTCTATGGGATGATGCATTTCTGGTTGGCAGGAAGGAATAGATGCTGATGTGGCTCTCTTGCCATATGCACCAGTTGCAATGAAGGTTCTTCAATGCTCATTTCTATCTGGAACAAAGTAAGGATAGTTTTTTGCTTTGTAGGGTCATAATCAGCTTCTTTGTCCAATTTTGTCTGTAATGTTGCATATAGCACTAGGATTTGCACAATGTCCATGAGCTTGTTTGTGTACAGTTGAGATTTTCATGTTGGCTGCCTGGGCTGGTGATTTGGGGCTAGCCGCAACTACAATATCTCATGTGGTAAGCCAGCACCATATACAAAGCATTTTTGGAAGTGGACTCCCCTGAAAATGCCCTTTGCAAGGCAGTCTAATCATGTAAAAAGATGTCTGTCTGGGAACAGAAGCTGTTGCCTTGCGGATGACTGCCTGAGAACAGAAGCTGTTGCCTTATGGAATTGTAAGGCTCGTCATTCATGTTTTTGGTGGGTGCAGGGTTGATTAACTGAAAACAGTCTCTTCAAAAAAGTGGAGGAACAGTTATAGATATCATCACTGGGCATGCTTATCAATGTTTGAGAACATTCTCCTAGTTCTCATTTATTTACTTATGATCATGTTCTGAATGAGGAGATATCTAAATGATCGGGGATACCAGCCTCATGACTTGACAGCCCAGTATTCGTGGATGTGACCGTGTGTGAATCTCCATATCATATTGATCAAATGAGGTCTTGTTTTCTTGTTTGTTAATTTAAACAATTTGGCCTTCAAAACTACAAAAGAGTTGAATAAAAGGAAGCCCTTGCATTTTCATGTTTGCAGGATTCAGAAGATTCAGCCACTACTGGAGATTTTGCAACCAAAGTTTGTTCTGGTAATTAATTTCTACTTCATTATGTGCTTAACATTGACAGCCAATAGTTGGATTTTTTTAAATTATTTCAATCTGTTTTTTCTCAACAGTTTCCTGAGGATATGAGAAACCAGCACCATGCTCCGAGTGCTAACGTAAAACAATTCTTATACTACTCAGAGAATGAAACAGTACGTGTGCCAAGCTTGAGGGAAGATTATGAAGCTGACATGGCAACCGAATTGGCATTCAAGCTCCAGCCGCAGAGGACAAGGCGGGAAAATACAGCTGTGGCAAGGTTGAGAGGGGAGCTGACGCTAAGCCACGGCAAACACTTGTTGGTTATGGCAAAGGAACCACCTGGCTTTTTAGACGGCAGGCTGCTCCACTGGGGTTCCGTCGACCCAAATTTCTTATTACTGGCATTACAGGAAAAGGGTATGCATGGGTCCATAGATGGTTCTTTGCAAGCTGGTTCTTGCCTTGTGCGTCTCCACGCTCCCAACAAGGCTACAATAGAAATCAGCAGAACTCAGACTACCATCAGTGCAGGCGATGAAGCTGTAGCTGCGAGCATCTTGGATGCTGTCAACAGGATTCTTGATGGCATTTGAGGGGAGAGTAACTTCATTCTAGAATGTGTTTAATCCTTTCTTTTTGGACAATGATTTGGTTCAAAGAAAATATCTCAAGTTATTAAAGATTATTAGATGAATCTACTCTGTTTGTTTGGTAGAACATTTGATACCTGAGGGCAATCAAGCAATTTTGGAGAATGTAATGAAAGAAAGCGTTGTGAACTTATTCACAACTGATGACGATTTTGAAGTGCTGTAGACGTCCCGTTGTGTCTATTTTAGTTTTATTTTATCATTATTATGTTAATAATTTGCTGATTATGTGTTGCAGTTTGGGCATTTTTTGAAAACGGAAGGTTGTTTAGGCATTTTAAAAGTCGGTGTTATTATGCAATCTTGGAAAGCTTAGAGCATTGTTTTGATATTTCTCCCCCACTTAACGGTTTGGGATTAGGTGGAGGGCTGTGATTAGTTGATTTCATCCGTGAGACCCACTATTGGAAGTTTCACGTACCTTCCCTTAACGAATTTTGCATGGGAAAGAGATTCGGTTTTGGGCCGGGAGGAGGCTCTTCGTTTTTCGGATTTTGTAGTACTTGCCAAAGCATTTCGGGAGAAACAGCTTTTCCATCTTCTTCTCAGCTGGCGGAGGGTGTTTTCGGCAACTTTCTCGTCTGGTTGGGAGCCTCTTTCAGTTCTTCGTTGTGGTTAGGTAAAATAAATTTTAGGTTTTCTGGGATAATTTGCATATATACTTATATAGTTTGACAGTAATTGCAGATACATCTACATAGTTTCACGAAATGCATATTACTCTTATATAGTTTCACCAAAATTACGTATTACTTCCACGCCATTAGCTGTCATTAATATCTACCGTTATATTTTCAAAAATAACGAAAATACCCTCATCCATAGTTTCATGAATTGCATATCACCCACGTAGTTTCACCAAAATTGCATATTATTCCATGAAAATGAAGATATTTTCATCATTTTTTAAAAATATAACGGCAGATATTGACAGTAGTTAATGACGTGGGGGTAATACTCAATAATGATGAAACTATGTGGGGGTAATATGCTTGTAAAACTATATAAGTATTTATGTAAATTACCCGGTTTTCTTCTTGGATTTGATTATTACACAGACATGTAATCGTTTGGGTTTTTGCGACCGTTTTAGGAATAAATCAGCTGGACATAAGCCAATCTTATTGGTCAGGAATAAAGTCGTCGGATCTGTTCTTGTTTCTGTTGATTTCGGATTCTATCAGATTTGTCTTTTGGTCCGTCTTATATCTGTTTTCAGTTGTTTCCGGATTTTCTCTGATGATTTTTGTTTGGTTTTATACCCATCTTGGACGATTGGGATGAATCAAATCACCCCGTTAATCATCTGAAAGCATCTTTCGCTTAATGGGATCTGTTTTTCCATTTCCAATTTGAGTTCTGTTTGTCGTCACTGACATATGGATATTCTTGTTGGTTCGCTTTGTTTTGATTATTTCTCAGGATTAGTGTTATTCTCGTTTTCTTACTAGGCATGCATACATATATTACGTTTTGAGTTTTCTTTTCTTTTTCTTTCTTTTTTTTTTTTTTTTTGACCCGCACTACTGATCCATTTTATATTTTTGAGTGATGGTTGATTTGAATTCGTTTTTATCTCATATGGTCCTTTTATCATGATTTTATTGGATTTTCAGTTTAGTTATATGAATTTATGCATGCAATAAGGAAATCAGCTCCATATTATTTGTTTCTGGTTCTTAATAAATCCTCATGCAATAAATTTGTCTTCACCGGACTTGAATAAACAGCTGAACCTTTCTGATTGCTTTGAATTTATCATTTTGAGGTTTTTTTTTTTTTGGTCTCCCATCACTTTTGGTGATTGGAGTGATTCTTCCAACTCTTTTTTGATTCTATTTCATTTTGGTATCTTCTTTATCATCTCTAGGTGCCTGCATGAATCTGATTTGAGCTGAGGTTAATGATCTTATTTTCAGTCGTAATGGGCTGCGCATATCCCATAATTTTCGAACAGATTGCAGATGGTCCGAAATTTTTTTCCATGTGATTTGTGATGTTTTAATCATTACAGGAGTCTTTGTAAGTCTGATTTCGTGGTATTTCTTCATTTTATAGTTTTTATTAGAATCTATGTAAAAATAGAAGAAATTGTGATTTATTCAATGCATGTGGATAGAATGTTCAAATGAACGAGGCTATTCCGTTACCCGAAGCATGGAATTTGTACAACTGAATATGTGAATGAAAGGGGTTGTCGTCTTTTGAGTGCTTAGAATGGAATACGTGAATGGATGTAGTAATTTTGTTTCAGATATGTTTGAATTTTCTCTGTGTCGCAGATGTCCATGTTTCTTGGCAAGTTAAGCATGACAAATCTGTATGATATATCCTGTTCGTGATCTCATGAAAGGGATTGTTGAAATTGATTGCTCATTGCTGATTGAGAGTGATATTTGCATTCTTTCACAGAAATCAATTTTTTACGGCCCATGAATATATCAGAAATTTTTTAAACTAACCCAAGTTTTGTGAAAATCTTGTATGACTAAAAGGAAAATTAACAAACACCTATGGGAACTCATTTTTTGGGAGTGCGGAGGGTGTCTAAACCCTTCGCTTTTCATAACTAAGCATCCTAATCGAAATCTCTAATGTGGATTAGTCTTGAGAGGAAAAACGGGTGGCAACTCCGAACCAAATTTATTTCTATGTTATTTTCAGTGACTTGGAAATAGGTGCCAGAAAGGCAAATGAAAAGTTATTTTTCGGTTTTCTTCACAAATTTGTGAGGCTGCCTTGATCTTTCTCTTTATGAAGTTAACAATGTTTTAAATTTATTTGATATTTTTATTTTTGAAAAAATTAATAAAGGACGTGTGTATATCCTATGTACATTTTATTGATTTTTAAAAATATAAAATGACAAATGTATTTTAAAAATTGTCAAATTTTACAGAGAGGAAATCAGGAAGATCTAAGTAAAGCATGTATATCTATTAAAATTTATTTTTTTTAAAAAAAAACTAGTTTTTACAGCTGCTCATATTTATAAGCTCGAGTTTTGCCGTTTCCCAAACAGACCAGACCGTTAAATAACCGGCGCATAAATGAAAACAAAACAATTAAACCTAAACGAGTGGCTTGTTGGTGACGAGGTTCAAATGAAGCAGCATTATATCTTTTGAATTGTGAAATAAAACTCACGTTTGGTAATTAAATGGGAACGGGTTTAATAGTTTTCTTCACTTTTTCTTTTTTCTTTTTTTTTGATAAAAAGAAATTACTCTATCCCGACCCCCTCACAATTTGAAAAGGGTTCGGGGCAGAGTCATCTCCACTATTCATAGCCAAAAAATTGTCTTTACAAATTTTGTCAATGATATCTTCAGGAAGGTTTCCCCACCAAGTCACCTGATCAGAAGAAGAATTACAAACCAGATTTGCTAGGGAATGGGCTACCATATTTCCTTGTCTAAGGACATGATGGACAGAGAAGTGAGGGTTTGCATGGAGAATATTTCAGCTGTCAGAAATAACATAGCCCACCGGAAATGATATCAAGTCATTGTTAGACAGATAGGTGCACAGAAGCAAAGAATCGGATTCGATCTGAACATGTCCAAGTTTAAGGTGAAGGGCCCACTTAGCTCCCAAAAGAAAAGCGGTAGCTTCCATAAGAAGCGCCTCCCCTGTGCCCGTCCGTCTCCATCCCATTGCTGCGACAAAATACCCGTGAGAATCCCTAATGACAGCAGCACACCCAATAACGTCCGAATCCTGCAAGCAGCGTGCGTCTACATTCATCTTGAAAACACCATCCGGAGGTTTTGTCCATCTAGGCACAAGGGGAGGGTCCAAAACATTTGCTTGGTCCAGAAGTTTGACTTCACGCAAGTGCTGGAGATAATCTCGACACCATGGAAGAATAGCTTCGAACACCGGTTGAGCGCCCTCCATCATAAGCTTATTTCGTAAAAACCAGATCCGCCAACAAAATACAATGAGAAAAGTCATGTCTTCAGTCCTGTTCCTGGCTACAAGGTTAGTAAGAATACCCCGAACCGACGGTGACGGGGGCCACACAAAGACAGCTTTCCGGGCATGGCAAACAGTACGAGCACATCGTAGAAACAAGTGGTCTGCATCCTCGACTTTGTTTCTGCAAAAAACACACAAAGGATCCTCCACCACAATGCCCCTCCGGGATAAGTTGAGGGACGTTGGTAGGACATCCTTTATAAGCCGCCACCCAAAGATTTGCACCTTACTTGGAAGTTCAGTTCGCCAGATTGCCTTGAAACAACCTGATAGATGAGGGTTTTCATTCTCCCCCTTAAGCATCCTATGTGCCGACTTAACAGAGAAAAGACCCCTTGGTTCATATTTCTAGAAGATATTATCCCTTGCGGGACAACTAGGGAGAGGAACTCTGTTAATAACCTGCCATCCAGACTCCCCCGTAGCTGCCACCACTCTGTCTTTGTTCCACCCCTTTGTCACTGGATCAATGAAGTGGTCAACGATGACATCCTCCGGTATGGACAGCAGAAGGGGTCCCGCCTTATACAGTTCAGAATCAAGCCAGGGATCTTTGAAAAATCGGACCCTTTTTCCATCACCAATCCTCCATTTGCATCCGGAGTGAATGACATCACGTGCCTTGAGGATACTCTTCCAGGTGTAAGAATCAGACGGCTTCGACTGACAGCTCCAGACGTCAGATTTGGGAAAGTATTTGGCTTTTAAAATCCTAAAGCAGAGGGATGCAGAGTCCGAAGACAGTCGCCAAACCTGCTTCGCAAGAAGGGCATAGTTGAAAGCATGAAGGTCACGGAATCCTAAACCACCTGCCGTTTAGTCTTACACATCTCCTTCCAAGCCACCCAGTACATTTTGCGTTTTTCCCCCTTTTCGCCCCACCGAAATTTGCTTAACATCCTATTGATATCCCTACAAAAAGATTGGGGTAGCAGAAAAATGCTCATGGTGTAAGCAGGTATAGCTTGTGCGACCGCTTTGATCAAAACTTCTTTCCCACCCCAAGAAAGAAGGCGACCCTTCCAACTTTGGATTTTGTTCCATATGCGCTCCTTAATGCTTTTAAACATTTCCCGCTTAGATCGCCCAATCCATGTCGAAAGGCCGAGGTAACGGTGGATAACCTGCCCTGAAGACCCCAACAATTTTGCAAACGCCTCTCTGTTGCAATCATTTGTATTAGAGCTGAAGAAAATTGAGGTTTTATCCACATTGATCAATTGGCCAGATGAAGAACAGTATAAACTGAGAATATCCATGAATCATCTTATTTCATGTTCATCGGCTCTTAGAAAAATGAGAGCATCATCAGCAAATAGGAGATGAGTGAGTTGAGGCCCCCGCGGGTTAAGCCTGATTCCATGAATTAATCCCTGGGCAACCGCTCTATCAATGAGCGCTGAGATACCCTCTGCACAAAGAAGAAATAGATAAGGAGACAGCGGATCCCCTTGCCTTAGTCCCCTCTGAGGTTGGAAGTATCTGAACTTGAAGCCATTCACGTTTACACGATAGCGGACTGTGGTTATGCAGCTCATAATCCAGTTTACCCACACTGGGCAAAAGTTCATAGCCACCACGACCTGCTCCAGGAACGCCCACTCCACCCGGTCATATGCCTTTGACATATCCAGATTTATGGTCATTTCTCGCCTTCGACCTCCTTTTCGTCTCCTGAGAAAATGAATGGCTTCATAAGCAACCAACATATTGTCTTATATAAGCCGGCTCGGAACAAACGCGCTTTGTGCCACCCCAACGACCTCGTCGAGAGAAGCTTTGAGCCTATTTGCAAGTACCTTTGCCAAAATTTTATACACCACATTGCATAGGCTTATTGGTCGAAAATGCGACAATTCCTGAGCTCCAGCCCTTTTCAGGATCGGTACCAGAGTCGTGGAGTTAACCTTTCGAATGTGACTGCCCGTGAGAGCATGATTCCTCTCCTCCATAAAGGATGTGAACCATTGAAAAATTTCGGGGCCAACAATGTTCCAATGCTTTTGGAAAAAGCTGGGGGACATTCCGTCCGATCCAGGGGCCTTAGTAGGACTCATTGCTTTCACCGCTTGTTCCACTTCATATGGGCGTAGTGGCCTGATCAGGCCCCTCCTTTGGTTGGCCGAGATCTTTCTTGTGATGTGGCTACTAATCCAATCCACTGCCTATGGGTCCGAGGATGTAAAAACCCTCGAGAAGTGAGAGACTGACATATCCAACAACTGATCTTGTTCCCTAACCCACCTTCCATCCTCGTCCATTAGTGCCTCAATGAAATTTGTCCGTCTCTTATTCGAAGCCATTCTATGGAAAAATCTCGTGTTTCGGTCCCCCGCCCGAAGCCAATGTGTTTTCGCGCAAATTCTCCAAAGTTGTTCCTCATCCTCCAATAGAAGGTTTATTTGGAGTTTGAACTTTCTCATAGCATCATCGCGGGCATCAGAAGGGGCAAGATCCATCAACGAGCTAAGCTCTCTTTATTTCCTATCAATAGCCTTCCTGAGGTTTCCTATCTTCATTCGGTTCCATTTGAACAATTCCCTGCCACACCTATCGAGTTTCCAACTGAGAAGATCAACATCTGTCATATCCCCCTAAGGTTTGGACTCCCACACCTTCTGGATAATATGATTTGCCCTTGGATCGCGCGCCTAGAACAACTCGTATCTTAATTCCTTAGGAGGCCTCTTTCTATCATTCCTCAAATCGAGTAATGACAACAGTGGGCAGTGGTCCGAGTTGGCCGCCGAAAGGTGAACAATTCTTGCATAAGAAAATAGATTGAGCCAAGCCGGGGTTGAGAGCCCCCTATCAAGCCTAGCTTCCACTCTTTGGGAGCCCCTCCGGTTGTTACTCCAAGTCATAGGCCCCCCCACGAAGCCTAGGTCCTGCAGGTTGCACTGGTCGATGGTACTACAGAAAAGATTCATTTGAGATTGATTTCGGGTCCTGGAACTGATGTATTCGTTTGGTCTCGCGACCTCGTTGAAGTCACCCATAACTAGACATGGAGAATCAGAATCTGCCACTAGCTGATGAAGAATGTGCCAAGATAGATGCAATGAGTTTCAGGGTGACCATAGAACCCTGTGAACCGCCAACCCAAAAATTCCACGTCTATATGATCAGCCGAGAAGTTCTAAACAGACGCAGGATAGTCATTATTCCAAAAAAGAGTCAACCCGTCGCTTATTGTCGCGGCCTCTACCACAAAACAAGAGTCAAAATGAAGCTTCCTCTTGATTCTGTCAATCTCTTTCGTATTACTCTTTGTTTCGGACAAAAAGACAAGTTTGGGATCTTTTCTCCTAACCAGATCAAAAAGATTCCGAATTGCACGTGGGTTTCCAAGCCTACGGCAATTCCAAGCCAAAATAGCCATTTCAGTTGAGGTGGGGCTGAGGGAACCCCTCAGCCTCCACCTCCCCATGAACACACCCGTCCAATCCCTTTGCCCGCTTCCCCACCTCCAACAATTCACCCGAGGCCTCCAATCTTCCTCTTTTAACATTCCGAGGTCCCCCTCCCACATTGAGATTTGGTGGTTCCCTTCCCTTCCCTTCCCTTCTCGAGCTCTTCCACCCCCTCCTACTATCCTACATGAGATTATTTCCCGGTTCTAAACCCCCTGGATGATCCTTCCTGGTACCTTCCATTTGAAAACTGAACTTCCCCTCATTCCCCCCCCCCCCTCGCTTGTATCTGTACATCATACAACATAGGACCAGCCACCTCCTACCCGAGACCCCTAGAAGCATCCCCCCCAACTGACTATTGCAATCTGCCCCCCTACTCTCCCACTGCCGGGATCCAGTTGTCTGTCACGCCTGACCCCCCTCCATTCCATTCAATTCCTCCCAGCACAATGTAGCTGCACCTTGCTGCCCCTGTCCCCTTTGGTCTCTACCGCTGTTCTCCCTTCCTTTGGCATAGTCCATACTAGATTGAGTGGAGGAAGCTGTTTCCATTTGCAGTTTATGGTCATCCCTTGTTGGTCTGTCCACCTGCCCACACTCGTCCCCTATACAACCCATTTTCACCTGCACAAAGTTCATTTCCTCTTTGCTGCCCGATCGCCCACCTCTTTCCATACCTGCAGTGCACTGGTTGGCCTTCATGGGATTTGTGGTCAGCCCTTCGTTATCCTCCGTCTGGCATGACTGCTTGCCAAGGTACCTTACAGGAGCCATTCTATTGCCGGAGTTCAATTCGGAGCTCAGCTTCAATTGTCTCACCCCGACCCTCAACCAACTGCAGTAAGGCATGTAATCCTCTATGATCTTATGTTTCTCTAATGATGCTGTTGGGCAGTCTTTGTGTGCGTGACCCATAATGCCACACCAATAGCAGAAAATGGGTAGCTTTTCATATTGAAAGCTAATCCATTTTCTCTCTTGCGAACCAATTTTGATGAACATACCCCTGTGAAGAGGCTGCCTGCAATCGAGCAACACCTTCAGCTTTACTTCTGCCTCCGTAGCCTTAATTTCAATCACTTCTTCAAAAGTATCTCCAATGTGCTGCCCCAAGTAGGATTTGTCGACGATGAAAGGGATTCCTTGAATCTGTACCCACATGGGCGTTTTGACAAGCAGAAGATGGGCGTAATCCACTTCCTCTTGCAGGTCCTCAACAATGACTAAGTTTCTGTCAAACAGCCACGGCCGGCCCTCGAGCACTCGATCCCTATCACTGTGGTCTGAGAATGATGCCATGAGTAGATTCTCCCCAATCTCTATGAAGTAGAGAGTGTCTTTTGTTCGTCATAAACGTCGCAACATCCCTTTGAAATACTCTTTGTTGAAAGACTTTGCCGCCCAGAGCGTACAGAGCACTGCTGCCTTTTCCCTCGGGTTAATCTTCTTTATCGCAGGACCTTCAATCGTCAACATCTGCAATTCAGCCCCCAGCAATTCAGCCGAATGCGGATTCATCCTCTGAGGCGACTAGAGAGACTCGCTCCCGTGAAAAGATCCTGCCTTCTTTAGCCGTAAACTGATGAAGTCCGTAGCTAGTGTAGTTCGTGACAGAGCCGCCACTGTTTTCTGATCCCCCCTGGCTCCGGCACCCACACCCAATCTTGAGCGCGCCCACGTCACCTGTCGGGACTACAGGGGAGGGACCCACTTTTTCATACATTCTCTTATAAACGATTTGATATTTTAGTTATTTAACTGTGTTTTTCAACTTTCTTCCTGTATTCTAATCAATATATTTCACAATTACTTTATTTATTTTAATTTATACATATCATATCATTCATATGTTTTTCAAAATATTTACTTTTTTACACTCCTCCCTTGCTACTGTAACCACGGTACCAAATTCCACTTGAGGTTCTATTCGGCCTTGCACTAGAACGTTTCTAATCTCTTTCTGGCCTTGCACTAAAATAACAGTTCTAAGCTTTTTATTAGGGTAATTTTAAAATATACTCATGAATTTTTACCCTAATTCTTAATATAGCATGTGTTTTCAATAATTCCTTTCATGCTCATAAATTATCCTAAATATTCATATACCCATGGGAGTGCAACTCAGTCAGTTCTGTTTAGGTAGTAGTTTATCTTATCTATACCCTATTTGTAAAAAAACTACTTTATCTTACTCATTTGTGATTTTGGTTCTTAGTTTACCCTATTTTGGTTATTGCCCATATGGTTGGTTCCCGTTTCAGTACCAAATCACTTCTTTTACTACTCGAATATAATATTTTAAAAAATATTTAAATATTATTTAAATAATATAAAACAATACTCATTTATATTTTAAAATCATGGACCTATCATTCACGTATGCTACTATTTACATTGTTATATAAAAAACATAAAGTATAAATTATCATAACCTAATCATTGAAATCATTAATATATTGTAATCGCAATTCACAAGCCTATTCATAAAAAGGCTTTTAACTTCTTAACAGAATTGATTTCTTACTTTATAATTCATAACTTCACATGACACAAGATTATTTGAATTTAAATTTGTTAAGATAAGTATGCCCACATAGAATAGACAAAACACAAGATATACCATGTTATTCCCTTAATTTGTTAAGATGGTTTCATAGAAGTGGAGCCAAATACCTCACTTAATTTTTAAGATTTTAACTTTTGATGAAAAATCTAATTCCTTTATTGTATTTAACATTATTTATTTATCTAGGAAACTAAATTTTATCTCAATTAAGTATGTTTATGAACCACATTCGTTAAAAAAATATATTCATATGTAAATTATGAGAACACTTAGATCCATTTATACACGTATTAAAATGCATTACATATTGCATAGAATTATTTACCCATATTGAAATTATATTTTAGATGGTTTACATGTTGAAAATAGAACTTTAAAATTAATATTCATCATTAAACTATTTTATTTCGTTGATTTTCAATAAGGCCCATGCACAATGATATTAGACAAACAAAGGGTTTCTAAAATATTATAAATGATATTTAATATAATAAATTTAGTAGATTTTAATTATAGAAAAGATTACGTAGAAAAGGGTTTCGTAGAAATAAGGTCATTCATTATATGCATATATAATGGAAATTAATCTAATGTAGACGGATCGCACCATAATAATGGTACAGTCCTCCCAAAAGGGGCCCCACATATATCAAAATTAACATTTATCCTACCCGTTATATTTAGAATTATTTAATTTGATATTGTACTAATTTTCATCCAAATCCAACGTGCGTATATGATCAATTTTAAAATTGTACAAAATCAATATAATAAAAATATTTTAATATAAATATCAAGTTTAAGTTATATTTTCAACATTTAAACTGTCTAAAATATGATTTTTATATGGTTAAATTATTGTAGTCAAGTATTATTATATTTTAATATGTGTGGTGCCCATTTTATAGCAAACTACACCATAGTTAATTACTTATAGTGCAATCCATTAGCACATAATAGGTTCTCATACATGAGATATGATCCTATGCAAACAGACTGCACCATAATTACGGCGTGGACCATTACAAAATGTGCTCTACATGTATTGAAATGTAATAATAATTTACATAATTAATTATTTATATAAAAACATATTTTTAACCGTTCAGATGTTAAAAATATAATTTAAAGTTGATATTTATGTTAAACTATTTTATTACGTTAATTTTGTATCATTTTAAGAGAGAATTCATATATATATGTTTGATTTGGGTGAAAATTAGTCTACTGTTAAAGTAAATAATTTTAAATACAGTAAGTGAGATAGATGCTGATTTAATGATCAAATGGATCCATTTGCAGCAAACTGAACGGTAACTACAATATTGTGCATTCCATCTGCACTGATTAAAATCATATATGTATATATAATTATTCACCTAATTAATTATTTATATGAGTAACGATGTGCGTCAATTTCAAGTACCCAGCGAATCTACCCTACCTGTATCTTATCCAAAGAAGCGGATAATGATTTTACCTTATTTATACTCATAGATAATATTTTCTACCGTACCTTGATAAGTGCGTCTAGGTCAATCCAAGTTGCCCTACCAATTAAATTTCAATTTCTTTTATTATTATTATTATTATTCAATTCCGAAAGTACCTCGCAAACTCTTCCTCTTCAATCGCTGCACCAGCTAATGAATTTACAGCCACTGCCATTAACGTGGTAGATGTTGAAGGTGATTGATATTGCAGCAGCGGCAAGTATCGATTTTGGGAAGAAAAGGGGGATGCTACAGTTTCGGTGCGAGCAGTAAATAGTATAGCACCAAAAAGTGTTGCTCCATCGTCTTCCTCCTTGTGATCGGCAACCATGGCCACCAACAATTTTTGTTCCTTGGATAACGTTGGCGCTATTGGCTGCAGCCCTGTTAATCACCCCTAAAAAATACTCCTGTTAGGGGTGCAACTTGGTACTGGGTCGGTCCGAACCCGCCCGACCCGACCCGGTATCAAAACCAAAAATGGGTTTTATTTTAAAGATTTTTTTCAAAATAGACCCGGTTTCAACCCGACCCGTAGAAACCCGAAACCAAAACCGGGTTCGCACCAACCC